>BSAI01000108.1:8331403-8491214 GCA_036245035.1 Adrianichthys oophorus
ATCAATCAATCAATCAATCAATCAATCAATCAATCAATCAATCAATCAATCAATCAACCAACCAACCAACCAATCAATCAATCAACCAGCCAACCAAGGATCCCAAGGATAACAAAGGATCTCCAAAGGGAAACAAAGAGACATAAAACCTTAAAGGAAGATGTTAAAATGTGATACATAATATGTATGTAAAAAAACATAATTAAAGGACTGTAGTCTCACCATAGGTTTTGGTCCTCACCTAAAAGGCTGGCACCAGAGGACCTCAGGGTCCGCGAGGGTTCATACTTCAAAAGCAAATCACATAAATAAGAAGGTCCAAGACCATAAAAACATTTATAAACCATTAAAAGACTCTTAAAATCAGTGCTGAAACGCACAGGGAGCCAATGCAGTGATTTTAAAAAGGCTGTAATGTGTTTCCGTCTCCTTGTCCTTGCAAGAACTCGTGCCACTGAGTTCTGTAATAATTGTAGGCCTACAAAAGACTTTTAAGGTAAACCAGAGAGCAGGGCATCACAATAATCTAACCTACTTAAAATAAAAGAATGCAACAGCACCTCTCTGCTGGCAATTTATTTTTTTTATTTTTCTTTAATTCAAGTTATTCAAGCTATAAACTGGTCAATCAGATGCCTCAATAAAAGGATGAAAAAATGACGACAGATTTGACTTATTTAGTTGGAGCTGGAAGTAAGTCATTTTCTATGATGTCACACTCACTCGGTCATATACAATCAATGCTCTAACGCCTTCACTGTGGAGCTGTGACAGCTGCCTGTACTTACCACCCCCTATTGAGTAACAGTAGTAACTGCATAACATTTACAGTTGGTTTTCTGTAAAACACACAAAAAAGCCTAACAACAAACCACGTTTGTTGCTGCTGTTTGTACACCAAAAACTACGACAACATTTCTTCATTCCAGATCATAATCGTTGAAGTGGTTGGAGGCAGTCTGTGGACCAGCACTTCTTACACAACACTTGCACTGTAGAAAATTCAGCAAAGTCATTACAGTTCTTTCACACATTGATTTCCCTGAAAGACAGTACGTAGAACTATGCATCAGGGGTTCACCAGCTCGGTCTGTTCACATTCCAGTGATCTCATCTTGGACGGAAAATCCAAAAGATTTTCTGTCATTTTAAAACAACATGAATAAATGACCCGTAAAAGCTTTACCATCTGATTTGTCTCTCTTTAATAAAGCCTGTAGTTACCACTTATGCTCCTTTAATATAGAGTGATACCCATAATACAGAAAAATGTCAGGTTTGCATTCAGCATTTAATTTCTCGTCTATTGATCATGTCTGATAATGACAGAGGCCCAATGCCAGGTGGGGCGAAGATTGAGAGTGGGTGCAAGTGGAAGAGCTTTAGGGATCTAATTTAGCTGTGGGTGTGATTCTAGTGTGATTAGTATTTATGTGACACATCATCCACATTAGGCAGCGCTTCCCTGTTCCAAATGCCACTCTCGATCTTCCTCTCCCCTGCCTGTTTAAAAGACGAGGCTAAATGGTGATGGGCACCATCTGGCGCTCGCTGCTGCCATGAGTTTGGCTCAGTGATCATTGCCAAACAGCACGAACAAGAATTTTCACTCAGTCCTCTCCTTCACCTAGGCCCGCGTCTGTCATTTCCTTACATAAACAAACCCAGAATGGATGCATCTAAACATCACATCTAAAGTGAACACGATGAGACAAAGAGATGGGCGAAGTCTGTCTCTAACATGGAAAAAAACAATCGTCTTCATTTCCTTTTCCTTGTTATCTCTCGATGGAACTTGGACCCCCCATACACACACACACTTTGAAATGCCTGTTGCTCCACAGCTCAGCCCTGAAGTAAAGATAGATTACTGCAGGAGAACCGTGTGCCCTGCCCTTTACACACTTCACACACACCACTTCTCCATTATCAGCATCATCCACTGGGGAGGTAGTGAGCGTGTGCGCTTCTACTCACACACACACACACACACATATGCACAAATACCGAAATCCATATAGGTCTGAGAGCTCTTACAGGGTTGTTAGCAAAAGGTCAGAGTCACGAATCTGACAAATCTTTCTTTGGAGAGACGAAGACCTATCATAACCCGATAAACTGAAAGGACAAGTAAAGCTATTTTTCATTCCTCTTTGTTTTCCCATCAGTTTCTGAATATTTCTGTCGGGTTGTTTCTCTGTCAGTGAAGATGAAGAAACCTGGTCAAATCAACTTTCCCATCAGGTTTGGACTGACTGGTGATTTTTAAGCCAAGAAGGTGAAGAAGAGGATTATATTTGGTGACTGACCGGAGAAGCTCAACCTCAGCAGCATTATGTAGGTGTTACTATTGATTGGTAACAGTGATTTTTGAATGCTTCAGCTCTAAGACTTGAGCTCCTTATGCTCTTTTTTTAAACACAGCTTTAAGAAAATAACCTTTATTAAACCTTATTCACTAAGTTATTTATTTCTTTTAGAGCTGTTGTGTACCTTACATTATTTGATGTTAGAGAAAATATACTTGGCGTATGACCTCCAATTTGGACCTTTTTCCATTTATCTTCTATTTCACAGTTGGAATTAATGCACACCATTCTGTGTTCAAATGTTTTTTAACATGCATTCATGCAGCAAAGCATCTGCACACCATTATCTGCCTCCATAATAATCAGAAAATTGTTTTTGGTTCACAAACTTTTGTTGATATTTTAAAGTTTCTTTTAAAGGAAATAATTTCAAACACATAACTGACCTATTTTACAATCAAGGCATTATACCTACTGACTGCTATGGTAGATACATTTTTACCTGATGCATTCAAATGCAACAGTTCAGTGATGAATTCTAGTTTTGAAAAGCTGCAATGTCTGAAATTTTTGGGTCACTCAGAAAATAAAATTGGTCTCAGTTTACATAAAGGGGTATTTGACAATATGAATGATTTGTTTGACATGCTATGCCTCTGCTGTGACCACTGTTAGATCATCCATGTACCAAATTTTAAAATAAAGAATATCTTCAACTTTAGCCAAGGACAACTGAATGACTTCCCGTATGAAGTAAGTTTGAATAATAAAAAGGCTGGAACCAAGTCACTTCACCAAAGAACCACTAGGAGACTTTTAACCAAAGCAATTGCGTTTTCTTTCACTTTAACGTTAAAGTGCTGGGCTCTAAAGGAGAAACAAGCTTTCATGAAGAGTTGTTGAGCAGCGGATAAATTAGGGATATTAAAAAATAAATACATTGATAGAAAACAGAACTTTAAAAAACATAAATCTGAGCTTAATTTTGGTAAATTGTGACAAGTTAAAAGAAAAATGGAAGAAAGTGATTTCCCATGATGCACCACAGCTTTCCAGTCGGTCCGGAAATCATAACCATTGGATTCTTGCTTTACTTTTGTTGGGTTACAGTGATTCCCTCTTTGTTAGTCCATAACCTGTTTAGATTGGGACACCCCATCAGGGGCTTTTACCCTGGACAACAGAAATTCTGGGATCTTTCGGCAGAAAAACGCCACGATTCATTATAAAGCCAAACTGATAACATGGTACATTTTCAATGGTGTATACTTTTATAGTGTATTACTAGCTTCTTAGAAGGCCCAAGGCGCTGTACAGTCACAGACTGATGGCGGCTTCGCTGCTGAACCCTGGTGCCAACCAACAGTACAACCATCAGCAGCAATGTGGGATTCAGTGTCCTGCTCAAAGACACTTCGACACATGGGGACGCAGGGCAGGAACTGAACCTGTAATCTTTCAATCAGAAGTTGACCACTCCACCTCTGCACCATAACCCCCCCCCACACACACACACACAGACACACACACACACACACACACACACAGCGATCTGAAAGTGATTACACTCAGTAACAGTCAGCTAACAGCAGTCTGCTGATGTCACACTTTTAAATCATCTTAAGAAAATCACTTTTGCAATAAATATGTTTTTTATGAGAAAAAACAATTAAAGGATAGTAGGTACTTATGAAATATGGGGACTGTTGACTCAGTATAGGAAATTTGAATTTGAACCTTTACTGACAGCTCAGTTTGTGAACTCTTAAGACAGTAACCATTACATCCCATCTATGCATCAACCCCTTTAGGATCACAGGGTTTCTGGAGCTTATCCCAGCTGCTATTGGGCAAAGGTGGAGTACACTCTGGACAGGTCAGTCCAGAGGGCCACACACTCCAATAACAGCCATTACATTTTAACTTAATTCAAAGGGATCCCAACCTGATGTCAGTCCAATGAGACGGCTATAGCTGTGATATTGGGCTATATAAATAAAATTGAATTGAATTGAACCTTCTGCAATTAAAATAAGGATTACAGGTCAAGGGTGTGAAGACAGATTTTGCCACACAATAAAATAAAATAAAAAAATCTCGATTAAAAAAGTTTTGCCGGAATTTAAATAGCTACACCTCCCATTCAAATAAATCTTCGTTGGTTCTTCTCAGCATGAACACACACGGGTTCTTTTGTGACTATAATACACTCTGTATGCTTTCATTTATTCTTTTATTTCTGCATTTATCTTCATTTCCAATATTTGCTGCTTTGACAGAATTTCTGCAACTCTTTTGTGTTATTTTAGTTTAAATAAACTCCTGCTACGACAAAGGCAGGAGACTGTCAGTGTTTGATGAAAGACTGGAGCTTAGTTACCTGTTTGGAAATGTTGTATCTGTGAACATAAGAAGTTCATCTATATTTTGCTCACACATCACAATTTTTGACAAGCTCAGCTAAATGTGCTCAAGCTTCTGCTTTCCCAGAGTAAACAGTGCAAGGAAGCATGTCAGGTACTGGTTCATTTAACTTCTGAAGGAAAACCAAAGATTTAAGTAGCTGCCTAAGCAAGCATCCTTCATGACGCTCCCCTCTCCACTTTTTATGCCTCCAGGTTTGCACCTCCTCGCTCCTCACCCCCATTTAGGTGTGAAATGTATTTCTATTCACAGCAGTGAAAAAAACCCGAAAAAGGAGGGGAGAGTGGAGGAAGTGACAGAGAGAATCTAATGGAAAAGCTGCCTCTTTGAGATGTCTGCAAAACAGAATATTCGTCCGGATAAACCTGGGACAATGAGAAGCTGTCAGAGGCTATGTGGCAGCATAAGGACTATTTGGGAAATACTTGAATTGGACTGCTCCATCCCTCTAAGCCACATGAGAAAGGTGATTCAAAGCCAGTGAAAGGAACTGTGAGCGCGGGATGAGATGCAGCACTCTGGAGAGGTGAAGGAGACAGAGCCATATTATAGAGGTCAGCAGTGTTGCGAATTAGGGCTCTGTGCATCACTGCCCAGAGCTTTTAACACAGCCTTGACTGACAGTAAAGACAATGTACATTATTTCTACCTGTTTCTCCACTTCAGATTACTCTGTTCTCTTATTAATCCACTGTTAAGCTCCTCACGCTTTGACAGAGGTATAAAAGGCCAAATGCTGTACAGAAAAGTGGTGCTAAAATGATCAAATCCGTTTGTTGTGCAATTAAATAAGGAAAGTGTAAAGCTATGGCATTCCTGCACTTTTTTATATGTAGAGTGGAATATTTACGTAAAAAAGAATCCTAAAACTATAACTTTTTGTTTGACGCTTCCTAAAAACAGTTAATAAATTCAGTTTATCTGTGCAGTGACAAAGTCTGAAGAATGTGTTTCAAAGAGGCATTTTTTTTTTTACACGTTAGTCAATAGTGCATGTCAAAATTGCGTGCAACTTCCATTAGCCAACAAGTATTTCATGATACGTTTACCACACATGCGCACAACGCACAAAGTCAGACTTTCACTTTTTACTCTCCACGGGCCCGAACAACCCAAAAACCCACAGCAGCCATACGAGTCAACCCCCCGGTCAGGTGCATGTGAATAAGGCTTTAACAAACGGCGTCTGATCTTTTCTTTTTGTGTGATGCGAGCTGATTTAAAAGAAAACTCTTCTTTGCTGCCAGCCCAACGAAGCATGATATACAGTAAATGGAAAGGTATTGTTGGTTGACACTTCTAATGAAAAATATACAAAATTACAGGGGTTGTTGCATAAGCTGGGCAAAAACACTGATTAACTACAAGGAAACAAATTTGTGAAAACTCTCATTCATCTAAAATGGTTTCGTGGCGGAAAAAGTAAAAAAAACGTCATCCGGACTTTGTTTTTTTTTTCAAGTTTAAGATATTTTGCTTGTTATTCAAGAACATTTCTCAACAACTATATCCAGATGACTTTTTTTATCTGCTACAAGGGAACCCCGAGATAACGGGTTTCTGTATTGTACCCAAACAAAAGTGTTCTTGAAACCCAAAAAAATGAGATTGAATGGTAAAATGATTGATTTAAAACAATAATAGAAGTGTCAGACAGGCTAAAACTAGCGTTGTTTGCTCCAAAAGACAACCTTTCAAAACAATATAGAAAAAAATCCACTTCAAAAAGGCGTTATTGGACTTATATATTCTTCAGCTCCTTGGTTAAGAGCATCACTGGTAATGCTGATATAGTCTGAGCAATTCGTGACTCATGATCTCTTTAAGAAGTATAAGGAATAAGAGACGTATTATTAAAATAACGAGAAACCTTTGCAGTAAGTGTTTGTTTTATGTGTAACATACATGCTATAAATGACTTGTATGCGCTTATTTATGCATATGCATATTATGAATATGTTTTATTCAGTTTGTTCAGATGATTTTTTTTTTTTTTTTTTTTTCCCAAGGAAACCCTGGAGTTCCCTGGTTGGAATCCAACCTGAGTGTGCTGAAAATGTGCTCTCTCTTCATGAAAAGTAAAAATAATTTAGATAAGTGGGAGATTGAATGGAGTCTGTGTGGGAAGGGTAATATCATAAAGAAATATGGCGGCCCTTCAACTGAATTATGAACTTGTAGAATGCAGTCGTGAAGTTTCCATAAAATGTGTGGTCCTGAGGAAAAGTGCAGATCAAGTTTCTGATATCGGGGGTTTTATGGTTTGCCATTTAAAGCAGCTGAACTTGAATTAAAAAAAGCTGGACTCTGACATAAAATAGATTAACTTCAAAGAGAGAAAGCTGTCCTCGCCAAAGAAAAGTCTGTCTCAGCAGGACAACATAGCAAACCTAATTCGTATTCACTTTCGGGACATTTAGATCCCCTCTAATGGCATTTTTGTGTTTTTAGAAGTAATAATTTGCTGCACTAAGGCAGAGTTCTACTATTTGATTTGAAAAAAACAATATGTGTAACTCCATTTCTGAGTGTCCATTGACAGGCTTTTGCTGTATATTTCTAAAAGCAAAAAAAGGAAGAACTCATGCCTCATGTGCCGGATCAATACATGGATTCTAGATGCTGGAAATATCACTGGTTCGAGCTGTGAGACATTTTAGTGCTGAACAGAAGGTGATTCAAACCAACAATCCCTCCCACCTGCTCTCAGAAAGCCATATCGTTATTTACCTGTCAAATCTGGAGTGATGGTGCATCAAAATCGTGTTAGTGGAGGACACGTGGAAAAAAAAACTCACGTGGACTTCCTTAAAACAAAGGGTCAAATTCACAGTAACTGCAACAGTAGATGTTTGGAAACTGAAAGCACGGGGGGGCCAAACAAAGAAAACATGAACTCAAAAAACATACACAAAACCAAAACAAGGACCACAACACTACTACACTACCAGTGCATGGTGGTGTAATGGTTAGCATTATCGCCTTACTCCGGTTCCTCCCACAGTCTAATGAGATGCTTCATACAGTTTTTGATTACACTAAATTGACCCTAGGTGTGTTTCTGTTGTTGTGTAGCCCTCCGAATGATTGGCGACCTGTCTAGGTGGATCCCCACCTTCACCCAAAAGTAGTTGGGATAGGCTCCACCAACCGTAAAGGAATTAAGTGGGTTCCTAAAAATGATAGATGGACAGAAAACCAAAACTACCCCCCCAAAAAAAACTAAATATGAAAAAAAAACAACCAAACAAACAACACTAAAGTCATCAAAACTGCTAGTTTTCTGAACTGTCCTCTACCAGTTAGTTTTTCTTGTTAAAAGTCCCATATTTTGTATTTCTCTTTAATCAGGTTTTAATATCTGCAACTATGAAAATGAAGCAAACGTAAGCAAACGAAAAGTTGGTATTAATGCATTCATGCCTTTATGACTGTCCTTTCATCTGTCATTGTCTTTTATTTTACCAATTTTTAAATAAATCAACTTGGATATTACAGTACTGAAGGAGGATTCTTTCAGCATTATTAATGTATTATCCTGTGTTATAGCTTTTGACTTTAATGAATAATAGAAGCTCTCTGAAAGGTATATTTACATTGTGTGTTTAATCATAGATGGGGTACCAGTCCACACTGGGTTTATGTTGAACAAATCTCAGGGAGCCATCCTTCACCCACATTAAGTCAAGGCAGAAACATCTCCGGGTCTCTTTTAACACCACTATTACTTTTTTAAATGGTTTAAAGCGTCTCAGATTCATTTTTCATGTGGATGAATATTTCACTGCAGAGTCCAAAGTCACAAAAGTGGGTTGGTTGGAGCCAATGTAAGGGTGTGGGAGAAAGAGGTGATACTGAGATGCTGGAGGTTTGTCTCCGCTCTGTAGCTCAGACTCTAACGTCTCTTGTGATCCACCGGCTCACTCTGTGGTCTGCTGTGCACTTTTGTGAGAGAGGAGATGTGTGTCAGAAAGCGCTGATTCATGATTGGTGTGTGTTGGGTGGGGGGTGGGGGTACTGTAGGCGCTGTCACAAAATGTTTGTCTCAAAGCCCTCTCCGGTGGATCCATCTTTAGCCTTCATCCTACGACTTTTTGGAGACTCGGAAGAGGAATCCTCCACACCAACACTGCCACCCCGTTGTATTTATGTGAGTGCGAGGAGGCATTGACAATAAATTCCAGGAATGAAGAGGAAACAACACAACACTGAAATGAGGCCAAAGATTAGAGTCACCAAAGAGGATAGAAAGCAAGAATCTCTTCCTTTTTCTCTTGTTCACCAAAAACGGCAATGACATTGTGGTTTTTTTGGAAGGGACAATGCGATTCCTGGTAGACTGAAAATATTACAGGAACTGTAAAATGAAGTGAGATCTCAAAGTCAGCTTTCTCAATGATTTTAAATTATGACTTTGCTGTTCATAGCCAAAGTAAAAAAAGCAAACAAACAAAAAAAACAATTGTTCTCTAGGACATTTGAATTCATTTGAAATTCGCCTCCAGGTGTGCGAACAGAACATTGACAATAGCAGTACTAAAGCAGGACTGCATGGAATTCATCTAAAAAGCTGAACGTCAGCCTGCTTATTTGTTTCAGCATTTTCAATTAGCGTAAAAAATAACAAGAAACAAAATCATCGCTCTCCTCTTGAATTATTACGACTGCGTGGCCACACAACCAGATTTACATGCTAATATGCACCTAATGTGACACTAGTTCTGGATAAATAACTTCAGATGCTTCTTAGATTATTCCTCCAGTTCTATCAGGAAGAACAAATGAAGAGCGTATTTAGTTGCGCCTCAGTACAGAATGTTCAAAATGTAACACTCTGCAGTCATTAGTATCTGAATTTGCATGTTAGAAATATCATTAGCATCTTTTATTTTAGATGAAAAAGCTTGCCTTTTCATTCAGCAAAAACTGACATATGTGGAACGTAGAATGCAATATTGCTTTTTTTTTCTTCTAAATTTTAGAATGTTGTAGTTGCAGAGACAGACTGAGAAAGATACAGGAAGCAGCGCTGGAGCTAGCAGAGCTAAAGATGAGAGAGACGAGGATGGATAGGTCTAAAAAGCATAAAATACAACTTAAAGGGAGAATTTGTTAACTGGAATTAATTTCACCCAACGCAACTAAATTACAATAAGAAATGGACACACAGTTGTCATTGATAAAAAATTACAGTATTTTCTGTGCTATAAGCTAAGGCACTCTACAAAGCCTTCATTTTTTTCAGAAAATGACAATACACCTTATAATCCAGAGCCCCATATATGTGGATTAACTCTGGTACTGCTTATTGATGCTGAAATAATTTAAAGCATACACAGTGCTCTGTCAAAATGTAAATTTTTTTTTGAGTTGCAGACAAGTTTGGGACGGTAAGCAAAAAACATTTTAAAATAGTCCAGACTGAGCTGTACCTAAATTTATATTTGATTCGATGGAAAATTGCTCCTGTGTGAAACCAGCCTTAGCTGGCCAATTGACAAACTGCAACATTGAATTCTTGGAGGTTGGCTTCATATGCAGAACCAAGACATGGGGTTTTAGATGCTTAGATCAAAAACAGATGGGAAGACATAAATCTGGTGGAATCCTGCTTTCCAGTCCCAGAGTAACCCCATTGTAGAAGTTAAACAAAGACCCAAATCCTGAAATGTTTAAGATTTTATCTTTCTTTTCTAAAAAAGTAGGGTTATTAAGGTTAACACGTTAATGCACGCGATTCATAAAAAAATAACGCCTTAATATTTATTAACGCAGATTAATAACATGTCAGAAGCAACCGTATTCCGCTTTGCGTCGTATGGTTCAGGTTTCCATGGTGTGCCTTAATTTCGTTGGGCATCATCCTGCTGATAACATGGTCACTTACAAAAGAAATAAATATTCAATCGATTTTTAATACTTTATTCTTGTTATTTTTTTCTTTCGGTTTATTTTGTTTTTTACGGACTATTTGATTGGTGGTGCGGCCCGTTGTCACGGTAACATGACAACGCGTTGCTGGGCCAGCAGACCTCGACTGCAGCGACAAGGCAAAGCGATATATGTGCTGATGGTCACAATAGGTTCAATAAAGAATCAGTTCAGAGAAAAAGTCCACCTCTTACCGCTTGTTTTTGTCCAGATCATGAAGGAAAAGTTTGTATTAAAGAAGCCTGCACAGTGATAAAGAGCATTTGGGCTATGAGACTGGAACATCTTTTTTAGGTGTGCATCCACACCCAGCAGCCAATCAGATTTGAGTATTCACCAGGATAATTTAAAGTGAAGAAACAGGTTTGTTTCTCATGGCTGTATATCAGCATCTTTGTTTTCTTGGAGTAATACTGCAGATATTAAAGTCTGCAGAATTAAAACATTTCAGACAAAAAAAAGAAAGAAAAATGTTCTCTGGCCTTTTTTTTTTTGTTCAAAAACTGCAGGATTAATCGCAATCCAAAAGTGTGATTAATCTGATTATTTGTTTTCATTGATTGACAGCACTACTGAAAAGTTGATTTGTTTTTAAAGCAAATCAGGGTAGGATAATTAGAGGAGCCACATATGGCACCTTCCCTTCTCAATAATGAGTTATCTTCAAAACCAGGAGAATGACTGACATTGATCATGACAAATGTAACTGTTAAACAACAAAGTTTGGAATATTAAACCAAATCCTCTTTAATGAAACATAACTGAATGATGGGTTTAGATTAAATATGTACGTTCTCCCAAGAAGACATCAGTGAAAAAAATGGCATCTGCTTAAATGATCCTAAATAGAAAAGTGCAAATGAGAATTCAAAGTTTTTGGTTAGGAGCCAGAGAAAACTGGCAAGCCATATAAACTGCTTGCAAATATCCAGTGACAGTAAAGACTGATAGGCTGAGATTAATCATGAATCATCCACCTGTATGAACTGGATCACTGGTACATTTTCCAAAAAGGCAGCGGTTTGTGTTTTTATATCAGACCTAACTCGACCTTAAAGATCAATATCCGTTTCGGCAAACGTTTCCATTAAGAGCTGATAAACGCAAAGTTTAATTTCTAGAGCTGAACACATTTCCACCAGGATGTATGTGCATCTCATCAGATCATAAGAGGAGTCTGCTTTACAGCTGACTTGACCTTACTAGATCTCAGTTGGATTAGATTAACTCAGTCGAATCTGATGGTGGTTAACTGGCCAAAAACAAATATGCACAGAAAAGTAAAATCCATTTTTTTTCCCTGGATAAACCCCCTTCTATGATAATTACAGGGACAGTGTGCATTGTGCTGAGCAGAGCTTTTCTCAGAGGACTGAGATCTCAGACAGCTTTTTAATTGATGGGATCTGCCTTGTCAGATTCAAAGGCTTTTCTATCACTCATTCGTTTTCAGGCTGCAATTTATCTTCACCTTTTTCTTCTCCACTGCCAAAGACTCCATTCATTCATTCATTTTCCAATCCGCTTTATCCCTTTCGGGGTCACGGGGTTGCCGGAGCCTAACCCGGCTACTCATGGGCGAAGGCAGGGTACACCCCTGGACTGGTCGCCAGTGCCAAAGACTCTCTTTTTAAATTTAGAACAACTTGAAGCTCAGACACAGGAGCTTCTCTCCGCAAGAGAAACAGAAGAAAATGTCATTCACGTAGAAAATAAATACATCAATTTGAAAGATGATTGAGCGATAGGTTCCCTATTGACAATGTCAAACAGGCTTTCGTAGTTTGACACCAGAAAATGTTGACAGATAGATTGATAGATTGACAGAGGGACAGATGGATAGTAAGGCAAATAAAGAATTTATTAATCCTCTGAGAGCATTTTTCATAGTGAGTAGTTGCATGTCAAGTTAGTATCTGTGTTTTTCTTTGTTGAAAATACTTTGAAAATTATTAAGTGGAAGGCAACATTCCAATATTGTCATTAATTGGTGTTTAATCATATAATCCGAGTTAATGCAGAAAGCTAGATACCAACATTTATGACCTATATGGGATGTCAACTTCAGTGCAAATGCTCCTTAAGATGATATATCATTGTTGTTCATTGGTTGAGGAATATGTAAAACTGGTGAATTGATTTGTTTTGTATCTCCAGGGAATCTACTGCAAATTGTAGTTGAAAAATGTTCAGACAAATAGAATCTGAATCTGTTGGAACTCTGTTAACTGTGTTAACAGAAGTAGAGTTACGATCGGTAGAGCTGACTATTGCAACATGGCAGCCCGATAGTCAACGCTACCGGGCTGCCATAGTGCAGGGTCAGCCATGGTGCAGAGCTAGAGCGGTCGACCTTTGATCAGAAGAGCACAGGTTTGGTTCCCTCCTTGCAGGGCCATGTGTCGAAGTGCTCTTGAAGACACTGAACCCCACGTTGCTCCTGGTGGTTATAGGTTGGCGGCAGTGTTTCCCATCAGTGTGTGAGTGTGTGTGTGCTCATTGGTGAATAGAACTGTGACTGTAAAGCACTTCTAAGAAGGTAGTAAAGTATTTGCCATTTACACCATTTAGTCCAAAGAGCATGTGTTATTTGGCTGTCACCGGCAAAATCCAGTGTAAAAAGTTTAACTCCAAGTAAAGGTTGAAGTTAATTTGAACACAAAAAGTAGTTTTGTGTGATTTCAACTTAAAACTCCAGAAGATTGGCACATTTCCTCCCAATATTTCATGCATTATTGTTAGTCATTGTCAATAGCTGCAACGGTAGGAGACAAAAACATCTTCTACCTGAAAATTTAGACCATAACCCATTTGTGTGGCTGACATAAGTAGAATAACAACAGCTCATTTTTTTTCTCTAGCAGGTCAGCTGAGAATAACCAAGATATCAGGAATTGAACATGAGAATGACCTAGTTGTTTTTCTAATTGTTTTTTTTTTTTTGGAAATCTTTGTTCAAAACAGAAAACAGGTTCAAACCTTAAAGTTCTACTTCGATCATCTTTTGATTTATTTAAAAAGCATTCCGATTGGTCTTTTAATTATGACTTTATGGTTATTTGTTTATTATTTACTATATCTGATTTATTAAGAGTTTTGGGTGGGACTGTTGGGGAGGAGTAAGCCCACCCCCACTTCCCATCATTGATCTGTTTACCCTCGCTAATTTACATCCCCTCACCCCCCCAACCTAGCATTACCAGTGCAACAAAAATGGCGAGCAACAGCTCAAGTTATCCAGCCTTACAGTTTTGAGCCTGATGCCAGCTTGAATGAGGAAACTGAAGAGTTACATGGATCTATTTGTCTGCAAGTGGACGTATCAGAATGGAGTGGAGCAGGGAGCTGGTGTCTTGTCATCGTAGCTTTCACATCACCCTGGGCCTGAAGTGTCTTGGATTTTACAGCCTTTATAAGGAATATTTTTGGGTTCCATAAAACACCTTACAAATGCATCACAGTAGGAGACATTTTAAAGGGCAACCCAGCAACTAAATGTCTGCTTTAACCTTTTCTGACGTAAGGAGAACTGAGGAAAACACACCATGATACAGAAAAGCACGCAACTCTAGCTATTCCATTTCTTCAAGATGAGGAACTATAGCTGCTTCACTCTGACATTCCTGAGCATGAATATTCTAATCTCTCAAGATGAAGCCGTGTTTAGTTTCTGAATGAATCATTTTCTGCTCGGGCCTCTTCCCTCTGTGCTCTCTCTTTCTCATGTTCCATTTCTAAATCTCAGATCTCTCCCCTCAGAGCTCTTTTATTCATTTATTTATTTATTAAGCCCTTTTATCCACACTCTCTTATCCTCAGAAACCCTTCTTCCTGTCCTCCCCCGCTGTCTTTCCTGATCTCTCGTCTTTCTTGATTGAGGAGATTTGCATACACAGCATAAATAAATTACTGAGCATAAACAGATTAAGATACTTTGACCAAATCACTTATGTGGTTCACAGTGACTGCGGTTGAGCTATAATGCTTGATTGTAATGGGGTTGAGGTCTGAGATTTGTTAGCTTTGGAAAACAGGGATAAATTAGTCAGAAGGTAAACTATTTGTCTTCAGTGTTTGCAGGCTACATTTTTCAGCTCAATTCCACAATTAAGAAGACTGACTGTGTGTCTTGGCTTGTTAATTGAGTTCTGCTGCCTCTGATTTATGACATAACTGAAGGACTATAATGTCTTTGAGTTCACAGAAATCAAAGAGTCGTTTATTTGTCTTTCATCATTGTGATGAAATGTGTTTATAAAAGTATTAACGATGAGTTACAATTTTAATTGGAAAGCAAATAGACTCATGGACTTGTGTGTCCATATGTTCACTAACGGAGTCCACAACTAATACGTACGGTGGCCCTGAAGTACAAATCCACAAATCACTCAGTGCAAAACATTTGATCCCAATTCCAGAAACCAAAGTGTAATTCCAAGTAATGAAACACAATACCCCCCCACACGCAAAAAAGAAAAGTTTTAGAAAACAAACGTTTTTTTTCCAGAAACTAAAATGTTATGTTAAAAAATGACAGAAAGAAGAAACCAGAAAAGATAGGTATTATGGGACACCACTGATTAGATGATGACGCTTGTACACCTTTTTAGCTGGTAGTTCTTTGGCATGAAACGCCTTAAACCAAAAGCATGAATGTTGCTGATGACCAAAAACATTGCAGCCCTGAGAGCAGCCATCCCTAACCCACAGCTAAAGTTCAGTGATTGCTCAATTAACTCTTTACCACGGTTTGAGCAAAACATTCGTCTGCTTTCCCTCTTCTTCAAAACTCGAATGTCATCATCCAGTCAGTGATGTCCAATAATTTTACCTTTTCCCAGTTTCTCATTTTGTGACATTTCTCGAATCTCATTTTGACTTCTGAAAATGACTTTTGTTTTCCAGAATATTTTTTTTGTATGTGTTAGTTTCTGAAATTTAGTTCTGATTTAGTAAAATGTAATATTATTTTATTATTTGTTTTGCTTTCTTAATATGTAATTGTGATTTTAAAGATGATTTTGAGTAAGTTGTTGGTGGGATTGTACTTTAGGACCACCACAGACAGAAGCAGATTTAAAGAGAAACGTTTCTCAACTGATTCTCCTGGTTTTTATAAAGGTTAAATAAATACATAAAATAAAAAATGTAACAAAAAAAAAAGCCAGTTCAAAACCAGACTTGCTTGTAAGTGAGTCCATTCACTCCAGAAAAAGACTGAAATAGTTTCTAACATTTTTTTACATCTGTGTTAAATCATGCTAACCTTTTTTGAATACAAGTTTTTTGATATGTCATTGTTTTATATGGTATTTCAGGTCAAAATCCTCCTCTAACAGGGTCGTGGTCATTTGATTGACCATGAATCCCCCTGATGAAGCCATCTAGATGAGTTGTGAAACTGTCCCCTGGATAAATAAGAACCTTCACCGGCACTGAATCCTCTACTCAAGAACTACTTTCTGAATGTTTGTCCCGATACTTTACTTCTCAAAAAACAGTTTGCTTACTTCTTCTGGCAACAACCACATAGCTGCAGCAAATTACTTCAATTAGCAAAATCTGACATGCATGCTACAAGATCATGAGTTTGTTATGAGTCCAGTTTGCAGTTTGTACGTTTGTCAATGATCTGACTTTATTTTTTACGTTTTAGAATTATAATTCCTTTTGCAACAGGCAGAAATGCCTATTCTATGGACGCCATCGCATCACTAGAGATTCTCACAAGGGTTTTTAAGAAACCCAAGACAAATTCCAAATTTTGAAGTACTCAAGTCAAGTCAAGGCCCCCGCCTTTAAAAAGTATTAATATCTAGAAGGTCAACACGGCATAAATAGTTTAAAGAGCAATATTGTTCATACACTGTGCACCGCAACAAATGTAAGACATTAAGAAAAAAAATGAAATCAACTGTTTGTTGTGTCTGACAAAAAAACAACTAAACCTCGTTTACAAGGGTTGAAGCTCGAGAGTCAAACTCAGGAGGATGAGTCTCAGCCTCCCAATTTTTAACCTTTGGTACTTACCATGAAAGATACAGAATTTCAAAGTAAGAGCTTGTAAAAAGCAAAACAGTGTCTTTACCTAATAAGATTTGTTGTTCAAAATTCCCTTGAAATCTTCATTGAGTTGACCAAATTAGGAATAAACCTTGTCCTCCCATTAATTTCTGTCAGTCAGGTGGCGCTGATGAAACACAGCACAGTTTCTTCTTTATATACACACTCATATATGGTTCCTGAAAGAGGGCTTTAACATTTAAATTCTCCAGTTGTGACTGTCAGCCTTTGCAATTAAAAGTAAAATGTCTCTATATTTTCTCGATATTTTGATGATTTCTATCAATTGTATTTTTATACACGTTGCAGAAGTTACTGACAAAAGTTTTTATACTTGCAAACATCTGCACATCTTCGTCTTTCAAGTCCCACTCCAATCATTTTTTGATCTATTGTAAAAATGTTCCCACTAGTCTTTTAATAATGGTTATGTCGTTTTTCGCCACAATCTAAAAACCTGTGTTGTTTTCTAGAACATAGTTTCTGCAGAGCGGCAGGAATTCAATAGAAATTCGCTGTTAAGTTTTGGGAGGGGCTGTTACCGCGGGGTAAGCCTGCCTCTGCCTCCTGAGATTTTTCTGTTTACACGCTCTCCTGCTAGCCTACAGCCCCTCACAATCCCAAGCTAACATTTAGGGTGCGACAATGCAACGATGGTGAGCAACACTGGAGACTGTAGCACCTATGTCACAGCTACAGGCTTTTCCCAACAGCATTTTTGTCTGCTCCTGATTCACAACACTTTGGATAAAGATATACTAAAAAATGCAATTTTAAGCTTAGTTTTCTTTATAAATGCCATCCATCATCAGAAAAATACCACAAGAACATGTTCAAAACACCAAAAACACAATTTTCATTGGAGCGAGTCTTTAAAATGCTCTTTTCACAACTAATCCAGTCACAATTTAGAGTTACACTATTCAGTTCTAAGAGGTATTTCCTTTAAGTACAACCTTTTTCTAGCCTTTTATTACACGTGAAACATATTTTCCTCATATTTTGCTTGAATTAGTGAAAAACTAAGTTTCATTGAGTGGTAAAAACATACTTGACTGTTTACATTTGGTATAATTCTTTTAAAAAAATGTCTGTTTTCCAAAGAGTTCTAACTTTCTTAGAATGAGACTCAACGCGTCATAACATCAAGAGATGAATTAATGTGCATAAAAAGTCTGAAGGCATCTCCTACAAGTGTGCTCATTAACCAAACTGCCACTGGTTTGCAGGCAAACAGTGGCCATGATGAAAAATGCTGCAGCTGCCTGTGCTGTCACACAGAGCAGACTGACAATCTTTGCAAACCACAACACTGAACCTCAGAACTTGATGAGATTCAAAACGACAGAGCGCTGCACTTAACTGTGCACTGAGAAAAGCCCTGTTCTCTCTGCGTTCATGTGGAAAAACCGGGCAATAAAAAGCAGAAATTCACACATGCACGCTTCAACATACCTGTAGATGATGCAGGCACAGTCCCTGCAGGTTCCACAGTTCTCAATGTCCTGTCCGGTCCTGTACGAATGTCTTCTATTGAGAAGCACAATGACATATCAGGGGTAGAGGAGGCATAACTACTGTGTGTATGTTTGTGTGAGAGATGTGTTAAGTTCTCTCGTTGAATCCAAGGCATTCTTGCAAGTACACTAATCTCCTCCCTGAAATCAGCCCTGATCATTTTTTAATGGACGATACCCATCCTCTCCTCAAACGGGTTCGGCCTGTTATGTAAAGCATGAGTCACTGTGTCAACCCAGGCATAAAATACATGCTTATGAGGTGAAAGTCAGGCCTGCGTACATAAGACCAATGGCTGAATTCTAATCCTGGAGCATGCAAGATGTGTCATTTCATGAGACATAAGGCTGCTGGGTCACATGCTCACAAGCCTGCAAAGTAAGAGCTTGCTAAGTTGTTGAGCACAAAAATCTATCAGAACCTTTCCATGGATTCATAGACCCCCATCTTTCTCCGTGTGTACTATTTTGGTGCGATAAGGCAACAGAAATTACTAAGGAGCTTACAATATATGAAGATTAATTAAAGATGTGATGGGAATGCTAAAAGGTTTACACTAAGAGGCATGAAGCATCGGAAACTACCAACACAGCGACGGCAAACTGCTGATTTCTGTAAATCCACGTAATCTGCCCTCACGCTTGAGGAGAGAGCTGCAGCAAAGTGGGTGCAACCCAACTCCTCTGTGGTCTAACATGACATAAATTATTTAGTGGATCGAGGGACAGATAGGAGACTTCGTACAGTTGAGCACAGAATTCCCTGTCTGCATTCAAAGGGGTCCATTAAATTGTAACCGTATTTTTAATGTGTTAAGTACAGATACCTTTGGTTTTATAATGCTTACTATTCAAAGATTGGCTAAAAATAGAGGAGATGCACCACATTAAGGCCAAGGCACAATAGCCATCTCTCTATACAACTCACAACAGACGATGCTGGAAGGTTATTACTGCTGATATTGGCTTTTTTGTTAAAGGATAATCTGCCTATACTCCACTCGTGGAGAGAGCGTCGCTTCCATCTCAGTATTACGTCTATCACTCATTTGGGTCTGCGTGGAAAGTGCCAGATCCCCTGTATAGAAAAATTAACCGCCTTCAAATAAAACAGCAGGCACTTACAGCCTACATGCTGAAATTACTTTCCAATTCTTCAAAACATCAGACTTTCACATTTCACACAGTCTTTTCCTCCCGTTTCATTCCATCTATCTATCTATGGGGCTAAAAAGAGTCTAAAGGTTAAAGATTACCAGATGGCTCTACATTTAGCCCTCGGCTAACAGGCCCAGTTTACAGCGCCTTTTCCCCGAGGGTTCAAGTCATTTCAAATTTACAGCTTTTAAATGTGGGATGGCTCGTCTTTTGGCCCAGGGCTTTCACTGTTCATTTAAGCCAAACAAGCCCCTATCAAATTCTCTAATTCTGAACTGAAGACACTTTTCATTCAACTGCAAATGCCTCCTGCCAATACCAAACATAATATGGGCATAATACGAAGCAAAAGACCCCTGTTAGATGGCTGTATCCTCATCATTGTAAAGTTTCCTTCCAATTGAATCATGGGGAGTTTTTTCCTCACTAAAGCATAATTAAAATTGAAAAACTTGAGTCTGGAACAACTTGTCCCATGCAATTTCGTGCAGATGGTTGAAGTCATTTTGTGTGGTTTGGTGTTGGAACTGTGTTCACCACAATTTAGCAAAAATGGCTGCCTACTCACCCATCTCTCTCTGCTTCTTTCTTTTCGAGGTCTTGAATAACATCCAACAGGACCTTAATTGTGTTCTGGCTTGTTTCCAGGACGCCTTCTAGGCTCTGGAGCTGGTTTTGCAAGCTACGTATGTCATGCAGGGGTCCATTGGGACTCAACAGCTTTTCTGTCACTCTTGATGGGTCAAGTTTACACCTGGCCCCTGACATCAAGCCTCCCAAAATCTCCTGGACCTGTTTCAGAGTGTCAGCTTGGGTAGGACTCAAGGGCCCGGCTGTAGGCCGCTCCCTGGAGACAGAGCAGCCCCTGGCTCCAGAACAACCCTGCTGGTTTGAGGGGAGAGTGTGTTGGCTGTTGGGTGTGTTGGGCTTGGCGTTGGCTCCTGAGCAGAGCATTTTGTGTAGTACCCCAAGCTGAGCTTGGGCTGAGCTTAGACAGCTGGACTTAAAACAGGCCTTGGCAGGGGAGGAAGAAGAGGAGCGCCTCTCTCCCTTCATCACAGCAACTGGCGGAGTTTGAGCTCTGTGCTTCAGAGAGTTGGCTCTTTCACAAAGCTTTGGTGAGTTTGTACATTTCACATCCTCCTTTTTCTTCTTTTCCCCTTCTTTTTCTTTGTCACTGGCCTTGCTCTCTGCCCTGAGCATCGGTGTTCGGACGGCGGTACCCGATGGCTCATTTCCAGT
Source organism: Adrianichthys oophorus (assembly GCA_036245035.1). Taxonomy (NCBI): domain Eukaryota; kingdom Metazoa; phylum Chordata; class Actinopteri; order Beloniformes; family Adrianichthyidae; genus Adrianichthys; species Adrianichthys oophorus. The sequence continues at coordinate 8,352,048 of BSAI01000108.1, forward strand.
TTTTCTTGGTGTGTAGGGTGGAGGTGGTGGAGGAGGAGGTGGAAGTCGAATGCCCCTCTTGTCCTGAGCACGAGGAGCCTGAGATGGGGGTGTGTATGGAGGCGCAGCACGAAATGTAGAGGAGTACAAAGGAACCGCTTTTGTTGGTGTAGCACATGACTGAGCATTCTGTAGGGTGGACACATAAGTTTTCACAAGGGGAGGTGGAGAAGTGCATTTTAGTTTGGGGACTGGAGAAGAGTAGGGGGTCAGACCAGTGCCAATCCCAGCAGAAGGGTTATTCTGTAGCGTCTGGCATGGAATGTTACAGTGAGATACAGTTTTTATGACTGTAGCATACGAGGAAGTTGTTGGGTTACATGGAGGTGCACAGGGACTAGATGGATGGGTGGTGGTGTAATATGATATCGATGTGCAAGACAGGGCTGTTTGAGTCACAAATGTGCAGGGTGTAAGGTTTGTTGGAGGTGTGGTGTGTGATGCTGGCTGATCTGTTATGCTTGTGGCAATTGTGGAATGTTTGGTGGGATCACAAGGTACAATGGGAGTTGCAGCTGGGGTGGGGGCAGACAGGGTTAAGGGAGACTGAGACTTTAGGTTTGACATAGCAGAGGTACAGTTTTTCATGGGGCCTGCAGGTGGGTTTGATGAAATGTTCGTGCAGACAACAGCTGTCGAGGGGATTGTTGGTGGGGGCACAATGGTATAACAGGGTGCAGGCTGTTGGGGAACAGAAGAGATGGAGGAAGGACTGGGTTGAGTATTGGATGTAGAAGGGTTGGTGCAAGCTGATTTGGAAGAAGAGGAGCAAGATGGCTTTGTGTAGTCTTCAGGAGTTTGTATTGTTGCACTTAAAGGTGAGGAAGAAGCACAATAAGGCACAGTAGCAACATGTGTAATGGGAGAATTTTGAGTCAGTGGTGTAGAAACAAGGCTGTCAGATTGAATTTGTGTCGAACTTAATGTCACTGTTAGCTGAGGAGTAGGAAGGGAACTGCAAGGTTGTTTCTGCGGTGAGGATGGTTTATGATCCAGATGGAGGACACTGTCAAATTTTCCTTGGTCAGTGTTTGGAGGCATTGCTGGAGAAGAACTGGTAGTTTGAAGCTGGACTGTGCATTCTTCACCACTTGGAGGTGGAGGCAGTTGCTGACTCTCAGTTTGACTTGGAGTGGTGCAGCGTTTCGAGTCTGAAGGTGAGGAGAGGCTTTCAGTTTGAACTTGAGTGGTGCAGAGTTTAATGGTTGAAGGCAAAGGGGATGGACTGGGGCTTTCAGTCTGAGTAGGAGTGGTACAATAGTGAACTTCTTTGCCAGGATCACTTGTCGTCCTATTCAGTCGTTTTCTCCTCCTGACCACAGATGGAGTGCTGCTCCCCTGACGTTTCCCATTGTCTCGACTGGATACAGAGGAACAGTGGCGTGGCTCAGTGCTATGAAGGACTGAAGATGGACAGCTGTGTCTTGAGGTTTTTACCACCCCGACTGATGACTTACTCTCTGTCCTTGATATTTTGGACCTTCGTTCTATAGCAGTTCGATCCCCAGTACCCGCAGGTCTATTCTGTTCTTTGGACCCAGGCAGCAACACATGGTTGTGCATGAGGTGCTCATCTTGAGAGTCTTGTTCATCATCTCCATCAACGCCAACTGAGTCCCCAATGCTTTGGCTACGAGTGTGGGTGGAAGAGATGGACTGGGGTTTTTTCAGACACGGGGATGTCTGAATGGCTGTGCTGGTGCTCGAACCGGGCTTACGTGTCATTGGCAAAGTCAGAGAATTAGTCTGCGGCGGAGCCCAGCATCGACGTGTAGGACCAGGCGTTAATGGATGAGGAGGAGCTCGTGCTAAAAAAGCTGCAACCACTTCTAATGTGCTCGCCATGTCCCCGCGCACAGCGCCCACCACAGAGCTCTGTGCGGGTTGATCTCCCGTCCGCAGGTGGTCAGACCACGGCGGAGGTGTCCTGCTGCCATGTTTGCGCAGAGGATGTGGGCTATCACAGTCTGTGGCAGGCCTTTGATGACCATTATTGTCCCCTGTTGCACTGTTTCCACTGCTACTGCTGCCGTCCTCCAGGTCTTTGAAGCGAACCTGGTGGGTACGGTTGCGGCGCCGTTTTAGGCGGCTCTCAATATCCGGAGAGTCTCGGTTTAGGAGCACAGAGCGTACGGTCATTGTCCCCGGCAGCTTGTCTGCCAAAGTGCTCTTGCCAGTGGACTGGCCTGTAAGCATGTGGTTGGGCTCTTTGCTCACCATGTCTCCAGTTTCTTTCTATCCCCCAACATCCACAGAGTCTTCAGGCAGATTACAGATGTTTTGCTAGTCCATCAGTAAGGAAAGTCCTCTCTCCATTACCTTCCGCTTAAAAAAAAAAAAGATAGATCAAACAATTTCAAGAAATCCATCGAATTCCTCAACTTATTTTTCACAGTCATTTGGAGTTACCAATGTCCTCCATCAAGGATAACAGTATGCACAGGTCAAAGATTCTAACAATCCATCTGAGAGATTCACAAACTGTACAAGTTATTTGTACCAGTGATAACCTTGTACAAAAATAAATGTATGCAGCATTAAATGGTCTCAAAATATTTTTGTCCATGTTTTCCGTGCCTTTTAAAAATGTGCACTTTCATCTCCTAAAACCAGTTTTCACCAGCACCCTTGGGAGATGAACGTTTAGTGAGGCCAGAAAAGTTAAATGCAAATACAGTTAGGTTTTTCCACAAGCCCATCTTTTGGTTCATCAACTACTATTTTTCCACACCCTTTGACCCCTGTGTCCTAAGAAGATCTTGTGACCTAAAGTAAACCAATAATTTTGAGTACTTCATCGTGATAGGCTCTTCTTTTTTTGGAACTTTTCTTTTGGTCTGCGCTCTCTCCGTTTCGATTTTAGTACTTTGTCTCTGTTTCTTTTGTCGGAGCTCCTCTCAGTGACACATACTCTCATGGCTGAAGACGGCGTGGGCTCCTGAAGAGACGAGAGATACACAAACAGAAAGACAAGGAGTCAGAAGCTGTAATTGTTCCCTTACATTGTTACACAGAGAAACCATGTGCTGTTCCTCAGGATAAAGAGGAAAACAGAAGAATACAGCTATTTTGAAATGCATGAATACAGAAAAAGAAACAGTGCAGGGTTGGAGATAACAGAAGAAAGCAGCAGAGGAACATACACTCAAAACAATTGAAGAGAGATTGTAATTAAGGCCTATTCACATTGGCTGAAGGGGATACTTATGTTTTATGTCTGTTTGATTTTCCTCACTCTCATTAGCCATTGTTAAAACAAAGCAGTGTCGTTGTATTAATGCTGCTGCAGCTCGTGGGAACAGTGTTTGCTTGTGTCTTTTGAAATGTTTCTTTTCCTCTGCATTTCAAGTGTGTTATAAGTCCTCGAGGAGCTGCCATGTTGACATCCTCTCTGATTCATTTGGTCACTCTGTGACAGTCTGTCTGGCAGGCTGTGGTTAGTAGTATGTTCTAGTCACTCTGATTCTGCGCCCTGATTCGTATTTATCACTTCTGCTTCCCGTCTGTGCTGCTGGTAGTCAGGCGTGATGAGTCACGATGTATGGATCTGTATTGTTGTTTCCTCGTGATAGTCAGTGACACTCAGGGCCCTTTGTGCGCTAATTTTGAGTGTGACTTGCCATACCCATGTCTTTTGCGGGGGGTGTAATTAGTGACTCAATCACACTCTCAGGTTATTTAGGGAGAGTGAAATACCCGAGGGGCTGCCACTTTTATTTACGTCCACTGTTCTTCCTCGCCTTTCTCCTTTTTTGGGGGAGGGCTTTAAGGAGGAGGATCTTTGTCACATGTGCCCTTCCTTCAACCTCCTTCAGAATATGTTTATCAAGAATAATTAAGATGAGACTGGCAAAAGACAGAGCCTTAAGGAGAAGTATCAAACATAATGGATTAGGAAACAAACCACGAGATTCTTTCGTATTTTACTTTCTTATCACAGCAGTGTTTACAGATGAGCTGCTTAACTATGAATCAACCAAAATACTGAATCGCTCTGGGTAATGGTACATGTTTTCTCAGGCACACGCAACTAAATCCAACGTTGTGGTGGCAGAAAAATAAAAGAGAACATTTATCTTTAGCCTAATATTGACTGGCTTTGATCTATGCTGCCTATTTGTGCTCTACAGTGAGTTCTTTCTCAGTTTTTCAGATAAAATAGTTTCTGGTCTTCTTGCTTTTTTTCCCCCATTAATGTCCCATTTCATTCCAGTTGTCAGTCTTTCAACCATCTCTTATAAAAGCACTCTAGTTTCAACCTTCGCCCCAACACATTTTCCCGACTCCCATCCACACACTGTTGGACCATTACCCTCATTCATTCTTAAAGGTGTCACCCTGGAAGCCCCTGGTTATCCTATCGTTTCTCCATCTAGCCCTATTTTTCCCCATATCACTCCTGTCATTCTTATCCCCTCTTTTCCCTTTCCCTGCTCCTTGCGAGCCTGCAATCTCCTTTGCTGCCTCTTCCAGCGCCCTCCTCAACTCTTCCTCCCTCCCGGTCTGTAAACTACCCACGTTTCAAAATTTACGCCGACAGTTTAATGAATCCAGACCCTCTTAATGATGCGTGGGCTTACTGGTGAGGCTGAGGCCAGCCCTTTCCCACATGTGACATTTCCATGTTGAGCTTCATTGGCAGACAAAAGATAAATCACTGGGCAAGAGGATAAAGGTGTGAAACAGCATAATGCCAGCAAGGGTCATAACTCGTTGCGGTTATTATTTAAGATTTACTCCAGTCTCCTTTCTTCCTATACCAACGCATATGAAAAAGGCTTTGGTCCGAATGCATGGTTCTTCATTCTCTCCTGCTGATGTGATGAATGTACCTGTGTAAAGATAATTCTAAGGTCACATCTGATCCGCCTCTTGTGAGCCTCTCCATTTAAACCTTCTCCTGCACTGAAGACGCAAGGAGGGAAGACTTCAGTTGCACAGATGCAATAAAAGCCCGAATCCTGCAGGGACATCACAAATTGCTTCAATGACAATAACACACTTTTAGGTCTCAGGGTGCAGAGGAAGTGGAAGCTACCATAACTAGAATTGTTATGTAAAAGCACGTCAGATGGGATTGTCTAGGCATGCTTAAATTTGTCAGACAAGACTGAGATGAGGAGGCACAAAGGGAAGGCAGAAGGAGCAGAGGTATGCTCAGTTATATTTAGAGATGCTATGAGACAAATAGCAACGTGAGCAGAGCTTGAATCTCCATGAGTAAGGAGGATTAGCAGAGGTAAAGGCACAGGGAATATTAAAGCATAAGGGTACAACCTTTGGAAGCACAGGAAATGTCATGATTAGGGTTCAGCCAAGTGGTAAATTATGAGCATTAGCATATCAGGGCATTTCAGGTGAAATTGGGGAGGAACTAAGAAAAGCTACTAAGAGGCTAAAGGTGATTTCTTTTTACACCCAGATAGTCCAGCGAGTTTGGTCCAAATGGTCAGCAAATGTTTCTTGAATCTTTTTTTTGGTTTTCTTTTTTCATTATGCTGTTTTCTCAGGGTTTCTTGGGGTGGTACTGTTCAAAATGCTCTGAGCATAAAGGAAAAGAAGCCCAAATTAGAAACCCAGCTATCAGACAGCTATTTGACACGTATACTTATGGACAGCTGCATGTCCTCAGTACACTATCTTCCTGACAAGACATTTTCCAACCTCTGTGTCATTTGTGCCACTTTAGATTTGCACCGTGACTTAAACAGAAAAGCCCTGGCTTTACATACTTTACATACATATGAAATAAAAGACTAGAAAATCCCACCAAGGTTCACTTGCAAGTGAACAGATGCCCACATTTTCAGGCTTTTCTTTTGAAAATTGTTCATTGTTGGGTGTTAAACCATTGACTGTATATAAGAACTGGACTAAGTGACCCCCTTGTCTGATACATTCCGAACAGGAAGTACCCATTGGCTCCAAGAAGTCAAAATCCTATAGACTTCAGTCATTCTATTTGTCAGAATAACTACTCTTGCTTTGCTACCTTTTTTTTAAATGTTCTTGATAATCCATCCATCCATTTTCTTCCACTCATCCGGGACCGGGTTGTGGGGGCAGCAGTCTAAGCAAAGACACCCAGACTTCCCTCTCCCCGAGGCGTTCCCAGGCCAGCAGAGAGACTTAGTCTCTTCAGCGTGTCCTGGGGCTTCCCCAGGGCCTCCGCCCAGTGGGACATGGCTGAAACACCTCCCCATGGTTGCGTCCAGGTGGCATCCGGACCAGATGCCCGAGTCACCTCAACTGGTTCCTCTCGATGTGGAGGAGCAGCGGCTCTACTCCAAGCTCCTCGCAGTGACGGAGCTTCTCACCCTATTTCTAAGGGAGCGACAAGCCACCCTACGGAGGAAGCTCATTTCGGTCGCTTGTATCCAGGACCTACTTCTTTCGGTGATGACCCAGAGCTCATGACCATAGGTAATAGAGAATTGGAGCATAGATCGACCAGTAAATTGAGATCTTTGCTTTTTGGCTTAGCTCTCTCTTCCCCACAACAGACCGGCACAGAGACAGAGACATAGAGACATAACAGTGGATGCCGCCACAATCCACCTGTCAATCTCACGCTCCGATTTCCCCTCACTCGCGAACAAGCCCCCTAGATACTTAAACTCCTCCACTTGGGGAAGGAGCACTCTACCCACCTAGAGAGGGCGAACTACCTTTCTCCAGTTGAGAACCATGGCCTCAGACTTAGCGGTGCTCACCCTCATCCCAGCCACTTCACACTCGGCTGCAAACCATTCCAATGCATGCTGGAGGTCCTTGCTCGATAAAGCCAACAGGACAACATCATCTGCATAGAGCAGACAGGAAATCCTGTGGTTCCCAAGCCAGACCTCCTACAGCCCCTGGCTTAGCCTAGAAATTCTGTCCATAAAGACTATGAACAGAACCAGTGATAAAGGGCAACCCTGCCGGAGTCCAACACACACTGGGAACAGGTCTGACTTACTGCCAGCTATGTGAACCAAGCTCTTGCTCTGGTCATAAAGAGACTGGTCAGCCCTGAGTAAGGCTCCCCAGACTGGATACTCCCAGCACCCTCCACAGAACACCATGGGGGACGCGATCAAACGCCTTTTCCAAATCCACAAAACACACACGGACAGGATGAACGAAAACCCACGAACCCTCCAGTTTTCTAGAGAGGATGTAGAGCTGGTCCACAGTTCCATGACCAGGACGGAATCCCCACTGTTGTTCTTGGATCTGAGGTTCGACTATCGGACGGACTCTCCTCTCCAGTACCCTGGCATAGACTTTCCCAGGGAGGCTGAGGAGTGTGATTCCCCGGTAGTTGGAACACACCCTCCGGTCCTCCTTCTTGAAAAGGAGAACCACCACCCCTGTCTGAAGTCCAGCGGTACAGTTCCTGACTACCACGCAATGCTGCAGGGATGTGTCAGCCAAGACACTCCCACAGCGTCCAGAGACTTGAGGTACTCAGGGCAGATCTCATCCTCTCCCGGTGCCTTGCCACCAAGGAGCTTGTTGACAACCTCTGTGACTTCAGCTTGGGTGATGGACAGCCCCACCCCAAAGTCCTCTGTCTCTGCTTCCTCAAGAGAAGGTGTGTCAGCGGGATTGAGGAGGTCTTCGAAGTATTCCTTCCACCGCCCAACAATGTCCCCAGTTGAAGTCAGCAGCTCCCCACCTGCACTTAAAATGGTGCTTGTAGAAGAACTGCTTCCCCCTCCTGAGGCGCCGGACGGTTTGCCAGAACCTCTTCGAGGCCAACAGTCTTTCTCCATGCCCTCCTCGAACTCCTCCCAGGACCAAGTTTTTGCCTCCACATCCCGGACTGCAGCTCGTTTAGACTGTTGATACCTGTCAGCGGCCTCTGGAGTCCCACAAGCCAGCCAGACCTAATAGGACTCCTTCTTTAGCTTGACGGCATCCTTTACTTCCAGTGTCCACCACGGGGTGAGAGATTGCGAACACAGCTCTGAACACCAGCAGAGATGATGGAGGTGGAGAAGATGGTCCATTCTGACTCAATGCCACCAGCCTCCCTCGGTACCTGTTTAAAGCTCTCCCGGATGTGGGAGTAAAAGACTTCCTTCCGTAAAAGACGGAAAGCTAAGCCAGGCATTCCCAGCAGACCTTCAAAGTACATGTAAGTCTTTCCAATCTCCTTTCCCGCCAGCGAACCCAACTCACCACCAGGCAGTGATCAATGGACAGCTCTGCTCCTCTCTTTACCTGAGTGTCCAAGACACACGGTCGAAGGTTGCCTGAAATGACTACAAAGTCGATTATCGATCTCCTGCCGAGGGTGTTCTGATGCCACTTGTATTGATGGACACCCTTGTGCTCAAACATGGTGTTTGTTATGGACAAACTATAATGAGCACAGAAGTCCAACAACAAAACACTGCTCTGGTTCAGATCAGGCAAGCCATTCCTACCAATCACGCCCCTCCAGGTGTCACTGTCATTGCCCACGTGGGCATTGAAGTTCCCCAAAAGAATGATGGAGTCCACTGTTGGGGACTCCAGTACCCCTTCGAGGGACACTAAGAAAGCCGGGTACTGCTGTTTGGCCCATAAGATAAAACTACAGTCAGAGACCTTTCCCTTAGCCGAAGGACAAAAGGGCACGACTCTCTCATCCACCAGGGTAAACTGTAACACTTAGTGGCTGAGCTGGGGGCTCACGAGTAAGCTCACACGAGCCCACCGCTTCTCACCATGAGCAACTCCAGAATGGTAGAGGGTCCAACCCCTCTCCAGGGACTGAATTTCAGAACCCAGACTGTGCGTTGAGGTGAGCCCAACTATATCTATCTGGTACCTCTCGACCTCCCACACAAGCTCAGGCTCCCTTCCTCACAGAGAGGTGATGTTCCATGTCCCAAAAGCCAAGTTCCATGACCTGGGTTTAGGCCGCCGAGGCACTTGCCTTCGACTGTCACCTAAATCACACTGCACCGGCCCCTTCTGAGCTCTCTTGCAGGTGGTGGGCCCACTCGGGGGAGAACCCACATCGATCTCCGACTGGGCCCCGTAGGAGGAGCCCTGGCCACTAGGCGCTCGCCTAAGAGCCCCAACCACAGAACAGGCTCCAGGATGGGGCCCCAGTAACGCCAATCTGGGCGATGTAACTAGATCTTTGATTGTTCTTCTCATAAAGGGGTTCTGAACCACTCTTTGTCTGGCTCGTCACTCAGGACCTGTCTGCCATGGGAGACCCTACCAGGGGCTGAAGCCCCAGACAGCATGGCTCCTGAGATCACTCGAGCACTCACACCCCTCCACCACGTTAAGGTGGCGGTTCATGGAGGGGTTCTTGATAATCTCACATTGTTTTTTTCGTCATTTATTTTCTGTCGTGCAAGTGATTCAAGTTATAAACTGGCTAATCAGAAGCCTCTGTAATAGTACATGGTCTCATATCGAACGTTTGAAACATCTGACAGATTCAACCGAGCCTGCATTCCAGTGGTAGGGGTGTGGACTTTAAATAAGCTCACTCCTAATTGGTAAGTGGTCAACATAGAAATGTTGACTCAGACTGACTCAGACCAATCCCATCTTACTGATGTTGTCTGGCTCCAATGTGGCAACATCAGTATCACAAAAATATGTCAACTTGAATAGACTTAATTTGGTTGGAGCCGTGAAGCCCTGTTGAATGGGGGATGTCACACTCTGTTCAGTTCTCATATCTAGTCAATTGCACATAAAAAAAGGAAATTTGTCACATGATTTGTTACTATGCCCAAATGCAAAACAGTTCCTTTGTACTTATAGTTGCATTGATCTGTTGTGTAAGGAATCACCCTCCATTCTTACTGAAGACTATTGTTTCTCCACTGCAGGGAACTACCAGCTCATTCTACCACCTACATACTTTCACTGTAGCTTTTCAACATGCAGTGCGGTTATATTTGCCAGCAATTAGAGGTTGCACAAGTGGTGGGGTAATGTTTGCTACCTACTTTGTCAGGAAAAACAGAGGGAGGGGACTCCAGGCTGTCAGACAGAAAAGTTAGCATCAGTGCTTAAAGTGGACAAAAAAAAGTGGCGGTACTCTCTTTTAAGGAAGTTGAAACATAAAATGCAGAGAATCTTGAATGTAAATATTGATCAATGAAAATAAGTCCTTTTTTCTGTGCATCATAATATGAAACAAGAAAGAGGGAGTTCAGGTCAAATCTATAAATAAAGTCATACATTGACTGTGTACATTTTTTTTAAGTGGGTGAACAATTACAATATTGATTTTCATTTTATCTCATAAACTAACAGTGAAACCAAAAACGTAAAATTTTCCTGAAATGGAAAAACTAAGTGATGCTCTAATTAAATAAAATGTGCTGATCAAAAGACTCTCAAAAGAATGTTCAGATATACATAAAAATAAAAACATGAGTTTATTTTCATTGTTGTATAACTTGTTAAAAACATACATAGAACATTCAAGACAAATTCCAAGTAAATTTCTTCTGTCCTTTAAAAGATACACACTATATATATGAAAAATCAACCAGACCATGCCAACAAAAACAGCAAATACAATAACAAACATTGTTCTGGGTCATTCTCTTTAGAAAAGGCTCCAACACACCTTAGAGTTCACTTTTCTTGCACTTGGGGCTTCAAAGGTTAACTTTTAAAGGCAGCAATAAAACACATAACCAAAGATGATTTATGATGCCTGTACTTATGAGTTCCTTTTGCGACATAAATGCAAATACGTGTCTGATTTCTAGTATTAAAATCTAAATGATTATCAGTAGGAAAAAATAAAAGAATGAAATGTTTTGGGTAAAATAATTTGTAAGGATAATGTTATCTGAGTGATACTGAATTCACTGAACACAACCCTTTATATAAATAGAAATCTTGTTTATTTTTTTCATCATTGATTTACTATTTGCAGTAAGAGTTACTAAATACACAGATTTCCTTCATTGATTTCCAGTTATTTTTTAACAGCATCAATTCAAAATACAAGAATTTCCAAGACACGTTTTCCCACAATACATTGTTTTGTCATCTAGCTGCATTCTCCTAAGTAGGTTCCTTGCACCCGCCCCTTTTTCGTGATATGTTTGTGGTGCTTGACATGTGACGTTGGAACAAAAACTAACTAGTACAAACCACGCATCGGTCAATTTTTGCATCGCTGCACATTTGTGCATCGATGGTCACAGACACATTGAGTCTGCTGTCAGATCTGGCGGTGCAAGGATTTGTGGGATACCCTTCCTTTTGTTTGTCTGGGCGGATTGGGGTTTAAGTGTGGGTTTTTGTCTGGCTGTTTTACTCTGTTTGGCCCGTCGTTATTTTATCCTGTTATGTATATTTCTTTCTGCACCATAAGTGAGATGGAGGTAGAGGACGATGACCACCTTATGTTATTGACCATTTAACGAATCAAACGTTAAAATGAATTTACATAGCGTTCGTTGTCCCAGTTAGACATGTCCATGATACACGCCTGATGCTGTTAGTGAGTGGATGTAGGATAATCATTCATTCATCTTTTAAACTGTTTGCCCCTTTCGGGGTCACGGGGCTGCTGAAGCCTAACCCGGCCACTCATGGGTGAAGGCAGGGGACACCCCTGGACAAGTCGCCAGTCTGTCGCTGGGGCCACAATCACACACCCATACACACTCACATCCACACCTAGGGACATTCTAGAGTGACCAATGAACCTATGAAGCATGTTTTTGGATGGTGGGAGGAAGCCCTGGAGAAAACCCACACATGCACGGGGAGCACATACAAACTCCACACAGAAAGGTCGCCCACTGGTGACACTGTTTCAAGTCCCCCCAGCCGGGACTTGAACCAGGAGCCTTCTTGCTGTGAGGCAAGAGCGCTAACCACTGCACCACCATGCAGCCTTGTAGGATAATCTTTATTGCTCATTCCATAAACTTCTTTTAGTAATGTTGTTTATATCTTAAAAAAAATACAAATAGGTACTGGGTACCGGGAGTACTTCTGGCATGGGGAAGTAGGGGTACTCAAAAGAGCTATTTTTTGAAGTCCCAGAACTGAGCACCAGAGAGTATCGGCCAACTTAAAGCACTGGTCAGCATAGTTTATTAAAAACAAGAAAACAGCTGAAAGTGTTCCAGCGGTGCGGAGTCCAACCAAACAAGCAAAAACCGACAAAAAGCTGCAACTAATGATGAGGATTTGGCAGAGATCGAAAACAGGAGCGAGGAATGACTAAAAGATAAAGCAGATGTTGCAGACATGGACAGAAGTCAGGCGTGAGCAGGAAGTGAAAGAGAAGCAAAGATCACAATCCATAAAAAATGTAAAAAAAAAAAAGATAAGTAATGGACGCTCAGATTACACTGAAAGGTCTTCGATTACAAAACAATGACTGGACTGACTTTGAAATAACGTTTCTTCTTTTGTCTGTAGCGTGTTCCTTGCATTCTCTTTGAGACAACCTTGTCGTGAACTCGAACTTCATAAATAAAAAGTAGATTTGTGATGTGGCTGCCGTACAACAGCATTCCAGCTGATGTGTGAGCAGATATGGTGGCTCGACTTTTGCCCAAGGACACATGGGCATGAAACCAAGGCCAAGAATGTAACTGAGTCGCAAACAACTCATCTAACCAGTGGAGGACAGTAACAGATGAAGATGGAAGCTAAGAATGGACGAACAACTCATAAGAACCCCTGAAAGCTGCTTCATTCTCCACGAGAAGTCTGACAAATAGCCATGCACGCATGGCTGAAAGAGCAAGAGCATTGTAACAACAGGAGCCTACAGTGGCTGCGCGGCAGAAAATGGCTGGTTTTGAGTTGATTGAAGAGAAGGAAAACCGGGGTTAAAATAGATCACATCTAGGTCGCAACACCTTTCTCAGCCTCTCTCTTGAGTTTGGTGTCCGGCCTCACACGACACTTCGCTTTCTGCTTTAATCACACCCACTTCAAGCGTTTGATCAATCACGCACAACGAACAAGACAAAAGTTCAACGAAGGTGATGTGGGAAAATAAGCTGCAAAAACTCCATATTTGGAGCTGCAGGAATGTTTTTTAAACTTCTTTATTACAAAACATTTTACTTTTTGTGAAATACAAACCAGCCTTAACCTATTTACTACTTTGCACTACATTGCTGATAATCAACATCGTTCTAAATATCAAAAGAAAGGAAAAAAACATTCGAGTTTTAAAAGGTTTGGGAGTTTAAACATTATTTTCATGTCAATATTTTTATTACACCAAAAGTGCCCTCTCTTCTGCAGTTTTTACACAGTACCTGCATTAAAAAACAATCTATATGGCAGTGCAGGCCAGTAAGGAAATAAATCAACCACAACCATTAGAGGGAGTGCTATGTACTCGGTAGTTTTCCTTCAGGAACACAGGTAAAAAAATAAAGTAGGATGTGTTTTTGTAAAATGAATAAATAATTTATGTGATCTCTCTGTTTAACATAAAATATTTTTAAAATATTTCATTGGGCAGAGAAAAGGTAAAAAAAAATTAAATATATAGTTCAGAACGTCTCCTAATTACAACTTATTTAGGACCACATCTGATGTAATTGTTGCAGTGAAATAATTAACAAACAAATTGATGGTTTTCTTTAAAAAACAGACTGAAAAATGGTCAGTTATTCAGAGTTTGGGATGTCTAGGTATTGCATCTTTAATGCTTTATTTAGTCTGTTAACACACAGTAACTAAAATAAAGTAAAATCACATAATGTTACATGGTCGTCATGCGAAAAGCCGTCTTCAGTTTTCTTTAGAGCAGCATTTATTTGTTCATGGATCAGGTGGTTTTCCCTTTACGTTTTATACTCTGCAATACTTTCCAAAACTAAAATTATGAACCAAAAGAGAAAAACAATTTTGATATGAAGTGTACTCATTTTGCCACCGCTGCCCCCAAATTATTCCTGCTCGCAAAAAAGTGTGGTGAGTTTGGCATTTAGCTTGCACACTCATGTTTTTAACCCTCAAATGAAGCTTTTTCTTTCCCAATGATATTTGGTAACACACTGTACGAAGCTGCAACTCAAAGACTTTCATATTTACGTGAACGTTGTTGTGAGTCCATAGTCGAGTCATTAGAATTTCTATTACTAAAAAGAAGATTGCAGCCACCTTATTTGTTCAGGTTTCTCCTCAAGGATACTTTCTCATTTTTGGAGTGTGAGAGCCAGAAATGATTTCATCCATGTCGACCAAAATCCTCTGCCCAAAATGAAATCCTAATTTGTGGTCGCTTGGATTGTGATTGTCAAATTTATGGACACCTTAAAGAGACTGAATTTAGATGTTGTCTTGTCTTGCTGGCTTGTCAGTTTATTTGATTTTGATTTTGTCTCCTCCACTCACCCCCACAGGTTTCAGAGAGGTAATATGTTCAGGTCTCTGTGTGAAATGTCAGCTACAGAACAGAACAGGTGCATGAACAGCCGCTCCTAGGAGGTTACACTCTCTGCTGGACTGTTGTGCAGATGTACTCCTCACTATATCTCCACACTGCATCGTAGAAGCTGCCGTCTGAACCATGAAAACACAAGCAGACAGACGGACTCTCCAACAATGGAGAACGTGGAAATAATTAGGAGAGTGCAAAATGAGGTTCTAGCTGTGGTTGTGAGAAAATAAATTGGAGACAAAGAACAGATTTTCTTGCAGTGTCAGCAAAGCCTGGAGATAGCTGACTGCTTCAAAGATGCAAAAATTAATCAATCAGAGCTTCATTCCATTGTACTGCTCACGCAGACTTATTGTGGTGCAATATGTGTCACAGCTGCAAGAAACTGCAAAAACTAGAAAAGATTTTCCTGCAACTTTAAATGAGTCTGTTGGTTATTAGAAATAAAAGCAGAGTAAAGGAACAGTTAAAAAAACACCTAAGTGGTGAAAATGTGCATCTGTCTAGAGTGAAGGCATGCACACGCATGAGAACATGCACGTGCAGCTGCATTTGTGGAGGGATCCACGATTGTAATAAACCATGATCCGAAGGTAAAGCGGTGAAAGTGCATTCACGAGTCCCCATTTTTTCTTAAAGCAGAACTCCCTCTGCCAGTCTGACCTTAAACTTTCTGAATACGCCCCCTGTTTAACACCAATTCCCCAAAACACACAAACCATAACGAACTCAGACGTGAGTTCCACTGCTGACGATTTAAGCTCCTTACACTTTAAAGAAGCTCATAAAGCTGCATGTTTTCACAAAAGAACTCCCACACCTGCAGTGAAGCAAATCCCAACACTCAAACACACTTTTCCACCAGATTTTTACACACTCAGCTCAGCAAGAGACTATTGTCAGAGCATGCACACACCCCCATTGTCAGTATAAATATGTCCACACACTCACCTGCTAAAAGCATCAACAAAATGCAAGCATGCACGTGCCTGCACGTATGCAAAGTGCACACGGCTGCAATTACATAAGGGAACATGAAGTAAAGCACAATATTTTCACTTTTAATGAGCAGAATAAAAGCGCTTGTGTTCTCGACTGTCATTTTTCACTTCTCTATCTCTATGGTGATGCTGAGTAAAAGCTGCTGTGAAGATCTTCCATCAGGACACAGAACTGAGTCACACGTACCACATCGTTCTCTTCCAATTGCCCTCTGTCTTGTCTCCTTCTTCCACAAGAGTCACTCCTCTTCTCTGCTCCTCTTCTCTGCTATTCCTTCACGTTGCTTCCTCCCATTCTTCCATCCCTCATGTTTGCTTTTTATCCCCCACCTCTCCTCTCTGTGTCACTGCCGCTCGGTGAGCCTCACACCGTTTACTCTCCAGAGCCCATCTGCTCCTCTCCTGCTCAACTCTTTTTTTCCCCCCTCTGGTTGGTGTTCTCTATCTCGCCCTGCTCTCCTCCTGTGGATTCTTGCCTTTCACGTGGGAACCTCTTTTTTTGCCATCTCCACGCTCCGCTGTGCCTACCTAGTTGTCTGTGCGCTTGTGCTGTGAGTGGAAGTAGAAGGACAGGAGGGGGAGCACGAAGACAAGAGTGAGCAAACAGACAGTTATCCTTTCAGATGCTCCTTTCAGCTCTCCCTGCCTTGTTCCCTTTTCCTCTCTCCCGCTTTTTCTCTGCATCTCTCCATCATGACCTCCTGTCCCCGTTGCCATGCAAGCCGCTGTATCCTTGTAAGCAAAAAGAGAAAAAAAAAGAAAAAGAAAAGGGAGGCGGGGGGGATGGAGTGCTGGAGTATAGGAAACAGAGAGGGGGAGCTATACGAGTCCTTCTAATTAAAAAGCAGAGTATGTACAGCTGCAGAGAGCAAGACGGAGGAAGGAGGGGAACTAAATTATCCAGTGGGCGTAACCAGAGGACGGAGGCAGTCAGTGGGACGTGGAAACTAGGGGCTGGTTAGAGGGGACTCTGATAGACGGAGACCACTAGTTTGAGGTGGGGAAACAGGGAAAAGCTGAAGGGATACCAAGGTCAGCTTGAAGAGGAATGCAGAAAGGTCAGGCTGAGCACGGGCGGGTGGAGAAGGAGAGGGGAGGAGATGTGAACAGACAGGTAGAATTATTCTACACATATCTCCCATATGAGCGGGGGCAGAGCCGTGACCAGCAGCATAATAGAGACACATGGACAAAAGACCTCTGAAGCAGTGGCAGATTTGTGGCCGTCGAAGGTTAAGCCACCGCTCCACCGTTTTCCGGCCTCTCTGGATAAACATCCAGAAGTGTTGTGCATGCAAATGATTCAAGAGAAAAATACACTCCAAATCAGCACACATTTCAAGTTGCTTTCTCTTCAGTCAGAGGTCGCGAGTTGGAGAAAATCCAACTCTTTTGGAGTTTTTTCATGATAAAACTGTATCTGCCACATCATTACTGTACTGTTTTTCACCTGAGGCTACAGCAAGTACTGGAAACGACTTTACACAGCAGTGACTGAGGGGTGAAGTCTGCACACATGCCTCCAGGGCTGACACATCTCATCCTATTCTATCTGCTCTGATCACCTCTTTTGTCCCATCTTTCAACTCTCCATCGAAACGATTCTGTTATATTTAAATTTGTATATATTTCTCAGATTTTCTTTTTAGTCCTTTTGGAACCAATTTCTGGGAAATTAAAGATTTTAAACATCATTTCATGGAGGGGGTCCAATTATAGTACTTAGCAGGATTTTAACTGAGCTAAATTTGCAGGTCATCGAGTATAGAAGGGAGGCTTTATGTAAAAGTGTGACAGATTTAAATATAGTGATTTTTGTCTTGCACATTGCACACTCCATGCACCTTTTTTCTTACTTTTGAGGAATTTCCCCAAAAAGTCAAAGCTGTTAGTCCTCTTCTGTACCAGAACTTTGTTTTTTTTACACACATCTGAGATAGAGTAAAAAAGTCACTGTTTTGCAGACCCCATTTTTCTATTCTTAAATTTGAACCTAAAGGTACCAGATTTTGCAGTTCTTCAAATGACCACTAGAGGCTGGTTTAAGAAGGGATCAATTTCCTGTACGCGCCTGCATTTAAACGGTATGTACAGCCTGGGGTAATTTTTTTAATTCAATTTCAAGTTTACTTTTTTTTAATTGAGTCAACTATGCATTTGTGGTAATCAGACTTTTGGATTTTATTCCAGATGAAGTTTGCGCTTCACTTTTACATTACTCTGTTTTCCGAGACAGGAACAGTTGCAAAGGCTTCTGCAGGAACAGAAATAACATTTATAGGTTAGCTCAAAAGAATTTAAATTTTTTTTTTTCCTGGAATTGGATTTCACTCCACACAAGCCATGAGTGCTAATAAAATCAATGTCTGGCCTCTAAAATCTGCTACCTGTTGGGATTTTCTAGTACTTTCCTTTTAAGCTTACTACTAGCCAAGAGTTGAAACCTTTTGGCCCAGGTAGGAACATCAGAAACATGATCTTATTTAAATTTCCACTCCGATCATCTTTTGATTTATTCTAAAAGCATTCCCAGTGGTCTTTTAATTATGTTTATGCTGATTTTTGCCTAAATCAAAAAGTCTGTGTCGTTTTCTTGAACATGGTTTCTGCAGAGCGGCAGGAGTTCATTAGAAATTTGCCTCTGAGTTGTGGACGGGACTTGCTGAGAGCATGAATGAGGAAGGAGTATTTTCTACTTCACAAGTAAGCTCTTTTTCTTACAGCATTTTGTCATCTGCTCTTGATTCAACACAATTCAAATAAATACATACTTTGAAATGAAATTTTGAGCTTAATGTATTTATCTATGTCCTCCATCATCAGGAAAATGTCACAAGAACATTTTAAAAACACCAAAACACATTTTTTATTGGATTTTTAAGGAACTTTAGCCCATGTGTCATAGCGTGTACATTTTGTGGTCGTCCCAAAATTTTTTGGCTCTGTAATCTCAGAGCCTGATAACATCAGAAGAGTTGTGTTGCATTAGGAGATAGGACATCTCTTATGCAATACTTTTCTTTCAGAAGAGTCTCATCCACAGCACAGAACTTACTTTTATTTTGAAAAGCTTCAATTTCCATGAAAAAATTCAAGGAAACAGGAAGTTATTATTTAAAAAAAAAAAGGCATTCGCAGAGTTTATTAAATAAAACTCCACTCTCTGACTCTCTATCATTTAACATTCTGGGAGGACTGATGTATGACAAGTATTTCTGAATGGAAACATTTGAAAGCATTCATCAGTCTGTTATGTTACATTCATTTATTTGTTGTCATTCCAGTGTGAAGTAGGCAGTATCGATTGAGAACAGATCTTCGGTCTTATCAGAGCTAAAATGAATCCACTTTTCTCTTTTGTGATGGTTACAGTCTTGGTATTGGGATGTCACCAAACCCTAGTCTTTTTTAAACAAGTGTAATTTTACAGTTGAGTAAACGTATTAAGTCATATTTAAAATTTAAAATTATTTAGGCTTTAAAAGTACAATAGTGTAACAAATAAAGAAGCAAAAAAAAAAAAGATTTTCCAATGTAAAAAGCTACGTAGTGGTTATTTGATATACTGATCTGGCTCCACATACTTTTGTTTTAAGACCTTCCTCAATTTGAAACCAGGGAGTCTGTCCTAAACCTTAATGTCACACATATATGCCTAGTTGAAGTCAGATTTTGCTTTATTGTCTAAAGATCATTTCTGTATCATGTGATGTCAAATGTCTTATTTGTGCAGGTTTGTAACAATATACTGCGTATCAACAATTTTCTATGCAACAGGCATAGGTGTCATTGCACAGAAGCTGACACCTTTGTACATTATCCAGGCCAAAAAGACCATCTATCTTGAAGTAAAATCTTTCACCCGCATCTCAGTGCATGAGATTTTCCACATGCTTAACCTCTGTCTGCACAAGTTCAATGACTCCTCTGCTTAAGCCACCTTTGCACTCTCACTTAATTGATGACCTGCCTGCTCGCACAGTTTGTAGCCTTCTGGGGTGTAATTATTGGTTTGACATTCTTTGAGCAGTTGTCAACTCCATTTAGCATCATCTGACTGGATTTCCCAATAAATGTCAATAAAATCATGCACTTCCTGTGTTAGCCTTTGAATCCAGTTAATGCTGCCTTTGTGACACGATGAGAAGTTAAATCTTCCAAAGACTGCATGACAGGTCTGAATTGTTTATGGGCAAAACAGGCATAAAACTCTTTCCTCATTAAGGCAAACCAGCTAACTTAGTGTCAGCAGTGCAGCTTGAACATAGAATATTTTAAATATTCATTCAACAATGGAAATACTAGAGCTTGCAGAGTGTTAAGAGAAAGCATCAGTGTCTGGTCAAATAAAAGATGTAACCCTTATAAAGCTATAACAAAGGACTATGAGACTTTCATGTCTTTCAGATTCTCTCTGTAGTCTCTCCAAATGCTGCAAAAATGGATCAAGCCCCAGGATCTGCACCTCAGCTGGACTGAAGCACAGTGACACATGAGCTTGAAGGGGTGTTCAGGGTCATTTGCAGCTTTTGCTCTGCACGACAGCAGCAACTTTGATGTCGGAGAGGGTTGAAAGACCAGTGATGTTAGAATTAGCACGTCTGTGGCTGTCTAGGACTGTCAGTGCGGCGAAACAGCAGATGGAGCTGCGGAGGATAATTAGAGGAAGACAGACTCCATGAGTCCTAAAAACATGTTGAGTAGCCTGCTGGCTAAAGAGAGGCCTTTGAGTTTACAGACAGCAAAGAGAGGTTTGCCGCCTGCATTGTGAGAGGTTTCCCATCAAAATGTAATAGCATTTGAAGCTCCCTTTAGTGTTCACTGCTCGGTTCTGGATTTCACTGGAGTTGGTTCATGGTCAGGTTATTATAAATGACCTATAAAGAATTTTAAGCTACAGACAGAATAGCTATGTGAACATCTGAAAGTAAAATCTAGCATGAATGACCTAGTTAAAGGGTTATAGGTAATGCCAGGAGCTTTTAAATTCCTATAGGAATGGCATGGTAGTAAGATAATGACAGATGACACTCTGGGCTTCATTGAGGTCGTGTGACTTTGCCTTTTTATTCCTTTGGGTCGGCAACAGAACCTACAGATTGGCAGCAATTTGGTGGCAAAGTGTGAAACTTGGTGATTTTCACATTTTCACACAACATGGGAAAAAAAGCTTTTTTTCCTCGCACATACCGCCAGCTTAGGTCTACACCCACAACAAAAGTTTTATTGACCTTTGACTGTGGGTGGAGGCAGCCATCTTGAATTTTCCAAGAATCTTCTTTCACAAATACACATTTTTTCTATTGCCTCATAACTCTTAAAGGATCATGGGAAAGCTACTTGGAAAAACATTAAGTTGTAGATTTTGAACAGCGTTTGATTAGCAAGCTGCGGCGTTCACTTGTTGCTTGCACATTTTTTAACTGGAATATTGTGAAAATCTAATGCACAAATCATTGGGTTAAGCTGAACAAAATGATGTGACATAGGATATGAACATATTGGGAACCTAGGCATGGTTAACATACAACCTCTGTTGCCAAGGAAATCCAAAAATGTACTTTTGTCAATTCTTCTAAAAATTACATAAACCTGTTTGTCCCTCCCAGGTGACCAAAAAATGAAATGGTTGCTATGGAGATAAAACTAGCAGAAAAGCTGGCATTATGAAAAATGTGTTTTTTTAAAAATGAATTTGTCACATGCAGTTCTGACCAAGGAGGCAGAGGGGAAAGGTGTTACAAGGGGTGGTCAAAGTTTGGTCTGGTTTAACTTGCAATCTATATTAAATGGCCATACATTTCGTTTGTACAGCCCAAAAATGGTAGAAATTTGTGTAACGACGCGTGAATGCGAGCATTTTGAATGCAGAAGCCCGAAATGCATCTTTTTGCACGTTTACTTTTTATTTGAAGCGGCCGCTGGTCAGTGTGAACTTAGCTTAAAGCTTTGGCGATTCCTCCTTCATCACACTAACACAATATCAGGACGTGTGAAAATATATTTTACTGACCAATACATTTTGACATTAGAAAGGTTGATTTTACCAGTCCATCACCTTTTTATCCTTTGGCTTTATCTTTCAAGATAAACAACTGGACTTCAATTAATCTTTATCAAACAAATCTAAATATTCCCTGCATGTTTTTAATCTCATTTTGTGCTGCTGGAGACACCTCAGATTCAGGAACCTGATGCTTTTATCTTACTATCATGTGTCTGTTTTGTGCTGAATGTTTTTTGTGCCTGGTAACAACAACAAAAAAAGGCAAAGGGGCGGGAGCTATTACGCCGATATTACAATATAAGCCCAGATCAAGTCATCAATCACAGCCTAATACAAGGTTGCAGGCTGGAAGGACGTGTCTAATGGTGAGATCTTACCGTGGCCGTTACCTGAAAGGATTTTATTATTTTGCTATCTCAGTCTCAAGGGTGATGGATGAGCGGAGCCAGCCAGTCATTTGCCAGGCCTAAGTACAACTGGCATCTCTTTGATCTGAGTCGTGCCCTGGACACTGTCGGAGATCTTAAGTTGCTTTGATGGATGAGAGAACTTCTGCTTTGTTTCTGGGCTGAATAATGACTTTTTTGTGCGTCTCTCCTTTTGTCTCCAAACAAGGCTGGAGGTCAGAAGAGAAATGCTGCTTGGCACCGTAATAAATGAGAGGACCGATGCCCCGTGAAAACAGAGGGGTCTGCGGCTGCTGTGGAAAAGAGGGCACCTCACTTCACACCGCTTTTTTCAGTGCTTGGCATTGTTGCGTAACCTCCGGGAAAGCTTTTGAAAGGCATTTTAAATCAACTGTACTTCAATCAGTTCAGACGGTTTACTTTTAATGCTTGTGATTGGTATTGCTTCCGGATATAATGCTTTTTAATAGCTTTTTTCCACCAGGTGGTGATGTTGTTCATAAAGTGTTGCGCAATGTTGCATTACACTTTTCAAATGACTTAGAAAGGAGGGAGGGAGAAAAAAAAAAAAGCAATTTGCCTTTAAATTCTGTTTACTTGTTTGACCCGTGCAGTCCATGGGTTCAGCCTGAAGGCTTGTGTGTTTAGTGAACTGATAATTATTAGAAACTCTCAGAGTAAACGCACTGACGATAATGAGAAATGTTGAGAGTAAAAAGACAGCATGTGTGTGGCAGCATGAGTGAATCCAGAGCCAGCACCCTGCAGATGTCAAGCCTGAAAAAGAAATGTCGCAGTAGAAGATTTGGCCAGAGTCCTGACTGGATGCATACGCAGAAAAAAGAAAACCTCAGTCTTGATTTAATTCACTAAAGTTAGTTCAATAGGTGCAAAGTATCTAGCAAGTCTCAGATGATAAAGTGTAGATGGAGCAACCAAATTTGCTGCGGTCCACTTCAATTGATGTTTTAGAGGAGCACCGGCCGGTACAGCGGGATGAGGATTAAAAACCTTTAAAAAAGGTTTTTTTATGCGTTTGACACAACCATATTCACAAAACCATTCCGTGTTAAGCGCCGCTTATGTCATCAGCATGTGTTTGATATTTGAATGGACACATGTTGAAAAAGGCCTCTAAAAATGTCCATAATGGGGATGTTCAGCCTGAACCTTAATGTAGAAGTGAATGCAAGTCGTTATTTTGGAAAAAAATCACACACAGATGTTAAAGGGAAAAACTGAGTTCTACAGGAAGGAAATTTCCTCCAACAGAAAAGGGACAACAAATCACAAAATGAAGAAGTTGCAACTAATTTGCATTGTTCCTTTTCACCTAAGGCATAATTGACCCGTTTCAGCTACGCTGGAAAAAACATCCTAAAAACTTTGTTTTAGACCACGGACAGTAAAGCTAGCATAATTATCTGGGTAAGCACTTTAATGTGATTTTCCCTGATTTTACACCAAACTGCTGCCAGTTAAAGACAAAAAAGAGCTAGACTGAAGAATAGACGAACAAATGGCTGAGGCCAATCCAACGACCCATCCAGATTCCACGAAATAGCTTTTTTTGCGTCCAAATGGCATGACGGTGGGGAAAGAGGTTGAGGCAGGAGACAGCCAGACGTCAATGAAAAGCAGTTTAAGTAAAGACAAAACAGTCAAATCAGGAGATGCTGGGAAAAACACGCACTCAGCAAAACTGGATGTAATAATTGAGCAAAAAATGAGAGGTAAAAATCAATGGAATGTCAGGGATTTCAGTCATTTCTGCATGACAGAAAAATGACAAATCATTTTTAATATGAAAGTGAAAGAAATTAGGTTAAATAAGGCTTTTCAGACACAGGTTAACTATGCTAACTGCACAGCTAAGTAATATCCAAAAGTGAGGTCAAGTCAAACACAGAATTTGTGGCTCCTCACTTCTATGACATTAAACACAGCAAAAAATTGGATGGATTTACATCAAGAAAAGGTTATTCTTTGTACAATGGAAGTCAAAAGATGATCGCCTCCTTTTGAAGCCTTCCTCCAGTGGTCTTTGGAGGAACTGTAACTTTTGGCAGAGGGAATTTTGACAAGACGGGCTGTTCTCATAGTTGTTGCAATAAAAGAATGAAATTAGTTTGGAGAGTTTCCTTCTCAAAATGTAAAAAAAAAAGAAAACAAGCTCCTGTCACTCCCTGTTCCTCCAATGCCAAAGTGACCCAAAATGAAGCTTTATTGTTTGGTGCTCCTTTTCAAAACATGAGTTACACAAAAACTGGACATGCTGTCATCAATGAGCAATGACGAGCAGCTCAAACATGATCATGAAAAGGATCGGTCTTCAGCCCGAAAAATGCACAGATCCTGCAGCAGTTTAACAAGCACCCACTGATCTCTGATCTCAGCATCATAAACTCAGACTACATACGGAAAGAAGAAGGAAAAGAAGATGTAGAGACGGTGAAATCCGCAGATCGACTGAGTAAATCCTGTGTAATTTCCTTTAGCGGTGATGTCAGCTCACAGCTGAATGACCGTCCTCCTGCCAGAGAAGATGCTTGAAGCACATCACTGTCATTGTCCTCCATGTTGCTGCACATGACAGTCAAACACAACACAGTGTCAGGTTTTCTAGATGTCACAGCTGATGTACTTTTACATTAACTGTTTCTGGACCACAGTGCAGCTCAATAGGTGAACATTTGATAAAGATGGAGTTCGTTTTGTTTTAGTTTTGAGGTAAACTTTTTTTTTGACTCCGTGGTCGTCACCATCTTGGCAAACCCCAAACTTTTCAGTGAAAGATCAAACAAGCTTGAAATCTACGGAAAGTATGGCAACTTTGGAACAAAGAACAATTGTTGATCAACAATGAGGCCATGTTCCTATTGGAGTGTGATTTAAAATATAAAGATAAAATTAACCCGTTTCAGCATATCCCCTCAGAGGTCAGCACAGCGAAACAACTGTCACTGATTCGCACAGGGGGTTTGGTAGAGAGTTTTACAGCAAATACTCTTCCTGACACAATTTATCCGGGCTGGGACAGGGAGACCCAGACTCTGGTCTCTGTGGCTGCATGGATAGGATGGAGTGTGAAGGGTCATGCATAAGGACTCACACTGGAGTCAGCTCAGTCAGCTAGGACCTGGTTTCCCATGTGATGTTCTACACGCAGCCAACTGAGCCATTCAGCTGTTTCAATAATCGAGTGAAATGACTTGGTTAAAAAAAGAGCCACCTCGCGGTAATCTGGTGGATTGACTTCACTTTAGTTAACTATTATATTTCAAACCTGCTTAAGACTGGATGCTATATAGGGTTGGGTTAAAATACAATATCAAGAGAATTAATTTCTTATCCATTTCTATTAATTCTTATACTGTGACATTTTTTTAACCCAAAAATGAAACAAGACATTTTCAAATGAGAAATTGTTAAACTTTGTTTACACTGGTGTTTTAAAAATATTCCTCAAGCAGCGCAAAATGCATACCATAAAAACGTTATGTTCAACCACGTAATAAAAATGCAAAGATATGAAATCGCAAAAATGTACAATACAAACATATGAAAAGATGAAATGTAATTAAAGACCCACTCCAGTTATGTTTTGGTCTACTTTAAATTTATATTATTAGAATATTTATATTTCTAAGATCCAATTAGATTGATCTGTCTGAGGCAAGTTGTTAATCGAATCGATTTATACTATTGTCATTTCAAGATGAGATAAATCAATACTGGAATATACCTTTATTATTGAGGTTTAGTAAGTTTATTTATTTATAACGTCAAAATGACCAAGTGCATCACAGCGGACAACACGTGATGGCAGCAAAAAATGATCAACCATCATTACAGTGCAATGTGAGGAAACGTTTTAAGTTTTACAAAGATCTGTGACCATACAGTGTGGCTGAATATTGTTCCAAAATCAACTATGAATCGTATCGGCAAACACAAATTACGATATGAATCCAATAGCTGTTAAATTGAATCGTTACACCCCTAGAAATTAGACTGGGAGTTGTGGGGAGGACTGTGAGTCCGCCCCACTTTCCCTTTGTGAAATATTTGTGAAATATTTGAATTTTTGAATAATAAATACAATCTTTTTCAAACAGTATTTGTTTTCTGCTCTTGATTCACAATGAGCAGAATAAAGAAATGCTCAGAAATCATTTTTAAAACTATCCTATTTTGTCTTAACTAATCAAAATGTTCATCTCATTGCATGTTATTCTTGCTTTTCTTTTTTCGGAATACTTTTCTTATCTTAAACAAAGCAGAAAGGAAAAAAGGATCTCGTGAACGGGTAGGCTTTCTTCTAAATTCAAGGTTACATATAATAAGTTACATATAATAACAATAAGTGATTGTTATCCTATTGTGTCGTTATTCTCCTTATTGGATCCGCCGGTTGCAAACAGGCCCGTTCGGATGGTGCGTTCAGGGCTGCGTCATCAGTGTCTTTTGAGTTGAGCTGCTGAGCCTGTTTTGTTTACATCTGCGCTCCTGACACGTGTGTGCAGAACGGGGGGAGGGAGGGAACAGCGGGGAGGCGGATTACCGCTGCGTCAGAGTCCACGGCACCGGTCCAAACACAACAGAGAAGGAGCTGCATCAGGGGAGAAACCCGCTTCACCTCCGTGTCCTCCTCGGTCATTGTCAGCATCTTTTTCCGGGTCTGCCTCCAGCCTCTCCGGCGCTCCACCATGTCTCTGTCGGGCTTACAGACTCCAGAGGACGGACTCTACGGTGAGCTCTGCTGGTGCAATGGTCCATTTATCAAACAAAACCTTTAAAGAATATGACTTCATTCAGACATTTGGGGGTTTAAACAAAACAGCAGTTTCTTGCCCTTTAACATCCTCTTAAAGTGAAAGTTATCAGATTATTTCAACATTTAAATCTGATACATTTTGGTGTTTTTTCTTTGAAAATCTCTGACTTGTTTCAGTCAATTTGACAGAGTTATATGATGATTTAAGATTGAAACTTTTATGTCTTTTCTGTAAACATTTGGTTCAGTCTTGTTAGAAACAGGTCGTTAGTCTCTGAGTTATTCTAGAAGTCATCTTTGTCTTTTGTTTTGAAATGACTGTATGTCTTTGCTATTTTTAAGGGATTATTTCCTTGACTTTGCACATTCTGGGATGTAAAAGACAAAAAAAATCAGAATCGTGCAGGAAAATCTGATTATTTAGAATAAATCAGGGTGTGCCCTTCAAAAAATTCAAATTAAAAGTAAAAGTTTTTCTAGTTATTTATTAATCTAACTCAAGAATTCAGATGGCAATCGTAGTTTTGGTGAGCATGTAAACAGGCTCACTGTTGTTGCAGCTTTTATTGTGTAAACAGATTTCCTGACTCACCTGCTTGTATCTCTCTAAGCCAATTAAAAGCTGGAGATTTCCTGACACTTATAGCTCCACTGGTCAGGCTTCACATTGCTGGGTGCAGCAAAGTATTGTGGGTAAAAAGGCAGATCAGTCTATAAAAGAAGAAGAGGAAGTGTTTTTGAAAACCCGGGAGACAAACACAGAATTGGCATTTGATTTAATGTAGAGCAATTTTGCCAACAAATAAAGTTAATTCTGATTTTTACCAAAAATAAATGTTTTGGTTTGGTGAGCATTCAAGACTGTAAAAAAAATGAAGATATTAACTCCTTTTATTACTATTTATATGCGCAAATATGCAAGCAGAAAAGTTTTACAGCCCTATACTTTTTTTAATTTGAACTTAAATAAAGAACTAATATCTCAATACCATTGGGTTGGTTTATCTCGTTACTTATTTTTAGGCTTTACTGCAAACATTCGGATCCAATTTTTGCCACCAGAACTACGGATGGGCAATAGATCGGTGTCAGTATCGGTATCAGGCGATATTTGTATAATTAGAGATGATTGATGTCGGCCTGATATAAAAAATTCCTCCAATATATGCCACCGATGTTTATCTTTTACTTTGACCGGTGGTGACTCCAGGAGAAGCGCTCCGTTTAGCACACGCTCCCTACCCCTCCCACTCCTGTGTCTAGCAACTAAGAGGACGCTTTGGCGGTTCAAGATTTCTGCCGTGTGGAGTTTTTTTCACAGTTTCCGCACAAGTTGATAAAATTGCTATCTGTACAGCAATCCACACTTGTCAAAAAACTGAACTTGTCAATCATGCCAGCTTTATTTACAGAAAGTATGTTTCATGTGCTGCAGCTCAAAACGCTTTACAATTAAAAATAAATGTCAAAATACAAAAAAGAGAAAAAACTAAACACACACACACAATCCATACAGGCACAAATACATTACTAGAATTATAAATGAGACAAAAGGCTTGGCTCTGCTGTGAGGAAACAATATATTGAGAGCACCACAACATCCACCCACACCGGACAGTAACAGGGTCCACTCCATACCCATGAGGCTGCAATGTTAGAACCCAGTCGCCCCAGCAAGAATGAGCACCGCGAGAATATAAACACTGACGAAGCTGGCATGTCCCGGTACAAAAGATCCATCTATGGAAACATACAGTAACTTCCTAAATGTCAGCGACGCCAAAAACATTTTTTCCCTTTCATGCACGCGCTCACATTCCATCTACAGATATGCGCTCATACTTCTCCATCTGTTATAACACCTGCAAGTTTCAAAAAAGCAGGGGGATTATTGCAATGTTTCAACTTTAATTAAAACCCCCTGTTCATGAAGGCTGATGTGGAATGTAATGTACATTATGTGAAGCAATAAAGTTTTATTGAAAAAAGCGGTGGTCACAGTATTAGTGCTGCATGCATTATCTCATGATCCCGTAGGGGAAAATATCTTCTTGTGAGAAGAGATTGTCATTCAATTCCCAATTTTCTTTTTTTCAAATCCAAAAACTACTGTAATGATCCTGCCCACAAGAGGGAGTGCATTATGGGAGTTAAGTTTAATTCTGATGGTGCAGTTGCACCATGAGTGAAAGGGTTATTTCCAGGCATCACATCTACAATGATATTGAGCATATTTAAGCCATGGATGGATAAATCAATCAATCATCCACGAGTGTACTCTGGTCTTCTAGAGATGGGATTTATAGCTCTTCTTAGGGAGCCAGATCTTTTGGATCAGTTCATTCCAAAGAGCCGTTCAAAAGACTGGCTCCTTTAGATCTTCTTATATTTATTCACTTTTAAGAACCCAGCCTGGAGTTTATTCATTTATTCCTGGAAATAATAACAGGGAGGACTGATGGGCTGAGATCTGGAGCAGAAAAATTTACACTTTACTCATTAACCCGGTAGGAGGTAGCGCCAAGGGTGCCTGCGTCGCGCCTCCTGTGGCACGCGTGCCCTTTGGTGCCGACTCCTGATTCACACATATAAATGTCGGTATAGGTAAATATCGGGTATCGGTATCAGCCGTAAAAAATTGTCGGCCCATCCCTAACCAGAACAACTGTAAACAAGGCAAAGTTACTTTCTAATTGATTGTTAATTACTTTTTGAATAGTTTTCATATATGTTACATCAGACTGTGAGTAGTTGTTTACCAGTTACATTTCTGCTATTACTACAACTCTAAGGTGCTCTCCCTGCCTCAGAGGCCAGTTTATTTATAAACTTTTTAAATCACACACACGCTAATGTCAATATAACATTATTGTGCTCAAGGCTAACGAAGCAAAGACATGTCCAGTTGCACTGAGACAACATTATCTTTTCTGTTAGTATCTGCACTCTATATCCACCTCAATTATTATAATGCCAATATTTAGAGAATATTTTTGTGTATTACATCATTTCCTCCAATTTTTCATTGTTTCAAAAGGTTTACTTAAAGCAAAAAAAAAAAAAATCTTTAAATCAGGTCAAAAAGTATAGCAATTTCAGTCTGCTTTTGTCCAGATGATCCCATAAAGGTCCAACTGTTTGATCTTATTTAAAACATGCTTAAAAAGTGATTAAAAGATCCAATGTTAATCCTTATTTTCTTCTTTATTAAGGAAAATTTTGTGGGTCAAAAAACAGTCAAAAATGTATACATTTGTGGTTTTTCATGAGATCTAAGTTCAAAATGAGACGACAAAAAATTGCCAACGAAAAAAGAGTTTCCTTCCCGTCCCTCCTGTCTCCCATTCTGAGCTAATGAGTCATTCATAAAACTCAGGCGGCTGGTGCACTGTCTCGCTGATACATGCTGCTTGTTGTAGAAAAGGCTATTGGTTTAAGGAAGCGTTTGACACCTCGAGGGGGAAATTTGTAACACCGCATGTACTGCTGCTTTCATTTAAGGCAAAGAAAAATGCAGAAGTCTCTAAGCTCCCTTGCAAAATCAAAATTTTCAGCACAAGGAAGTGAGGCTAAAAAAAACAAAAACAGAGGAGGAACCAAGATGACATGGATTTAAATCCTGCTAGCTGACAAATCAATGTTTTTAATGTTTGTCTTGATTTCCAGTGTTTGACAGAGGGGTGAAAAATAACATTTAGGTTAAAACAAATCTGTTCTTCTGTTTTTACATTTAAAATGTTGCTGCTAAATGGAAAAAAAACAGCCTAGGTTTAAACCCTCCTCCCTCTGACACCATGACCATTTTTAAACAGGCGTTTATAACCTGGCAGGGAAAAACTGATTCTGTTGTGCTGCAGTTCATTGAGGCTTTTAGCATCCCGCTTTTATCCACATTACATAAAGCTGCTTTGGCAGCGGCACAGATGAATGTGTTCGGGATTGCACCATAAAACTGATTTGCAGAATGCCAACAGATAAGTCAGGAACCAGTGCACTGGTTATGTCATAACTCCCCTTTGTAAAAAAGGAAGAAAAAAAAAACTAGGGTAATGGCACAGCCCCCCCCCCCAGTCTTAGCGCCCCGGCCCCCTCTGCTGCTAGCCGTGGCATCGCAAACTGTCACCAATCTCAGCAAGTTTAAGGTTAAAGACATCCGACGAGGTGGAAAACATTTTTACGAGCAGCTGAGGTGGGACATTTTGACAAATCTGGGGAGAGAAACAGGCGACAAAACAAGAGAAACAAGGGGAGGAAGGGAGAGGGTAAATGGCTAATCTGAAACCAAAATAAGATCTTACATAAGCAAGCATGCTGTCAACCTAGGTTAGCCTTGCATACTGTTTAGCTGCAGGCCTGTCCATGCCATGCACGTCAGCGCGCGCGTGTAAATCTTTTCGTGTAACCGGTGAGCCGGTGCACAAACTCATTCATGCGGCGGTTGTTTGCAGAATTCATTGACACAATGCAAACATTTTTTTAAATACATGTGTTACACATCTGGAGCTGCCTCCTGCGCAGGCTTACAGGTGACCTAAGGTTACCTGAGGAATGTTGCCGTTTATGGGCCACTGATGTTAGTTCACAACAACACGCGTCTATGTTCTCCTGTCTACAATGAATCCACATGTTAGATACAAGCGAACAGGGAACTTGAGTTATCCTCTTTCAGAAATGGCTCTTACATCTGTACCTAAAATGGGATTCTGTGGTAAAGTCAGCAGCAAGGGGGAGGTTAGCACTGCTGCTTCACAGCAAGAAGGCTCTGGTTTGAGTCCCAGCAGCCTTATTGTGTAGAGATGGTATTTTCTTCCTCATTTGCCTGTAAGGAGTCTTTCGAGTTATGTCTGTGTATGTAGCTTTATAAAGAATTTGAAACTTTTCAAGGAGCTGGGAATGACACAAACGGATAGGATCAGGAATGAGTATATCAGAGAAACAGATAAAGTTAGTGGTTTTGGAGATAAATGAAGGGAAGCAGATTGAGATGGCTTGGACACATTCAGAGGAAGTACAGTGATTACGTTAGTAAAAGGATGCTGAGATTGAAGATGTAAGGAAAAAGGCCAGGAGAAAGACCAAAGAGGAGGTTGATGGATGTAGTGAAGGAGGATATGAGGGTGGTTGGTGTGAAGAAGCAGAATGCAGAGGATGGGAATAGATCGCTGACTGAATGTAGAGAACTGGACTGAGCGAGGGTGACATCACCCATAAAAAATGCCTTACCTCCGGGTCCAGTCAGGTTTCTGCAATACGCACGGCACCATACTAGAGCCAGTTGACAATGATTGGACCAAGTTGGTCTGAGTCAATGTTTCTATGGAAACTACTGTCGCCAATCAAGTCCATACCCCTTCCACTGAAAGTGGGCTAGGAAGAATCTGTCAATGAAACGTTCAAGGTGGGGCCAGCAGGAATCCCATGCTTTCATTGAGGCATCTGATTGGTCAATTCATTGTGAAAAAAAAATAGGATTAGCAAGAAGATGTTAAGAAGAAGGTATCAGAGCAAGAATGATTATTCTGACAAACACAATGACTGAGTAAAAGCTGTTTCTTTCTCTATAGAGATCTATGGGATTTTGGCCTCTTGGAGCCAACAGGTACTTCCTTTCCTGTTTGGAACACAAGGGGGAAGGGGTCACTCAGCCCACTTATCTAAATATACAGTCAGATGAAGGCAGATTATTTCCTTTGGTGACCTCTAAAGGGAGCAGCTGCAAGGCAAAGAATATATTTCCAAATTAAATTAAAATGTCTCTTTTTTTTTTTGGAACGGGTTCATTTCAAGCAATCAAAACAAAAAACACTAAAGAAGACAAACAAAATGAGCTAAAAATTAAAAGTATAAGATCCATACACTATATATACATGTAAATGATGACATTATAACCACTCTTAATTATAAATAGACATATTTGTACTTTGTACATTTAATCCATGACCCATTAAATCCATTAAATGTAAGATCTCTCAGATAATTAATTGCTTGAAATGGAGTAAGAGGAAGTGAATTTATATAATTATATCCCTATTATGATGTTGATAATATTTTATTTTTGATATACATTTTAAAAAGAAAGATAGGACAAGATAAAAAAGTTGTGTACATCTTACCAGTCCTGGGGCATATCATTTATTCAATCCAGACAGATTAATAATATCAAATAAACAACTTTTTTTAATATGTATTATTATTATTTGTTTACTGTGTTTTTCATATTAACAACTATTTTCTTTAATAACTAGTGCATTTTTAGTATGAAACATACACAGATTCATTTATTGATGAAATTATTATTTTGTTAACAGTTAAAAGTTAAATGAATATTTCTAACTAAACAGTATAGGACTGTGCTTTTGTTCATCCTTGTGTCTTTCATCATCGTTGTTTATTTATTTTTTGATCATCAGCTCCATGATGTCTAACTATAGTCTAATCTACCATGTATATGTGCATGAAACCACATCCTAATAGCATGCTTGAACATCTCCTTAGGCTCCTGGGTTGAGCTGGAGGAGCTGATTGCAGCCGTGAGCCGCAGAGAGAGCTTGACGGGACCACAGGACTCCATCTCCTCTGCCCTGCAGGGGGAGCTGGAGAGGATCCTTCTGGAGGCTCAGTTGGAGTGTGAGAGAAGTAAAGACAGGTGATGACACTTTGTCAAAAGAGTTTGTCTTCTCTTACTGCTATGTTTCCTTGGTATAATGTATTAGTGTGTTGGTTGTCCGCAGTCCCCCACAGATGACAACTCCACAGTCCAGCAGTTCTCCAAAATCCACCAGTGAACATGACAGTGACTGTGTCCCTATACAGGTACTTTTTTTTCCTGTCTGCCTTTCACTCTTTTTCTTATTCTTAGTCAAGATTCTAGGCCTGTTACTGTCCATAAACGACCTCACTAATACTTTGATAAAAGCAATTAAGCATTATGTTGCATTTATTGACTTTGTAGACTGAGCTGAAGCTGTAATATTTAGAGTATTTAAAGCGGAGACCAAAACCAACACGGAGGAGAATGTGATCGCTGTCCTCCTAAACTTCCTTTTATTCTTCCTATTTGTACGGAGACAAAAATAAAAAAGTCATCCAATTTTGATCTTATTTTTTTTCTCTCCTTGGACTAATGCAGGACAGCAAATTGTCAAACTAAGTCTGAATGATCTCATGCACCCAGACATGGAGACATGATTACCGACACTTTTGTAGAGTTTTTTAAAATAAAAAAAACCTGATCTCTCAACATCATCTGTCTTCCATGGACTGTAAAATACAGACAATGCCTCCATGTAGCAATAAGGCTAAAAACGTTTCACAGTAGCTTCTCCCTCACGCTGCGGGAGCGTCAGGTTTATGAGAACATTTTCGGACAATCGTCCAGCAGGGAATTTGCCGCACGTCAAAGCAGAGGCGTAAGATTTGAATTCGCCTTCCGAATCGCATTCGGTGTAAACACAGCATAAGCCTTCTTTTTGCAGACATAAAGTTTTACATCTGTTTGTGGCAAATTTTTTAAACACTATATAAAATGATAATAATGTAAGAACTAGAAATGTCTCTTTTAAGAATTTCCTTGCCAAGAACAAATGTAAACAGTTTAGTGACAATGCTGAAAGTCATTAAAATGTAATCTACCATAACTCCACTCAAACCAACTAATGATAAAAACAGATTTAAACAGGTAAGGCTCAAAGGGCGTGTTCTTATTGATCTACACCAGATGTGTTTACTCAGAAAGTCTGCCTTGGTCAGTAATTATTTGAAAATTCACCCGAACTCTTGTGTGGACCAAACAAACAAACCTTGGACTGCTTGAAAGCAAGGGTGTGAGTTCACCTGCAATCGAATTCTGGTGCAATTTATTACAGTGAGAATGCACAGTAACATTCAGTGAACCAAAGAGAGTAACTGACAAAAGCACTGCATTTTACAAGTTAAAATATAACCAAAACAACTATCTACACTATAAAAAAACAGAAAAGCAAAAAGAAAAATAAAATCCTTGAAAATGCTTCACTAGGATTAGCATGACTAGCAGTTTTCTGTCTTTTATAGTCTGATGGGCTACCTTGACGTGGAATTGTTCAAAGTGGTCCAAGCTGATCCCCAACCCTGGCCCTCGGGGCTCTTTGTCCTGAATGTTTTGTTTTCTACACGGCTAAAACTTCCCTGGATTCAGTGATTGTCATAATGACAAATCTATACTAGTTAATGATGAGCTGAACCAGGTGTGCAGCATTGAAAATATGCAGGACACTGTGCCTCGAGAGCCAAGGATTGGAATCATTGCTCCAAATATCTCAACATTCTTGAGCATCTTTGGTGACTTATTGAGTATGAAGGTGAAGTGAAACTAAAAGCCTGTTTTGATTTCAGTTCTACAGTTTGGAATAGAAGGCATGAAAAAAAACTCTGTCACCTAAGATTATTAGCTTCTGCATTTCTATGTGCGTCACAGTCTATGATATAAAGTAGCAATGGCTCAAATGACTTTTTTAAGTAATTGCTTCCGTCAACACAAACAGAGAAGGTGCATCCAACTTTGTTATTAAGAGCAAAGCAATAAGTGAGAGTTGTAGGTTCTTTATAAATCTCAAAGCTTTGTGGTAAACAGTGTCTAGTCTGTGTAAACTCCATGGAAAGCTACAGCAATTACATCTCCAAGATATTTATAGCTCCCACTAACATTGCATTCTTCTGCAGAGTGATAACAGAGGGTGGGTTGACTGGCTCGGATTTTGTATTTGAGAACATCATGAACCTTTTCTGTTTTAACACTCAAAAGTTTTGCATGCTTAGTGCAGAGCAGTGTCTAAGAATTTGACTTTCTACCACTGGGAACAACTCGGGGTCCCCCCAGAGGAGCTGGAGGAAGTGGCCGGGGAGCGGGAAGTCTGGGCATCTTTATTGAAACTACCGCCCCCGCGACCCGGTCCCGGATAAGCGGAAGAAAATGGATGGATGGATGGACCACTGGAGTTGAAATTGTTCTGTACCCAAACCCACCATCCAGTGGTTATTTGAGGAACTGCAACATTCAACACTTGTGGGTTGACCTAAAATTTGGAACAAAAGGAACAACTCTAGACAAAACAGTGCAATATAAAACAGTATCATCAACATAGAAAAGAACCTTTCCATATGACACTTGTTTAAAGTTGCTCCTAATGAAAAAAAGTTGTCCTAGGATTGGTCCTTGGAGCACACCCTTAATCTGTTGACTCAAAGTTTAGCCCTTTTTCCTGCACACACTGGGTAAGACCCATAAACTATTTTCAAAGCAGGAGACAATTTAATGAAATGTAAATTTATGGGGTTTTTTTTGTTTTGTTTTATCACAGGAGGAAGCTGAGCGGAGAGCAGACACAGAATGGGTGTGGGACTGGTCAAGTAGGCCTGAAAACATGCCACCAAAGTAAGACTAGTTCAATATCTCTTCACGTTGAAACCTTTGTTGAATTAAATTGAAAAGTAGAAAGTGTAAAACAGTCAAATAAAATAGAAAATCACATTTTCATTGAAAGTATGTAGAAAATAATCAATAACTAAATGGTAGATAGTAAATAAGACAGTGGGAATATGTTTCAGAATGTGGTGTGGTGGGTGTAGATTGAATTGTGGGTAATTTAGTTCCTGACCTTTGCAGTTTACATGTCGACATGTCCTTTCAGAACACTTTGCTCTCAATGTATAACAGAGTGAGCAATTGGCACTTCGAAAGCTAATTGCAAAATCTTGTACAGAAGGCTTTAAGAAGGTGAAGCATGTGACAATTAACCTAATTTTTTTTCACGCTGACACTCTTGACATTTGCTCTCCTGCACTAAAATAAGTTTATTTGACAGGAAGCTGCCATCACGGGTCTCCGGCTCTCAGTGTCTTTCCTTAACTCTCCCTGCATTCTCTTGTGCTCTAAATAGCTCAGTCAATTTCTCTATTTCTGTTTCACAATCTTTGAGTATTTGATCTTTTTTTTTTCTCTGCAGAGAGTTTGTGTTTCAGCACCCGAAACAGCAGAGCTCCCTCAGTGTTAGGAAGACAGAGGTGATGAAGAGAGGAATTTTCTCCTCTGATGTTCTCCTCATTCTTGTTCCCTCCCTCCTGGCTTCACACCTGCTCACACTTGGAGTAGGGTGAGACAAACATACCTGTTTGCATTCTATGAAGATTTTTTTCTCCCAGTGGAAGGTTGGAGATGTGTTTATGACTCTTGTCTTTATGTTGGCATTTTGAGATCCAACGTTTCATTTTTTTTATGTCTTGTCTTATTTTGTTTGAAGTCTGTTCAACCCTTTTAGTAACAGAGCCTATGCTCCATTTTTTGGCTACTTACTGTAACTCCTCAATCGTTTAACCAGCTAAAGTAATTCCAGCAGATCCTGAAGTGCTCCATTTGTCCTTCATTTGACCCATCTTTGAGTAATGGCAGTTTGCTGTAGCTGTGACATCATTAACTCTAGATCCTGAACATTCCGTCAATTGAGTTACGTTGAAAAATGTACTAAAATGTGCATAAAACTTATAACTATATAACTTAGAACTATATTTGCATAAAAACCAAAAATGTTTCTAAAAACTGAATACATCGTAAATTGCTCAATCTTTGCTGAACATTTTAAAGTTTGAATGGTGTCTCTGGTTGAAAGTATACAGAAGTTCATAGGTTTCAAAGTGCTCAAAATTTTTGAAGGACTTTAACAATTTCTCATTCATTTCCCATGAGGTATATTTTGCTCAATATTTCAAAAACTATAAAGTTTATGAGTACAAAATAGTACAAGCATTAATTCCCTGAACGAGCAGAACTTTTTGATACCAAGATGGCTGAAGTTGCTGAAAGTATGAAGGAGTTTTTACGTGCCGAAAAACAAACGGAAGAAAGCAGGAAAATCCCTATTGTGCAAAGTATTCAGACAATAAAGAAAAACAGAGTCACTATATTGTGAATGCTTACATGCTTACTCAGCATTCACACAATAAAGAAAATCAGAATCACTAAAGTGTGAATGCCACACAATAAAGAGAAACAGGAACGCTATAATGTAAATCCTCATTCAGCATTCGCACAAGTTTAGCATTGCATTTGTTGTATTAAGCATATAATTAAATGTAACCTAAAGTCACAAAAATGACAAAAATCAGTGTAAAAATCACAAAATCGAAGCAGTAGCACAGACTTAAGGGCGGTCCACCAACACTGAAAGTTATGATGTTATGATTTGGACTGCAAATGCGCCGTGTAGAAAACGTGCAGATCTAAAAATGTGTGCTGTGTCTTTTATAACATTTATAATATTAAGTGGATATTTAGACATAGAGTAACAATCTAATGCAAGATTGAAATATTTGAGACATCTTTGTGATCAGCTTCAGTACTCAGCAATGTTATGTTCTGATTTATGATTAGTACATTTGCTTGCTTGGACAGTTATTTTGTTTGAAGAGTATAAAAGCTCGTCCAAACTTTGGTGTGGAGCAAACAAGCAAAGCCTGGTGTACTTAAAAGTCTCGGTTTAGGGTCTCGGTTCAGTTTAGGGTTAACGAGAGTGCAGAAGGGAACGAAAGCGTGAGAACTATGTAAGGTAGCAAAAAAACCAAACAAAACTGTCCACAGAGCAAAAGTGAAGATCCAGGACTCACAAAACTGTAGGAAAATGTCTAATAGGTTCAACCTGGTGTAGTGAGGAGGCGCACGGATTTGATTTATTTGATTTATCAGTTTTCTTCAAACTGTGGAAAATCAAAAACTTGTCCAAGGTTTAGATTAACAAAACTGTTCCAAAGTTCTGAAAAGACCTGTTTTTCAATTCAAATTGTTGCATACACAAATGCAGAGACACAGAGTTAAGCACAAGCCCCCAGATTCTGTCACTAAATTCCACATGAATGAGGAACTACCAAATTGAGCACTTCCTTAAAAGACCAGTAGAGATAGATTACAAAAGGGAGCAGTTTCACATTGAATCCCAATGTCAAATTTCAAATTTTACAACTTGAAGAAATGTATTTACCGTCTGGAATCACCAAGGTTTTAATTCATATTTATTTTATTTCTTATTCACAACTATGGAGGGAGTGAATTTATTTGAGTTTTTTTCAATTAAATAAAAAATTGTACAGATTTCAGGGTTTGTTTGTTTTTTTTTGGACTGTCAGGCGTGTGGACCCAACAAAGCTTCAAACTTTATTTTAACCCACCTAATAACCATTTTTTGAAAGTAGTTGAGGTGGGTGAGGTAAACTCTTGTCAATATGCCCATCCCACTTCACCGGAGTGATGGAGTCCCATGAGTGATGCCACAGAATCCTCCAATACTATGTCTGTTGCTGAAACACAGGGATAATTTTAGAGTCAGATTACCAGTGATCCATTAAAGAAATGAGGATGTACTCTATAGCCTTGTCTTGTTTTGACATTCTCCCTACATTAAGATGTGGAAATTTAGAGTTAGACAATTTCTAATGAGACTAACTGTAACCCATATCTTTTCCTTTCTTTTTTCAGAATCTACATCGGAAAACGACTGGCCGCTTCCACAACTAGCACTCTGTGACATTGGCTATTAGCCAGTGCCCCCGTTTGCTAACCTTTTGACCTGTAAGGTCACAGTCTGCCCTCTCTCCCACACTAACTTGCCTCCTTTCTTCGTCATGGGGCAAACCTAGGACCCTGCCTGTCTGTACCGTTGTCTTTTTGTTCATCTGTTTATCCAGCAGTACTCTGTCAGCCAGACTGACAGACTCAGACTGAGGTCACTTTTACTCTCCTCCTTACACTGATCTCAGCTACTTAATGCAAGCAAAGATTGTCCAGTTAAAGAAGAAGAGACAGGAGGAGAGTAAAACACCCTTACAACCCTGATGAGAAAAGATTAAAAAAAGGGTTTATGAGAATGGAGTGTTCTAATAAAATGAGGTAGATACAAGTCACTCTTTGAACATTTTTCAGAAGTAATGTTTCTTTGTAAGACCGAGCCACTAAATGTGGTTCTCTGTTTTTTTGATGGGTGGATTCATTGTAAGACGTTTCAGTTGGCTAAATAAATTTAGAATGAACTCTGGTTGCATGTTTTGTCTCACACATCGATTAGACTTTTAGACCCCCAGGAAAGACTATAATGATCCCAAACGATCCCAAAGAGCAAAACGTTTCTCCAAACTCCAGAGTTTGGTTTAGTCCTTCCAAACCCTTTGGAGCAGTCTTTCTTTCACAGATTTATTTCTTTTAAATAAGTACATTTTAAGAGTTCGTTTCCCCCAATAATCCAGAACAAATTTTCAGTCTGAATACACCAAAGTGGTTCCAAAGTGGCTCTCTTTCGAGGTGGTTTCGGTTCATTTCCACTGGAATGAACAGCAACTCATTAAAATGTGTTTGGATGAATGCAGGCTCATTAAAACAATTTTTAACGTGATACACGTTGCTTCTCACAATGTTTTCCCGACAATCTATTTGTTATAAACACTTATCAGTGAACCTTTTTCGTCTTTTCCTCAGTAGCCGCCTTGCAGCATGCCTCTACCGTACCAAAGTCGCAGTAAAAAGGGTTGTACCTGACGTTGATACAGATATTCAAAATTGGTCAGTGAAATAAAAAGTTTGAATCAGTGAACTATCCTGACAAGGATTGCAGAACTTCCATTATTCTTTCTCTAGTTGTTTTGCCCCGCCCTCGTAATTCCTGGCCAATGACTGAAGACATCTTTAGTCATCTGGTTTTTTTTACAAGCTTTGGTTCGAAACAGAAATGTTGCCATTCTGCATACAGACCAAACACAAGGTTTGGGACTTGGTCTGGACCAATGGACTTTCCAGTCTGAACACACCCTTAGACCAGAAACCAGACAAATATACTTGATGAGATTTTGTGTTTTTGCAATGTGATTGTGCATTTGAAAAAGAAAAAAAACAGAAGTATTTTGTGCATTTGAAATGTGAATGTGTCCTTGTGTAGTACAGATTTGTGGCTGTTCAGAACACTTGTAAAACACTTCAAAAATATATACTTTAGGTCATTTAAAACAAAACACACAAGGATTTTCTCTACAATGCACACACACATTGATATTGTATTGTTACTGCAAAATGCTTTTGAGAGGAATATCACGCTAACATTTTCACCTCGGAAAAAAAAAGGCCTGTTTAAGAAAGCTTTGGCATATATAAGAGACATACTTCCCTCCTGTGGTTTTTGGAGTCTGAGGTCATTAACATGCAGCCACAGAAAACAAAACCTTTTCTAGGCTTTGTGCTAAAAGCCTAAAATAAACCACAGCATATGCTTTAACTTTATTCCCATTCCACGATGATCTCATTCATGTTCTGTACGTGTTAGGACTGACTTGTCGTCTTGTCTGTCTGAACTTGTGCAGAAATGCTATGAGATCACTTCCAGCCCCTCTCCATCTGCCTTTGTAATTCTTCACCTCGCATAAGACCTCCGTCTCTTATTTTTAAAAAAGCTGCAACCCCTCACAGATTTTGGGGAGTTTAACAATTTATTGCTCTCCCATAAACCAGAGATCCCGTTTCCTCTTAACATCCCATGAAAATACTTGGCCTGGAGTTTAAATGGAAGGCCTCAATAGCACACAGACGTTTTTGTTGTGCTGCCTTGGATGTAAACAGGCTCTTTTTGTTGTCCGGTGTGGCCAAACCCAATGAGTTTATCGGCTTTGAAGTAAGGAGTCCTGCAGAGCTCATTAGACTCCTTCTAGACACACCCAAGCTGACGAAGCAGCATCAAGCTTGGACAAAAAAAAAGCGCAAACCAACTGGTTTTCATTCACAGGTACCGTGCTGTCGTGTTTGGTCACTTATTGTATTTGCACCTTTGTGTTACATAACTGGAATAAAGGCAAAAAATTGGCATACATCTATGTCATATCAGGGTTAGAGTTATCCCACGAGAGTCATCTTTGACTTGATCCTACTTTTCTTTAATATCGAGAAAGTTAGATATTAAAGATCCACTCTGACCATCTTTTGTGAACACAATCCCAGTGGTCTTTTAATTACTATTTTGCTGTTGTAGCCAAAATCAAAAAATCTGTGTCGCTTTCTAGGGCATAGTTTCTGCAGAGCGGCAGTAGTTCATTCAAAATTGACCTTTGAGTTGCGGGTGGGTCCATTGGCCACCAAGCTTCCCCTCCCTGTTACTGAGAGTTCTCAGTACACAGTCTCCTGATAGCTAACACAAACCCAACACAACATTATCGGTGCCATAAAAACAGCGAGCGATATTGGAGCGATCCAGCTGTACAGTGTTGAGCCAGATGCTAGCTTCGATGAGGAAAACAAAGACGTACACGGATTTAGTTGTCTACAAGTGGATGGGGCACGGAGCTTGTGGCCCAGCGTATGTCACAAAAAAAAAGCTCTTTTTCAAATGCCCTTTTTTCATTTACTCCTAATTCACAACAATTCGAATATAAATTCTCAGAAATGAAATTCTGAGTTTAATTTTCTTAATATGTGTTCTCCATATTCAGAAAAAATGCCACAAAAATATGTTAAAAACACAATTTTCATCGGAGTGGGTCTTTAAGCCTGTTGGTTCAGCTTTCAAGAGCTCTAGTTCTAAAGAATCAGACCTTAAATCCAGACGAGTCATTAAGGAAGAATGAAGAATGAAGAAGAAACCATTTATTTCTTCAGTTGTGAGGAGGAATGCAGGATCACATAAAATGAAAGAGCTATAATGGGAACTCAGTGACAAACATTAAAAATATGTATGGATTGTTTGAAGAAACAGCTTTCCGAGCTATATTTTAGACTATATTTGACACCAGTCAAATTAAATTTCAACCACAGTGGCACAAAGAGATTCAATGCAGCTGCGTGTCAAGAACAAAGACAGCAATAAAGTTTGGTTATTAATAGATCATGTTATCTTTGACATATCACTGTAAAGAAGCATCTCATTTCAGTTATTAAAAAGTTTCTTTTGAGTTTTAACTAATATATTTCTCTGCTGCTTAAAATGTCACCATCTTAGTTTTGCAAAACCAACATTTTATTTCTGGGGATTGCATTACACATCTGATGAACTTACTGTGAGATAATCATGTATTCAACTTGCCATGCATAGATAGGAAGTCTTGCAAGTCTTGTGGAGTTGAATTTTGTTAATCTAAACCTAAAATATATATATTTATATTTTTTATTTTGTAAGTCATTCAATTTAGAATTCTACAAATATTTGATGTGAATTCGCTCAATATCTGTATGTCCTCAACCCAAAAGCACATAGACGTTCCCATCCACACAGTAGTGAATCGTACTGGGGTTTCCTCGGAACCAAACTCTGACAGTCACTTCCAGGCAAACCAGAACTCTCAGCATCATGAATAAAATGAATACCCAAGAAAACAAATGATGATCAACTACTATCAGGGATGGGCAACTCCAGGCCTCGAGGGAGTGTGTCTGCACGATTTCCAGATATCCAAGCCCTGCTCATTACTGATTACCTGGTTCAGGTGTGTCCAGACAATTGGAACGTGCCAGAGCAGGGTATGCTGGAAAACATGCCGGAATGTGGCCCTCGAGGCCTGGAGTTGCCTATACCTAAACTAGACAGTCAAGCATGAAAGGGTTCTTTGACAAGCAGCAGGGATGGCACCAGACAGTAGCTTGTTTTTTTCCTTGTTGGAAATATAATATTACATAAAAATGAATTTGCAACTAGAGAAAAACATCCTGGAGACACCCTTATAAACAGTTAAAATCCTCAAAACTAATAATCTGTATTCCAACAGATTATTAGATTAACTTTTCATTTTAAAAAAGAAAAGTCTATTCAGACACAAACTGCCATTATCAATTTTTCCTCAATGATTGATTTTCAAATGGTTGGCACTTTTGTGAATTAAAAAGTAACCAGCTCAGTGTCCTTGTGGAAGAGGGTCCACCCTGAGACCGGAAGTTCGTGAGTTCAAATCCAGGCAGAGTCATTCCAAAGACTCTAAAAACGGTACCCGGCGCCTCCCTGCTTGACACTCTCCATTAAGGGGTTGATTCGAGGGTTACGCCACCAAATGGTTCCTGACAGCAGCTCACCACTCCCCCAGGGGATGGGACAAATGCGGAGAACAAACTTCGCACGTTTAGGTGCGTTACAACTGATGGGACTTTAACTTTAGGATGTCCCTACCAAATTCAATTCCCTGATTGTTCAAAGTTCAGCCTGGTTGAACTTTCATTCACGTCGAGGCAGAAAATTGTCTTAAAATTTGTGTAGCTATGTGTGAACGCTGAAGTTCTGAACGTGGAAGCCCGAAATGCACAAATACACGTGTTTACATAGACTCTTCATTGAAAGTGGTCACTTGAACGCTTGTTGCTGTTGTGAATGTAGCTTTAAGACATCATTAAAAGGCACTCTGTCACTGCTGGTTGGACAAAATTCGTTGAAAAATAATCAACTCTTTTTGAAAGTTGTTCTTTTCAAGTTGCATAATGTACACATTTATCTTTGGACAGGCAGACAGTCACAGGTACCGTGAGCTGTTACAAATCCATATGTTTCCTCATAAATGTACTGCTGCTCTGATGCCTTGTAGCTTTTTCATAACAGGGCACCATGTTAATATCTGTCAACCCTGTAATATACTCCCTGAAAGAAGGAACTAGACTCCTGCCTCAAACACCATTTGTGTTTCTCCATGAGTATTAGGAGCAAACTTTTAGATTCATGTAGAAAATGTTTTTTTTTTTTTTTAAAAAAAGGGTTTTAGGCACCTCATTTATGTTCAAATTCT
Source organism: Adrianichthys oophorus (assembly GCA_036245035.1). Classification (NCBI taxonomy): domain Eukaryota; kingdom Metazoa; phylum Chordata; class Actinopteri; order Beloniformes; family Adrianichthyidae; genus Adrianichthys; species Adrianichthys oophorus. Next base: position 8,396,425 of record BSAI01000108.1, read on the forward strand.
GCCTTTAAAGTTAGGAAGGATGAAGCTGAGACAGAAAGTTTGTTCATTTCCTCTTCTGCACCTTAGACAGTGCACATCTGTCTCTCTGGGAAAAGCATTATCTTCCTGCTTATGTGCTGCTAACCAGGAAATAGCGAGTTTGGTTTCAAAGAATTTCAACATTAAAGAAGAATTCAGTTGAACTGGCATCTGCACCCGAACATTAAAACACGGTCGCTAATTTGATACTCTTCTGTCAAGAAACTCCACTTTACCACATGTGCGAGTGACCCACTTCCCCCGGCATGAAGCACTTATGGTAAGGGATAGGTTATAATTCCACATTACAGAGTGATGGGGTTCTACACCAAAATCTGACACGTAATTGCATACAGATTACCACAGTAGCGTACACCCCCACACTTTGTAAAAAAAAGTTTGTTTGTGCAAAAAACACATTTTTGTTCTCATCAGCTCTGATAAAAGATCACACTTTTTAGGCATTTTCTCAGATGTATTGACAAAAGAAGTTAAATTTGTTCCTTCCATCTAATGAGCTCTCGCTTGTATGTGTTACACCAGATTACACATCAAGAGGAGGCAATGATTGCTTCCACATGCTTCCTCCTTAAAGTCAGCCATGCTGGATGAGTGCAGCTCAGACATGAGCTGGATGATGTCTGAACAACTGACCCAGTGTGCTCTCCTGCTCTGTTCTGTTTCCCCGTGTACGGCCGACCATTCTAGTCCAGACGTGCTTGGTCTCTGCGTGCCAGGAATATAAAAGATTAATGAGAGCACCTGGAATAGGACTCAGTAGAACACAATGGACTGCTGTTTGAACTCTGTAAACATGGATCAGAAAGTTGTGTTAGAGAGCCTTTGTTCTGACAACCAGAAAATTATTCATTTTTCATGTTGCTTGTGGGTAGGCCTTTAGGGACATTTTTTGTGCAAGAGATTTTAGCCCTCATATTTTAGACAAATGCTAAAAAATTAAAGAATGCACTGAGCCTGTAAGATGAATAGCCAAGTGTCTACAGTCATCCATACATGGGGCTTGTTTCTTCGGCTATCATGGAGAGATCACTGCATAATGCAGGACCAGGCGTCTAGAAACACTGAACGTGGGCCGGCCTTGTTTAGTAAAGTTCTACGAATGTCTGATGCAGGGCATGTATGTCAGAGCTGCCGTTTGTGAGAACCTTTTATTATGATTATCCATCCATCCATCCATCTATCCATCTTCTTCCACTCACGGGCAGCAGTCTAAAATCAATCAAACAGTCTCTTCAGTGAGTCCTAACTCTTCTCCAGGATCTCTGTCCACAAATATCTGCCCAGGGATGGATCCAGATCAGATGCCCAAAAAGGATCGTGAAACATTGCGTAGCTGTGTGTGAGCGTGAGAGTTTTGAATGCAGAAGCCAAAAAAAAAACACGCTTTTATGCAAATTTCCATAGACGGTGTGAACATCGCTACACAAAGAGGTAAGGTCTATAAACATCATGAAATTTTCAAAGATAAATTAAATAAAACATACTTAAAATACAAATGTTTGTTGTTCTATTAACAACACTTGTACAATAACAACCAAATAAGCCTTTAGAAAAAGTATAATGTAATTTTTGTGCTATTTAGCGTTTGAAAAAGCTGAGAAGAAAGTGAATGATTTGTTGTGCATGTATTTTACCTCCAGAGTTCTCAAAACGGTGTCTTGAAAATAACACAAATATCTGAGCCAAATTTAGCAGCAATCCGTCCAGCAGATGCCAAGAACTTTCACACAAAGTCTAATGGAGGCGCAGAAAGAAAAGTCTGAAAGGTTGCTCTCAGGAGACGTCATGGAAGTCATCCATTGCCGTCCAGCTGTTAAGGCCAAAGAGGAGGTACTGTTTTTCACAGCGATGCTTCTAACCTAGTGAAAAAGAAAAAATGAGCAGCACCGAAAGAGAAAGGAAAGGTTGGATAGGAGTACACTCGTGAAAATCAGAGATATTTTCACAGCTCCTGCTTGGTCCGGAGTCTCTCAGCTGGTGATTTACAGCAGACTCCGGCTACACCATGAAGTGTGTAGGTGAGACATTCGCAGAGGTGGAATGAATGAGCAAGCTCATGCAGCTGGTGTGAGTGACAGAGAGAGCAGCTGTACAGCCCTACATGATCTGAAGTTGAACTCATAGTCTACATGTGGCAAAGCCATCAGCCAGCCAGCAGGCTTGCGGGGGCTTTCATTAAGTTCCATTGCATAATACCGAATAATTTACTGAGACGCTGAAACCACATTTGTTGTTTTAGAAATAATATGTTCTCTTCCTCAGATGAGGTTAACTTGAGAACGTCTATGCTCACCTATCATCAATCTTACGCTATAATAACCACGTTCCTCCAAGAAGCGCAGGTTTACGTTTCAGCGCCTACAAGTGAGGCTGTTATGATTGATTTTACAGAGCTGGTTGGTTTTATCTCTTTCCTGTTGTTTTCAAAGATTTCAAGTTTGTAAAATGGAAGGCAGCACAAACTCACTTTTGCAAAAAACTCAGTTTAAACTAAACTCAGATTTTGACCTTGACCCTGCTTATTGTAAACATAAGACAGCAGCAAAATCAACAAAACTTTTACAAGTTGTATTTTGAAGTTGACTGATTGGCTTTTTATGGATACAAAACTGTGCCTCATTTCTTTAAAAAATTTAGTTTTTTAAGCTCATAGCAATATTTTTTTCTCATTTTCTTGACCTGCACGATTTAATGTAACATTCATTTTCATGCTACCTTTTCCATATTAGTTCATTCCAGGAAACTCGGCTGCTGAATCCACCATGACACAGCAATTTGGAGAATTTGCAGGCTGAAAATGACAGAATTTGAATGCATTTAGGAAGTCTCTGCCCTTGGTTACAGAGTTGCAATCCAATCCAAAAAATGTAGGCTATTTGATGCTGTAATTTTGTGTGTGGAGCAAGCCACCTCCACCAAAGTTAGATTTTATTAAAAGCTGTGCCCTTAATAAGGTACATCACAGCTCCTCTTGATTTGCTAACTGGCTTCTTTTACACATTATTTTTTGGTAAAGCAATAGAATTTATGGAGTAATGCATCCCATTGTGTAATGGACACTTGAACATCCAGTACAAAAGTAAGGTAACTTCACTAGCTATGGGTATTAAAATATGTCTCTGTTCCTTTAGCATAAGATTACTGATGTAAGTTATTCCATGAAAGAACGTGGTGTAAGAGAAACTTACTTGTATTATTTTCTTTAAAAGGTTACAATAATTTTATTTGACATTTTCTGTACCATGCCGTGTTGCTGGTCATGCCAGAATTGTAACGGTGATGTCACTGAAAGAAAAAGCACAAAGTATATTTATGCGTGCTGTGTGTTTGTCCAATGCCTGTTGGCCACACAGCCATATTTTTGACTAAAATGTTATGAAAATAAGGCGTGTGATTTGTTGGTCTGTTTTCTTTCTTTCTTTTTTTTTTTCCACAATGTTAACTTTTGCTTTTAATACAAACGTGACGTTAAAGCCAGGTGGCTAACTTCTGCGCCAACAGCACCGCCAACCACTCAGAGGTGGATTTCTAATGAGCTCCTGCTGCTCTGCAGAAAACATGTCTTTAAAAAAACAACACAGGTTTGTCTTTATCATAGCTAAAAACTTCATATTCATGATTCAAAGACCACGGGGAACGATTTTACAATAGAAAAAACAATAGTTTGGAGTGGGACTTTAAAATTACTTAATTTTGAAAAATATCACTTGGTATTCCAAACTGGTTTGGTTGAATATTGAACAGGATTTTTCACGGATTCATAAGCTAAAAATTAAAAATCTAAATACCTAAACCAGTAACTACATTGTTTGCTTTTTTTTTTTTTTAACTTAGAACAGCTGCCTGCTTTTTATTGCCACTATGCTGTTTGGTTTCTGTCCACCAATCGGTTATATCTGTGTTGTCCTCCAGGGAGAACTGCTACACGTTGTGATGATTTTCTGTTCTGCTGCAAGCGACAGAAAATTACATTCTGAAATCAGATTGGAGCAGCCAAAGCTTCTAGACAGGAATACATCTGTAATGGAATCACTTTCAAATGTGGTTAGCAAAAGTTACCCAGTTTAAAGCCCTGGAATGAGAACAGGCAGTTTATATACTGTTGTTTTGATAAGGAAAAAGCTGGGATGCAAAGTTTAGATCAAAAGGAAGTTTGTACTCACAGACTTTGTAAATTGAGCCAACAATGTAGATGTCTGTGGAATATAAAAGCCACATAACATGAGATGAACACTAAGTTAGAAAGAAGGATTAAATGTTCATTTTAGGGGAGTTTAGAAATAAAACTACCAAGAGAACGATTGTAATTCGCACCAGTTCCACAAAGGTTTGAATCAAGAGATTTATATGAAATCGTTGCATCATTAATGGTGACAGACACCGTAAAAACTAGATCCAAGATATGAGTGCATCAGGAAATGGTGGTATTTTTGGTGCTGCTAGAAAAGAAGACAGATTTTTTCTCAGGTTCCTTTACCTCGGGAATGCCTGCACTTTTTATATTGATTTGCCATTTTTATATTTATGCACAGACTTATTATGAAAAAAACAGATTTTAAAGTGAATCAGACAATGAATTTGATTTAAATTTATTAATTTAGATGAATATGTAGGATGACAACATGAGAAAAAGTTCCTCTTTCATTTTTTTAACAGCTTGTTGAATTGGACCTGTGTGTTTGTCATCAAATAGAAACATTCCGTTTGCGTTCTGTTTGCGGTTCTGTTTGGGTGACTGACTGCAGGCCAGTTGAGGAAGCAGCTTCATTCATGATTAGGAGTCGGATGCAGAACACTTTTCTGAATTTTCGGAGGACGAAAAACTATCTAAGGATGTACCATTTTTTAATTACTTTATTAATAAACAATATATACAGCAAAAGTGTGAATGCCAAGGGGAAAGAGAAAGAAAAAAATACCAGCGCATACAGACCTTTTATGCAGCCATAAAAGGGAAGCATCACATAACCGAAAAAAAAATAATAACGATGAACAACTGAGTTTAAAAAAAAAACGACATCATTACCATTTTGCATTAATTCATGCAAATGGTGATCAAAATTAGGTTTGGAGTTTGACCATTTCCTTTAATGAATATAAACATTTCCCCCAAAACCAAATCAGTTGTGTTTTCAAAATAAAGTTCCGGCCCATGTTGTCACGATAACAGCCCAAAATGGTCTTTTTCTGAAAGTTTGAAAGTATTTCTATATTTCTGCATTTCTTACGACTAATACAATTTCCAACACTGGTCCAGAATATATTTGTATAAACACAAATCACAAACAAATGACAAATTGTTTCCTCTTGTGATCCACGAAATGTAAACGATATGTGCATATCGACAATAAATGTCACCAAATATTTTTAATACGATGTAGTATTTTAAATGACACTTCTGAGGATGTTTGATTGAACATGCTGCATATCAATTAAGTGACATACTTCATAGTGAGGATGATGACAATTTTTTTAAAATAAATCTTTATTTTTTGGTTGAATAATTTTTGATGGCCCACTGGGCTTTTATTGGGATGACGGTGTGCTTAAAAGAAGCAGTTTTGTAGCTTAAGATACAGTTTATTAACCAGAAGAAGCTTAACCTCTGCAAAGCTAAAATTCCATTTAAAAAGGTAAATATATTGCTTTAAATGAAAATGTGCAATAAAGCAAAAACATTGACGGGATGTGCTGAAAGGTGAACAATTTTCTTTTGACAACTGATTCCGAGCCACATTACGCACAAATATAACACTCCAATTTATATTAAAGAAGGATTATACTCTAATTTTTTTATTTAATTCTGAAAAATTGTGTGGAATTGTGTTTGAAGCCAAAATGTGAAGAAAAAGCCAACCATTATTTTCAGAATTGTTTGAAAATTGTTTGATTTGAACAAATGCAATGCATCTTACAAGTATGTTTCCTGTGATACACAGTACTTTCCCTCATTCATGTTCTGGAGCTTCTGTTGGACCTTCCTTTGTTGCAGAGCAGAAACAGACCGCAGGTGTCAGGTAAATGCTATAATCCTTAATGTATTTTGCAACCGTAGAAAATAAATTTAAGCTGAAAGCGTATGAAAGCTTCAACCGTGTGAGTAAAAATAGTAAGGGGATTGTGTCAGACACATTTGGGGTTTATCTCAGAGCCAGCTGTAGTGTTCATTGTCTGACCTCATTGACCGCATGCTGATGGGAATCAGGCCAGGGTCCTCCAGCGGGCTGATGTGTTCTGCCGTCCCAGCTGCAGCCCCCACCAACCATGGAGGTCTGTATATATCGCTGCATTTGAAAGACCATTGTGAAAATCTTTTAGGGGCAGATAAAACTCTCTGTGCCTTGGATGGAGTCCATGTGGGCAGTCGAGAAAAGATTAGAGCAGCACTTTTAAGACGAACCTGTACAGGAGATATGGAAACTGTGAGTCACTCGCTACTGTTTGTTGCCATAGATACCTGTGTTTATCCTCCTTTGTAGAAACTTCATCTTAACGGTTTACAAGCGAGCAGGGCTCAGACATTTTAATGGAGGTGCTGAATTCTTCTTTTTTCTGCGCTTAGTTGCTGTAATTCTGCGATTTATTAGATGTGAGTGGGTTAAGAATAAATCCACATTAATTAGGAGAGAGAAAAACAAACACTATTAAAACCTGAGCTTTCTCATCTTTGCCAAATGTGGTAAGCTGTGCGGTGCCAGACTTGCTGACGACCAGCCGGCCTCGCTAACCCATCCCCTGTCTGAGGCTGCTTAACGTGGCTTGTTAACGCCTGAGCTTCGGAGCACTCATTTCCTGTTTTTGACCAGGAATGAAAGGGAAAACCTGGGGCATTTCAGAACAGTGTTACATCTCAACCAAAGTGGCATAATAAAGTATTGTCTTCTGCTCAGCTGCTAAAGGAGGACGGCATTTTCAAAATATTCTATGAGTGTTTGATTGCAGCAATCGAACAAGGAACCCTGTCCTGAATTAGCTGCTACGTGAACAAAAAAAGGGCTTGTGGGAATTCCAGTAGTGGCCAATATAAAGACTTGTCCCAGGTCACTCCTTCTCTGCATGGGGCTGTCTTAGGAAGGTTTTAAAAGCAGGTTCTGGTCCTGATGCTCCTCCTTCAACAACACTCCTACTTCTTCACAACTCAGATACGCACAGTCAAAAGCTGAAATTAGGCTGGAAAAAGTGTTTTAAACGTATTTCCTTGAAGTCAGTACAGAAAGATACCATTGTTTCTAACTCAAACAAGCAGAAAAACTGCACTTAGCTGGACGGACACAATGGATGTGTGGAGGAACCTGCTTCTGACCTCGCTGCTGCTTTTAAACCTCTGCTTAAACGTAGAAGCACAAGCTTTGGGTGAGTCTCACTGGAGCTTTACTGAAAATTTAAAGAAATTATTAGAAACTAAAGTGTTAAGTATGGCAGGTATTTTACAAAAAAATACGAAAGAAACATCATACAAAGGACTGAGAACCTGAAAAGTAAGCAGAGTATGTAACTGAATAAGAAACAGATAGTAGGGATTATTTTCTGGTAGATTAGAAATCTGAGTGACACCTTGTAAAAAGAGAATAGTAATAATGAATATTCCCTTAAATAGGTTAAATTGAGGTTGTCTATTTGTGTTTATATCAGAAAAAAGCAAATTTTACCCGTTTTCATTGAGATTAGACCAGATTTGATCGAATTTGCTCAGCCGAGGAGGTTTTTGCATGCATTTTAATCAACAGGTCTCATGGGAATTACATTCGAGCACAGTTTCAACCCTTGCATCCCACTTTCTCTTCTCGCCGTGTCTGACACTCTCTTACAGCCACAATCCTATTTATCCAAGGTCAAACACAAACACAGAGCCTTTTATTAGCTTATTTCAAATAACACAAGGTGACTGATGGCAACGTTTCCAAACACCCATTAATCCATGCAATCTTTGGTAATAGGTGCCTGCTGTTCTACATAAAACAGTCGAGGGAAGTGGGATTTACAGTCTGTCATTTTCTCTGTAAATAGCGTGAATTTGCAGTGTTTAAAAAGAGTGGGAGCGATTTAAATCAGAGCTTCAGACAGATATTCGAGGCCTAAAATACCTATTGTGTTCTGTAAGAGGCTACTGATCTATATTAATATCTGAAAAATGACTTGACTGATGGATGAGATTACAGGACTTTGAAATCTGCTCTTTAGTCTGATTGCAACGACTCCCTGCTCAGAATTTAAACCTGGGATTATCACTAATCCTGTGTTTTCACCAACAAAGTCTCTAAAAAAATGATTGTGAAAACAACTCAGAAAGGATTTTTTTTGCATTGGGAATCAACTTCTAACTCTGCAGGTCCTCTAGGATTTGTGGAATTGAAAGTCACAAGTTATTTCCTGCAACTGTGTTCACTCTAGTCATTATAGCAGTTTTTGGTTTATTTTTTCTAACTCTAGCAGAGGTGGGTGATTACTAAAGCCTCTCAATTTATTCAAGAATAAATGTGATTAGACAGAAGATGCATCCACTATTTTACTGAATTCTTCAGAAGGAACACTTCTTTCCTTCACACAACCATTTATTTCTGAGGCTGCAATGTAAGCTAGAACAAAGAAAAAATATTTTTTTACAGTGTAAAACAATTAAATGTTGAACTCTTACTATAAATTGATTAAAAAAAAAAGGTTAATGCTCATATTCTGTTAACAGGTAAGTAGTAAAAAGAAAGTACTATAAAGTAAAATGCTTGCTGTATCAACATGAAAATAAGTTGTTGGATCACTACCAATCCTGCTGGCTCCAGAAACCAGATGACATTATGGTCATGGTCACTTTTACCAAAGACCTGACTGTGGCAAAGAGAATCACTGTGGTTATCAGTAGAACGAGCTGACTATTGCTGAAGTAGCATCAACTAGAGAATGCACATTTAAAATATTTGAAGTGGTGGAAATCTCATGAATCTTGCTTCAGGTTTTTTCTTTCTCAGCTCCATTCCGACATATGAAAGACTTGGTGTCATACAATTCCAGCCGGGCACAAGCCACAGTTATGAATTTCTCCTCTGTGATCAATTGGCACTTCTGTGAATTAAAAATCATGACCAAATCAGAGTGGTCAAAATTCCACCTGGTTTAACCTACAACGCCGATCAGTGGTCACGCTTTCCACGTGCAGCTCAAAAACGGTGGTAAAAACTTGCTTAGCTATGAAGGGTTTGATCACCGAAGCCCAAACCATGCGTTTACATAGACTTTTCATTGGAAGAGGCTGCTTGACCACACTTTGCAGAGTGCAGTGTGAACCCAGCTAATGCCTCCCTGCTTGACATTTAGCATTGAGGGCTTGGAATGTGGGGGGGGTTAAACCACAAACGGTCCCCGAGCGCGGCTGTGTCTGCAGTTCACCGCTCCCCCAGGGGATGGGTCAAATGCCAACAAAATTTTACACACCTAGGTGTGTGACAGCTAATGGGACTTTAACTTTATAGTGTGGGGTTTTCCGTTAGAAATGCTGAAACCAGACATCGTCTTGAAGAACATTCTGACTCCAGTGACTCCTTACAACGTTAGCAAAGATTTGGGTAATGTTAAAGTCAATTCAAAATCGGGGAACAAAAGCTGAAATAGAGCACATCGACTATACCTTTCAAAGTGTTTTTAAAATATACTTCTGCTTTAGTTAAGAAAATCTGAATATCATATATTTACAGTAGAATTTCATTCCCTACAGTCAACCATAAAGAAAAAAGGCGCCTGTTTCCCATACTCGAGCCCTGAGGTGCATTTGTTAAGCATTAAAGGGAAGAATACCGACCAATTGCTTACTTAATGCTAAACTAACCGTGGTAGATTTATATGCTTGCATACAGGACAGGACAAGACCGAGGGTTGCTTTTCAGCTTTTAGCTGAGGCAGTTTTATAAAGCTTGAAATCTGAAGTTAACTGGGAGGGGGTGAAGCGGAGCACTTTCTCATGGTGTCCTGTGTTAGATGCCAATAGCCCGTTCTAAGAAGACATGTGAATAAGAAGACTCAGTTCAGATGTCTTAGCGCCAAGGATAAAATGCATTTAAAGTGTGAAGACACGTGAAAGCGACGGCTGCCGAACACAACACCGGGCACCAAATATACAGACTGGAGAAAAAACGGGGAAGGATCTGTTCAGGGGCAGTCATGAACAACCACAGCCAGTTTCTGGGAGCATTTGGGAACAATTTCCTGCTCCCTCACAACCGAGGGCCCTGCTGTCTGCTTTTGTGCTTCTTGTGTGTTCATGGTGTGGGCAAATGGTGGACTAAATTCCATGCAAATCACCTTCTGACCTACACAACTTTAAGTTACTTTGCTAAGCATTAATTATGCTCTTTTCAAAACAATAAAACCCCAAAAGTTTGTTTCTCACCATCCATAACTCCACTGCTTCTCCTTATTTGTCTTTCATGGCCCTGTCAACAGTCTATGATCTTCTCACCTTACCTGATTGCCTGCCAGACCTGCTGCAAGGGGGTCTGATTGAACAGGGGGTGAACGAAGCTTTCATCCTGACCTCCTTTAAGTTGCAGCCCAAAAGCGGGACTACTGTGTTTAGTCTCTACAACCCCAGGGACAACAGCAAGTACTTTGAGTTCACAGTGATGGGGAAGCTAAACCGAGGTAGGAGGACAAGAGACCGGCTCAAGCAAGTAATGATAAAAATGTTTGTAGATTATTGAAAGTAAAAGTGGAAATGTTGCTTTTTTTACTAATGCAGGTCAGAAAAACAAAACAAAACATAGTTTTAGCACTAAGGCGTCTGAGATATTTGAACCAACTCAAGTGCTACCATTTTTTTTTTCATGTTTTGTTTTATTTATTTTTTTTACTTCTTTATTGCTCTTTTATTTTTTAAGTTAAAGGACATCATGAAAATGTTAAGTTCATTTTTGCAGGGCTGGATAGTGACATAGTGGTTAGCACAGTGAATTCAAAGTGATATGGCCTACATTTGAATCCCGCCCGGGTATTTTCTGTGTGGAGTTTGCATGTTCTCCCCCATAAGTCTTCAGTGTTTTTTTTCCTGTCTTGTTGCCTGAAAGCTGTGTTACGCTACCTCCGGAGCGACAGACGGATGAGCTCTGTTACCTTCAACAACCTGGTGCTGGCCGACGGCCAAAAACACAGACTGCTGTTCCACCTGAGGGGGCTGCAACAGCAGGGGCCAGACGGGTTGGAGCTGCATCTGGACTGCCGGCTGGTAGAAACGGTCAGGGATCTCCCCGCTGCCTTCCAGGGTTTGCCCACAGGTTATGGTACAGTGCAGCTGAAGACAATGCAACCAAGGGAGCAGGTAACCTTAGACGAAACAGCATTTCCATACAATAACGATGCTTTTTTTTTTTTCTATCTCAAAAAAGGCTCAGAAAGTTTACAAAAGGCTTAACTGCTGTTTTTTTTTTCTTACAGGAAAGCTTAGATGAGCTGAAGCTGGCAGTTGGGGATTCATTTGAGAGTGTTGCGTCATTACAAGACTGCCATTTCCAGCAAAGAGACTCTGTTCAAACTCTGGGTGAGCCTCTCTTCATGAAAATACATGTTCAAAGGGAAAGTCAAATGTCTCCGAGGACTATCCTTCTGGCCACATGAAAACAACCATACGTTCAAGAGGTTAGGTTCAACATCTGTTTCAGTTGAAGAAAATAACAGTCCGTTTCTCTTAGGGGTCAACACAAAGCAGCTGTCGAATCAAATGATGGAGTTAACAAAGGTGATAAATGAGTTAAAGGACGTCCTCATTCAGCAGGTAAATTCCTCCAAAGGTCACGGTCGACATATCCACTTAAATTCCTGCTTCAGCAGACCTCACCTCCATCCTTGAACACATAAAACTTGGCTCATGTTTGACATTTCAGGTTAAAGAAACCTCCTTTCTCAGAAACACCATCTCAGAATGCCAGGCGTGTGGTAGGGGTCTGCTTTTCAGGAAATAAAACAGCCTCACTTATGAAAGCACAAAAATGACATCCACAAATATTTTCTATGTTCTCTTGAGATCTGGGTGGCAGCGAAGTTGTGAAACCAAAGTGTAGCCCGGGCGTCTGCTTCCGTGACGACATGTGCATGGAAACGGCAAATGGTGTTGAGTGTGCTGCCTGTCCTGATGGATACACTGGAGATGGCTTCAACTGTGATGATGTAGATGAGGTAATACTGAGCATTTGTCTCAATGTTTGTTAAGACACAAACCATTATGACAGTTTTCCAAAATCTTCTGATCCTCACTGTATTCTTTGTAGCAGCTTTAAAGATCCACTGCAATGAAAATCTTGTTTTTTGGTGTTTTTAACAGGTCCTTGTAGAATTTTTCTAACGATGGAGGAAACGTCTAGAATCATTTAAGATTAAAACTGCATTTCTGAGTGTTCTAAATTCAAATAGTGTTGCAGATGACAGGATCACAGGTCTGTGATGCAGCAACTGCGATGGGCGGGTCAACGTCCCCCTGCTCCGCTCTATTCCGATGCACGCGCTTACAGACAAATGGATCCATTAATGTCTTCATTTTCCTCGTCTGAGCTGACATGTGGCTCAAAAGTTTACTCAAAATTGTTGTGAGGGGCTGTAAGCTAGCGGGAGAGAGTGTAAACAAAGGAATGCTGGGACATCAACGTAGGGTTACTACCGTGTCAACAGTCTCGCCCACAACCCAGAGGCGAGTGTCCAAAAACACGCTTCATAGGTTGATCGGTCACTCTAAAGTGTCCATAGGTGTGTTTGTGAGTGTGTACGATTGTGTGGCCCTGCGACACGCTGACGCCTGGCGACCTGTTCAGGGTGTACCCCGCCTTCGCCCAAGAGTAGCCAGTTTAGGCTCTGGTAGCCCAGTGACCCTGTAAGGTATACAGCGAGTTAAGGAAAAAAAAGAATGAAGTCAGATGAATGCATGAACAAGATGTACCGGTAGGCTGGTTTGAAATAAAACCATGAATCGGTTATTTTGGATGCTGTCTGTGCAGAACTGTACCAGCTGAATTTTAACGTGGCGTTTGACAGGAAGGGAGTGTATTTGTAAAATGCTCATTTGAAGCAACCTCAAGTAAAGACTATCAACAAATCATTTTCTTGAGTGATTTATGGACAGGCTGCACTGTGGACTTTCTCCTCATGGAGTTTTTCCAGGCACTGCGGCTTCCTCCTACTGTCCAAAAACAAGCTTCATAGTTTAATTTAATTAGTGACTGTAAAGGATCGCTTTGGTGTCAATGTGAGCGTGGTCATAAGTCTTTGTGTGTCCCTGCGATGGACCAGCGAACTGTCCAGAGCGTCACCTACACTGGTCCTTCGGTTTCTGGGATGGACTCCAGCAAATACCGTGACCTTACACAGAATTAAACAGGGATAGAAAATGGATAATTTATGGATGTGCAATGGAATTTTAGCACCAGTGAGATTCTTTACAATATAAGTAATCTGCTAACTGTTTAACATTCAAATATTATACAGTAACTAGCACAGATTTGAATTCTTTGGAACTCCAAACTATTACGTTTTTCAAATCTCAGTTTAGGCACAGAAAAAACTACTAAAGCAAAACACATTATCTTGTTGCACTGCATGTACATTTTGACATGGGGCACCAAAGGTTAAAACAGAAATACTAAACTATAAAGAAAATGCATACATTTGAGGAGTACACAAACTGAAATAAAAAGTTGCTAGAAAGTTGTAAAGAAAAATTTGTCTTTAATATTATTTTTTAGTATATTTACTATTATTATTAGGGCCACCATAAGAGAAAAGAAAAAATATTTTATCCTGTATCTAAAAATATATATATATTTTTGAGATATAGGGAAAAAAAGTCACAAAATTATGAGAAAATATACATTTATGGTTCAAAAGTCAATTTTACAAGGAAAAATTCGTGTTTTTCAAAAATATCTTTATCAAAAAATGTTACATTTAGCTTTTAAAATAAAGAAAAAGACAATCAAACATAATCTGTTTTTTATGTTGCAGACAATTCTGAGAACTCAACAAGCCATAATTCAGACACTGAATCTGCTTTACTTGATTTTGTAAATGTACAACTTGAAAATACAACTTTTATTTTTTTTAAAAGCATGACTTTATTTGTAAAATTGTGACCGTTCAAACATAAGTTTGCAATTTTATTCTCATAAAGTTTTTGACTTTTCTATCTCATCCATTTTTTTTTCTTTTACAGTACTCCAGAGTGTATAAAGTTATCATTTGGTACAAAAGTTATTTTGTGCTTTGAACAAATACAACTATTTGTGGTACTTTAAAGTTTTCTACCAAACATTTGGAGTTTACTTACTGATTTACCTTTTAATACACTTTTGTATCTTGAAAGAATGGCCAAATTGATCCCAAGAAGAATAAACAGTGTACTTTGTCACTAGTGCTAGTATAGCTTTTATAATAAACTTGCATATTTGAACTTGTACAGTTTTTCTGCAATGGTTTTTTAAAAATTTGAAAGAAGATCACTTTTAGTAGATTCCCTTTCTCCCTCTTTTTTAAAAATGGTTTTCTTGGTGTTTGATGGTAAAAATTGTTCTTAATGATAGTTTTCTGCTTTTTGTGTTGTTCATTTTAAGATATTCTAAGCATACTGTAAGTAGCACAGGTAGTTACATTGAACATATATTTGCATCTTTTCTCTGATCACATTGACCCCATCAGGATCTGTCCCACATGAGCAAAAATGTCATCAGATCTAAAAGCTTTCGAGCTGAAGCCCTCTGAGAAATGCACACATTTTTGCTGCTTCATCAGAGCTCATGCCCTTCTCTTCTACAGTGCCAGTTTAACCCTTGCTTCCCGGGAGTGAAGTGTGTGAACACGGCGCCGGGGTTCCGATGTGACGCCTGTCCGTTGGGCTACATCGGCCTGCCGGTGGAGGGTGTGGGGATCGTGTTTGCCCAGACCAACAAACAGGTAAAGGAGTGGATGAAACATGAATGACACCCATACTAAATATAGGTTCTCGTTTACAAATGTAACCCTTTTCCAATATTGCTGTCCTACAATAGCCAGGGCTTTCAAAATAAAAGCCCCCAAGAAATTGTTTCTTAAATTTTAGGAGTTTGTCTCTAAATTTTACTGACTCCAAACCCCTCCTGCACACCGTTTGTGCATTTTGCAAGAAAGATGTTATTATAAAGAACACAACTACATTTGTATTCACTGGTGTACATGACTGTTGAGATAGAGGATTCTATGCTGGAGACTGGATTTCTAAACAACAACATTTGTAAGATAACCTTGGTTTTTTTTTTGGGAAAACACAAATTCTAATATCAAATGCAGATGTTTAAAACAAAACTGGATTTTAAAAAAAAACTGCTGCATCTCAAGATGACACTTAATTACAACAAAGCTTGTTGAGATTTACAGCCAAATTACCGAAAGCAGAATGGTCTAATAAGCTGCTCAGAAGTTCAGCAAAGAATACATGTTTTTGAAGAGCAAGCACAGCCTACCCCTGAGATAAAAACATCTAAAAGAGCTCACTTTCATATTTTTTCAATCAAGTTTTGATTTGCCTGCAGTAAATGTTATCCATTACAATAAAACGTACTAGGTAGTTACATATTTATAGTGACCTACTGTATGGGATCAAAACACTGTAACTGAGCGCAAATGAGGAAAGTCTGAACTCAAATTTAAGGAATGCTCTAATGCAAAAATATTAGTAATGATCGGGGTTGAAAATGTGTTTTTAATTTATTGTTTTTATTGTAGGTTTGTGACGATGTTGATGAATGCAAAGGACCCAGTAATGGAGGCTGTCCTGCAAATTCAAACTGTGAGAACTCCATGGTAAAAGTCGACTCTGTAACCAGAAAGATTTATTTTTGTTGTAGTTTTTTTTTTTCAATCCCCCTGCAAAGGACTTTCAAAGCAGCTTTCTGAATCCCCCACTCACCCACCCACAGGGCTCCTATCACTGCTCTTGTAAGACGGGTTTCATTGGAGACGCCGTGAAGGGCTGTAAGCCAGAGGTCAGCTGTGGAAACAGCCTGACCAACCCGTGTCATGCCAACGCCACATGTGTTCTCGAAAGAGATGGATCCATTTCATGCCAGGTGGGTTTTAGCACAAGTCTTATTTAGTTTGCAATGTTCTATCAAAAAATGAATTTAGTTAGGAGAGGATCAGTTGAAAACCACAGATACAAACAAGATTATGTTGGTAAAAAGATATTAAATCAATCAGGAAGTAAATAATCGGTTTCGTGTAAACTTTGTCAGTTTCTACTCCTGTTGTGTCTCTATTGTCTTTGCCTTTTTATGTACATGTGATGCAAACAAAGACGTCCAATCATAAGCTTTTACCAAGTCGAGTCAAATACAATTAGCTGTAGGTGAACCACAGTGAGGGATGTGTGTTGTGTGCCTTAAACATATCATACCTACGGTGGCCCTGAAGTGCAAAACACATAAGCAAATCGTGACAAGCTAAAACATCTTAAATTAAAAAAAGCAAGACAAAATATAGAAAAACAATATAACAACAATAATGATAACAATAACATAGCCAGTATCGCTTCATGTCAAATAACCTTTAGTTGAAATGATCAACAAACGTCATCATTAAAATCAGCAATGTCCCATAGTACCTACCGGTACCTAGTCTGGTTTCTTATCGTGTTTTGTTTCCCAACATTTCATTTTGATTTCTAGAAATCCCTTTTTTCCCCTGAAAACGTTCATTTTAATTTCCTTTCACTGTTTTGGAATTGTGTTTTGATTCTAATTATTATTATCATTATTATTATTATTTGCTTTGCTTTTTAAATCGTCTGTATCGTTTGGCCACAAAGTTAGTTGATTCTTTTACGTATGGATTCGTAGACTGTGTGTTGAGATGTGTATTGCATCATGCGAGAAGAAAAGATTCACAGCAAAATTAAATAAGTATTTGATGTGATGCCTTTCATTTGTCATTGACAGTGTGGAATCGGTTGGGCCGGAAATGGATATTTGTGCGGGAAGGACACAGATATTGACGGGTATCCAGATGAGAAACTCAAATGTAAAGATGCGCACTGCAGGAAGGTAAACAAACTGGAAATGTGTCCAAACTGTGATGGACGGGAACTTCTAATATACTAACCTTGTCTCTGCAGGATAATTGCATCTATGTTCCAAACTCTGGTCAAGAGGACGCAGACAGGGATGGACAAGGTGACGCCTGCGACGAAGATGCAGATGGAGACAGTATTCTTAACGAACAGGTTGGTAGAAAGGTTTCTATTTAAGCCCTGCAAACACATAAAGGACACACATAAATTCTTCTCTTTATTGATTTTATCTGTAAAAGGATGCTGGAGGAAAAAGGACACGCTTGCGGACATGCCTGCTTACAGGGACACACTTGTGTTTTGGTGAATTATTAAATACACAGTTAAAAAAGCAACACTTATAAAAAAAAATAATAGTAATAAAAAAAAGACATTTTTCAACTGCTCAAATGGCTTTAAAAAGCCCCATTAACCTGCAGGGCATTTCAAAGTCTCTTAAAAGTCAAAACTGCATAAAACCATAAAACACAAAGTTGAAAGAGCAGTATTTAAACTTTATTGTATTCACAAAGGGCAATAAAAGTGCTTTAAAGACTAACAAAGTTTCCCTTTTTGGAGCGAAAGGGGCACCTAAATACAAAGGAATGTTTTTACAGTTTTTTCTTGATTAATTTCTACACTAATGTATGTATTTTTCTGTTTCTGTATTTTAAACTATTTTTATCATAGATTTGTCCATTTGTAAACTTACACTTGATTGTGAATTCTTTCCAGAAAAGTATTTTTTTGCCAGAAATTATATATATATATATATATATATATATATAAGTCTCACTCTGATCATCTCTTTTCAAAGCGTGGTCTTTAATTATGATTCTGCCGTTTTTAGTCTAAATAAAAAAAAAAAATCTGTGCTGTTTTCTTGGACGTCGTATGTGCAGAGCGGCAGAACTTAATAAGGAATTCGCCTCTGAGATGTAGGCGGGACCATTGGCGTGTATTAGGACTGCCCCCATTTCCCATCATCCCTTTGTTATCATATTCTCCCGCAAGCTTACAGCCCCTCACAAGCCCTACCTAACATTAGCGGTGCAACATAAATGGTGAACAATATTGGAGCTATCCAGTCGTACAGTTTTGAGCCTGATGCCAGTTCAGACAAGAAAAACACAGTTGGTTGGCACTTCAGTTGGTGGACACAGTTTTACTCATATCCAGTTGGATGCATCAGAATGGAGCAGAGTAGGAAGCTTGTGGCCCATCCACCATATTTTCTACACTTCTAATTCACAACAATTTGAAGAAAGAAATACTCCAAAATACTTTTTTAAGCTTAATTTTCTTGAAATGTGTCCTCTATCATCAGAAAAATGAACATTTAACAACACCAAAAACACAATTTTTATTTGAGTAGGTCTTTAAAAAAAACACTGGGAATATGTGTGTCTTAGGACAACTGCTGGTTAAAGCCCAATGTGGACCAGAAAAACAGTGACAACGACAGCCACGGTGATGCTTGTGACAACTGCCGCCTGGCCAAGAACCCTGACCAAAGGGACACTGATGGCGATGGCAAAGGTGACGCCTGCGATGACGACATGGATGGAGACGGTATGGAGAAACATCAGTAACGCTAACGCTCTAGTTATATAACCAGCATCCCTGAAGAGACTCAATGCGTGATCTGCTTCTTCCTTATTTTGTTTTTTCCCCCTCTAAGTCATGCCGTTCTCATGCAGGTGAGCTCAGCAGCTATCTGCACACGTCTCAGAGGCTCGATTCTCAAATATGCCAGGATTAGTAGAGATGCTTCAGCTGAGGCAGGACAGCATTTGGAAAAGTCAAAGCCCTCAGCAGTCTGACCGCAGAGCAAACACGAGCTTTGATCATTCACCGGTATTATTAAAGCTTAAAAAACACCCACAGGACAGAAGATAGGTCCACTTCCACCACTGCTGTTTGTGCTGCTTGACCTTTGTGAGATCTGGAATACCATCATCTGCTGAATCAAAAAAAAAAAAAAAAACACCACCGCAGCAGTTTCTTCCCACAGCAATGCAACAGTGCGCCCCAGTGGTGAAACGAAACCTCTGAATTGTGGCGTGCACTTTACAAAAATGCTGCATTTCATTTTAAAATGAGATATTCTGGTTTTTAAGGTTGAAAAGTGTTTCTCTTTAAAAGGATAAAATCTTTATTTTTAGGAAAATAAAGTCATAAAAATACAACATCTGGCTTTTAGTCATTGGAAAACCATCAGCAACAGCCCGTAACTTTACTTTTAATTTTTTTTACCAGCTAAAATTTCAAATTTGACTGTATGCAAACAGATAATGAAAGAATGTCAGCAAAAACTCAAGCAAATCAATATTTACAGTCCTAAAGATGTTAGAATAAAAGGCATCTGGTCTTTTTCTTATAAAATAAATTACAGGAGGTAGAAAAAAAACTTACTCAAATAAGTGAGAAGCTCGGATGTAAAAAATGGGTTAAAGGACATGAATTCTCTCCTCTGGCTGATCGGTCTGGCAGGTCTGAAGAACTTCCTGGACAACTGCCAGCGCGTCCAGAACAGAGACCAGCTGGACCGGGATGGAGACGGAGTGGGAGATGCGTGTGACAGCTGCCCAGACATCCCCAACCCAAACCAGGTCACTCCCTCCAAGTCAGATGGAAACTTTTCAGCAGAGAAAAAAACTCTGATTATTTGCAAAAGGAAATATCATGGCTTTGTTTTCCATGAGTGTTCCTCACTACTTTTAGATTTTTAAAAAAGCATTCTTGCTGCTTTTTTGGTTTTTGAAGCTCATAAACAAGATTAAATGCTTTCTTATAACCTAAAAGTATTAACTCAACATATTTTACCCCTAAGTGTTATTGCATTTTAACAACCAGAAGAACATTAAATGAAAGCTAAAATAATTGCATTTTACAGAAAATATGAGAAATGTTATCAGTACTTTTGTTGCTAAAGTCCATGTTTGGTGTTCTTTCTTTAGTCTGACATTGACAGTGATCTGGTTGGAGACTCCTGTGACACAAACCAGGACAGGTAGCATCACTGTCAGATACTTGCAGCAGTCGAATAACTTTTCACATTAGTCTGGCATCACTGCATCTCCTTTTTCCTCTGTAGTGATGGAGACGGTCACCAGGATACCAAGGATAACTGCCCGTACGTGATCAACAGCTCTCAGGGGGACTCTGACAAAGATGGGCTGGGAGACGAGTGCGACGATGACGACGACAATGACGGGATCCCAGACGTTTTACCACCGGGGCCGGACAACTGCAGGCTGGTGCCGAACCCTGACCAGATGGATGACAATGGTGAGTGTCAACATGCGACACTCAATATTTCACATCCCAGCCTCTGCAGCTTCTAACTGACAAGAATATGTTTTTTTTTTTACTTCAGTCTTCTCACAGATTAACACTCGAGTGACCTTGGGCAAAGCGGCAATTATATGAGAGTAAAAAGCACCAATTTATTGCGCTTCAGTACATTTGACAATGAGCTGCTGTGACATTGTTGTGTTAAATGGCTCATAAAGCACAAAGCAATCGAGTTTAGATCAAAAACAAGTTTGTCTGCAAAAAAAATCATCACATAGTTGAGATCCTGCAATGAAAAACCCACAAGCAGCTCTAATTTATGCATCAAATGCTGCTTTTTAATGCAAATGAAATTATTCAAAATGCAGTTCTATGCTAAGAAACGTTTATGATATTTTTGTGAATCACAATCACTGTAGTTTTGAAAAACTTCAATGTGTTTCTCGTTTTAAAGCTATTTAAGTCAGAATCCTCTGGTATTCATTTATATGCTGATGTGTATGTGAACACACAAACTTTCTATTAGATCTATTCAGGCAAAGGCTTCAAACAAAATAACACTATATTTCATTAATTTTTTTATCCAGCAGAAACATATCTGCATCAGGAAAGAGTGACATTAGACCTAAACTGTGAAACGTCTATCGAGGTTGCAGCGAAGCTTCATATATTTTCTCCTCAGATGACGGCGTTGGAGACGTGTGCGAGTCCGACTTTGACCAGGACAAAGTGATCGACAGGATTGACATCTGTCCCGAGAACGCCGAGGTCACCCTGACGGACTTCAGGGCGTATCAGACAGTGGTGCTGGACCCTGAAGGCGACGCTCAGATCGATCCTAACTGGGTTGTTCTGAACCAGGTGGGCTGCTTCTTCCACAGAGGGTGTATTAAGTGGATTATAAAAGGATTCACTTGTGGTGGTGAGGCTGTAAAAAACTAAACTGTCACACAAGTTTCACATGTTAGAATTTCTCTTAAAATGTCTTCTTTGGCAGCTTTTGTCTTAAACTCTTTCCTCCTAAGCTGCTGTAAGAGTAAGAGAACTAAAAGGGGTTTGAAAGGAGCACATATGTTTCTCTGACAGTCTTAGAATTGAATTGCATTCACTCAGAGGTTAAGGACATAATGCTTCAGGTTTCTAAACTAAAAAGGGTAAATCTTCTTAAACTTCTTATGATTTTTCATATTAGAAAGCTGAAATCTTGGTCTTTAGCAGGCATTTTTCATTACTCAGCTCTCACTGTAAGTTTTTTTAGGTTTACATTTTTATTTGTTTGTCTTGTTTTTGCAGATCTTGACTTTTTCTTTCCTGATTTTTTTAAGTGAATTTCTTGATAGAGAGATTGTTATGTAAAGCATAAAAGCATTTGAAAAAAGTATTAAAAAAGACAGAACATGATAAAAAAGAATATGCATATAAATATGAATATTTAAAAAGCAGTAAAAAAAAGGTGTATAAGGCAGCTATAAAATACAAAAAGGTTCATTTTAAAATTGGTTTAACATTAAGGATGTATTCAGACTGGACACATTTGGTTAGCTTAAAGTGAACCAGAGTTAATCCAGATCAAATTTTCAGTCTGAATAGTAGATTCTTACTCAGCACAGCAGAAAGATGCATTTGATCCCACTTTGGTTCTTATTTATTCGATCTGAATCTAATTTTAGAGCTTAAACATTTCTTTTCCTGCTTTCTGGTTTTCAAACAGGGGATGGAGATTGTTCAGACCATGAACAGTGACCCAGGACTTGCTGTTGGTAAGAAAAGACCCTTCCCGTTGAGTCAGTGAAATGCAGGGTAAATACCTAACTGAGCTGGTTTTTGGTTTTGCTTTTTGGTTTCAGGCTACACGGCTTTCAGTGGAGTCGACTTTGAAGGGACGTTTCACGTGAACACCGTCACTGATGATGACTATGCAGGCTTCATCTTTGGCTACCAGGATTCTTCCTCCTTTTACGTGGTGATGTGGAAGCAGACAGAGCAAACCTATTGGCAGGCAACTCCCTTCAGAGCTGTGGCTGAGCCCGGCATTCAGCTTAAGGTGACAGACTGAACTGTTTTTCTCCTTTCACGCATATTTTGTGTCTCCTTTTCCTCATCACTTCTCACTGGATTTTCTCCTCGTTAGGCCGTGAAATCCAAAACAGGCCCTGGGGAGCACTTGAGGAATTCCCTGTGGCACACAGGAGACACCAACCATCAGGTTCGTCTGCTGTGGAAGGATCCCCGGAATGTCGGCTGGAAGGACAAGGTTTCCTACCGCTGGTATCTGCAGCACCGCCCACAAGTTGGATACATCAGGTATCATCAGATCTTTTGATTCCCAGATTTGCAAAGCAAAACATGCTTTAATTCTGTGTGCTTTGGCCAGAGCACGGTTTTATGAGGGAACTGAGCTGGTTGCAGACTCCGGTGTGACTATTGACACGACCATGAGAGGAGGACGACTTGGCGTGTTCTGTTTCTCGCAAGAAAACATAATCTGGTCAAACCTGAAATACCGCTGCAATGGTAAGAGAACACAACAACCATTTCAGTACACTCTCTAGGACAGACAACCGCACTTTCATCTGCTTTGGTTTCTTCAACATTAAATGGACCAAATCCCTCGGAGATGGTGGCGCTAGTTTCCAAAACTGAGTAATGACCATTGACTGTATAACAGAACTGGACCGAGTGAGTGTGACATCACCCTTTGGAAATTACTTTCTTCCGGTTCCTACCAAATGAAATCAATTCAATTTTTCACAATCGGACACTACCGTGTTGGAGCCAGACAAGGTCAGTAAGCAGTGATTGGTCTGAATCAATGTTTCTGTGGCCTTGAACGTGGGCTCAGGAGAATCCGTCAATCAAATGTTTCAAACATTCAATGTGAGACCGCATACTTTTATTGAGGCACCTGATTGGCCAGTTTATGACTTGCACTATAGAACACATATCTTATATGAGCATGTTTGAATAACGGTAGCGACAATGGTCATTCTGAAAATATTAAGACTGAATAATAGCAGTTTATAGAAGTTTGGATTCTTGGAGCCAGCAGGTACTTCCTGTTTGGAAAACCAAAAGGGAGGGGTCACTTCATCCAGTTCTCATATACAATCATTGGTAAATATACAATCATTGGGAAAGACCAGACCTTGTTAGAATGTCCAAAATGACTTGGTAGGTCCACATGAGATTTCAGGTAAGGTTTCACACTTGTCAAATGAAGTGGGGTATTTGTAGAACTCTGGTGCGAACCAAACACCACAAACACAATGTGAAATCATCTGACTTTAAAGCCCCCACATGACAGTTTTGGTCTTTTCCACAGACACGATCCCTGAGGACTTTCAAGAGTTCCGAGGTCAGCATACTGTTGACCCGATTTAAACTCAAGACTGACCATTGGATTGTCAAAGAATCCATCTCAGTGTGTGTGCGTGTAACATTTGTGTACAAAATGTGTGCGTTTATACATCTGCGTATTGATGTGTCCAGTGTCCATACATTCATGACCACAATCTTTGTTCTGTATATGCATACTATTGTGTGCTGCATCTAAAAGGTGTTTTTTTTCCCATTTAATCTAAAGAAATTGAATGAGCATTTGATAAACTCATCATAAAGTAACCAGTTCAGAAACACATGAAACTAGTCTGCATTATTATGAAGTGTGGTTAGTATCATTCAAATTTACTTTCGGTAAAATGGCTCTCTTTAGAAAAGCCTAACTTCACAACTTTTGAGTGGGTTTATTGTTATAAAACACGCCTTGTACTGGGCAACTGTGGATTAATCTTTTCACATTTTTTTTATATTGGGATTTTTTTGTAAGATTAATTCAAATACCAGTCCAATTGTTCCCAAAATGCTGTAAACGAGGGGATTGTTTCTGCTTGATCATTTTATTAAAAAAACATTATTTTAATATTGTTTTAAACATATTCTTCAACATTTTTACTGGATCTGGACAAAATCTGACAAAATACACTGTAATTTATAAAAAATAATGTCAATTACAGCAGTGATTACTTTTGTTTTTAACTGTTTAATGTGGCGCCTAAAGACAAAGCAAGTTGAGATTTTTAACAGATCCTTTTAAACTGTCTGTTTCTTTTTTAATAAAACTTGGTCAACCTTTTACTTCTACTTGAGTGAAAATATTTTAAAATAACAGAACTCTTACTTGTGTCCAGCTTTTGACTTAAACACGTAACACTTTGACTTAAACAGAGCTCGTGTACAACCTGGCACGCCAAATTTTGTTCTTGATTATGTTGGTTTTCTTTAAATAGTTGCTCCAAATACATTCATTTTTCATTTCTTCTTTTTTTTATAGGTAGCTTGTATTGAAAGAAAAAAAAAGAAAGCTACTTTTAAGGAAAAAATTTGGACCTTGTGTAAATCTGTTCAATAAACTTAGCTTGGGGGCAAATATTGTTCAAATAGTAACATGAGTGGTTGACTTTTTTATAGGAGTTTTGCAGAGAGTTTATGGCATTGGTAAAAATAGGTTATACTTTATTTTAAAAAATCAATTTTTTTATGTCTGCCTTACTACATTTAGGCAAATCAGCAGAAGCTGATGGTGCTTGTGCTTTGTATCCTACAGACAAAATAAATAACACTCTGCAATGTCATAAATATTTAAGAATAACACAAGATTATCTGTAATATCTAGAAATGTGACCAGAACAGATGCAAAACAAAAGCAACAACAGATGAGCTATAGCTGAAGGCAGCATTAGAAACTGTAACACATTTTTTATGAGGATAATCAGTAGAAATTTAGTTCAATTTACTTAGATCTGCTGTTTTTTTGTGTCAGTGTTTAACTGTGCAGGCAGCTCACAGGTGATCCAGCTTCTCGATATAGATGAGGCTTGTTATTTTGGTCCAAAGGCTACGCTATATTACCAAAAGTATTAAGTGTAAGTGGGAGTTAATTGTAGCCTTATTTTTGATTTGGAGGCCAGGCAAGAGCAGTTAGAAGTGCAACGAAGTTCTGAATATATCCAGAGTCCATTTGATTAATCTTTTCGTTGTTTTCATTTGAGAACAAAGTTGAACAAACACCTGCACATAAAGCATCACATTCATGAATGTAGTGCAACCTCTACAGTAGCTGCAGTTCTTTGTTTTCCTGCAGTCGTTCGAGAACAAAGGCTTCTCTTTTGCTTCATCCGGAAATTCCTTTCCTGCTAAGAGCATTGGTAGCCCTGCTTAGCTGCTGCGCGGGGAGACTTTTGTCTCACGTCCATTAAAAGCAAGAGGAGTGGAAGTTCTTCAAAGTATGTTGTTCAAAAGACCTGAAATTTACCTTCAGCATGGAGACAGGTAAGGAGAAAAATCTAAGTTAAGCTTTTCTCTTTTTTGTCCAAACTGAATTTGTTTATTGCTTTTTCCCCATCTCATTCTAAGCAAGTAGCTTTATATTTCCTTTTTTTTTTATCTTTGAAAACTTATTTAGGTTCACAGCAAAAAAAAAAAGTCCCCTAGGAAATAGGTCAAAAATCTTAAAATTGAAAAGTTTTCTTTAAATAAGCAAAAAAAAACTAACAAAAAACCTGCTAATGGGGTAAGAAAAAACAAGTTCTGACAAATAATTTTTATTGTAAGAAAAATAATTCTAATCACCAAGACATGTTTTCTTACTGAAAAACCTCCCAAATGAGATTATTGTTCTTGTAAGACATTAAATAAGATAAGAGTCTTTTTACTTTCTAAAGTTAGTTTAGCAGCATTTCAGGTTTTTTTCTTTTTTGGTTTGTTTGTGTTTTGGGTTTATTTTACTTTATTTTCTGAAGGCAAAGCGTTTTTCTGATTTTTCTCAGAAAAATTCAGTCAGTTGCTGTTTTGGCAAAACATTCTAAGTTTTAATTAAGATGAAAACTCCAAACATACTGTATTAAACAGCTATTTTAACAGTGCTAAAAATGTCTAAAAGAGACTTAAATCAAAAGAACATAGTATGAAAAAATAAATAATAATAAACTACAATACTGACAAAAAATGAGAGAATGGCAGTCTGTGTTAACAGTCTGGTCTGTTGATGAAACTTGAGGGAGAAAAAAGCTAAAATGTTCAGACAAAGAGAAAAAAAAAAAAACCGCTGCGAGTCGACATGAAGGATCAAATGTTTACTGAGCTCTGAACAGCAAAAACACACCCAAGCTTTCCTGCAGAGAGCTCCGACACAGGATGTCACAGTGGGACGCTGTTTTTAGAAAGTTTTGATCACTCTTCTAAACACAAACATATAAAGGCACAAAGATAGATGTTGTGCAGTTGTGTGCAGGTGACACTTTCTGGTTTCACTCTCAACTGAAGGAATAAATCATTATTTTGTTTGTTTGACTTGTTTTAAAACAATGAAAACAAGAATTTAAAGTATTATAGCTGTTTAAACAGTATAACACAGGTAAGGCATTCCTTTATCTCATCATATATAGAGCAGCAGAATATGGAACCTGTAGGTCAATAATTAATATACACACAAACAGAACCAGAATCCTAATGAACCCATGAATGCTGTCATCTCAACAGCTTTAAGAGTCAGAAAACAAAATTTAAGAAGAGAGTAGGTACACCAAAAATACCTTTGAGTAAATAGAATTTACATGGTAAGTTTATGTGTTTTATGGTACTAACCAAGTGTAAGAAGAGGGTGGGTACACAGAAAGTACTTTTAAGCCCTGTTTCCACTGAGCGATCTGGTCCAGTTTAAAATGGTCCAGGGAATTCAGGTGAGCATTTCCACTTAAAGTTGGACCGTCAAGGCACATCCGAGGTGAAGCTAACAACAACAACAACAGTGGAAGTCATCCAGCTGCTCACTTGGCTTTTGGTACTTCATTCACAAAGTGCTTTCTTGGCACTTTCTTTTGTCGTAGTGACCTTCGTGTTTCAACAGTAGCTCCACGCTAACCTATCTGTTCCATTTTTCTATGGACCTACAGGGGGCCAAAAATGGTACGGTCCGACTTAATGGGTCAATTTTTTAATGGAAACGCTCAAAGTACCGAACTGGACCGTACCGTACCGCTCAATGGAAACGAGGCTTTAGAGTACCTTGAATTGCCTATGTGGGACTTCCATTGTACCTTTTATACAATCCGCAGCAAAACAAAGCA
This sequence comes from Adrianichthys oophorus, assembly GCA_036245035.1. Lineage (NCBI taxonomy): Eukaryota > Metazoa > Chordata > Actinopteri > Beloniformes > Adrianichthyidae > Adrianichthys > Adrianichthys oophorus. Next base: position 8,423,929 of record BSAI01000108.1, read on the forward strand.
TTTTGTCAGAAAAGTGTCGACACAATTAAAACAATAAGTAATAATTGATCAGTTCTGGTCTTTGACATTTTCTCTGATAAACTGCTTTGTTTTGCTGCGGATGTCCGGAGCTCAATGAAGGCACCAGGCGGAGACATTTGGCCATTGACTGTAAAACAATAATATACTGTAATATAATGTAGTACTATACAGTATAATGTAATATATACAGTCTATGCGCTCGGCGTTTGTCTTTTTCAGTGACTGATTTTTTCGGCTTAAATAGCTGACGGTGTCTTCTGTTTAACTGACATCAACTCATAAATGCACGATCCCCGGGTTGTCCCCCCTGGCATCGGCCCACCATTTGAGAAACACTGCATTAGCCTTACCTGACACTTCACAAAACACTAACCACACACACTGCAGTCTCCATTTTCATGATGTTCCATTAAGATAGCCGCACAAGCCTAAAGGGAACTGTAAGGCACCTGCACTCCTCTGTAGATGCTGCTTCTGTCTACAACCCTCCACGGGCCCATACAAGTCCAGGTGCATGTGACTAAGGCTTAAAGATACCTTCATATAGGTATCTTTATGTATATAGGTATACATGCATAGGCATAAATTCCCCATAAAATATACAAAACAGTCTTCAGAAAACACACGATACCTACACCAGGTGTGATCAATCTGCTGAGCACATCAGCTCAGGTGTTTATTTGCTCGTTGCTCATCCACTTCCTCATGGGAAGGTGTCATAGCTCAGCGGATGGGACTCTGCACTGGATCAAATATAGTATGTGTGCCACAAAGGGGTTAAGTGACCAAGGTGAGTATATGGGTGAGAATGGCGGCATGTAAAGGTTATGTGATGGAAGTGAATGATCATGTTCGAGGGTGGGCTGCTTTTCTGTCTCTTTCTGTCAGGTGTGACGGACTCTGCTCCATCACACAAAAGTGGAGCTGCCGCTCGGTCCAGCTGTTGATATATGATGAGCGTGCAGATATGTGTCACCTAAAAGTGTTTTACTTTGACAGCAAAAGTGGAAACCATCAACAAGCCTTCAGAACCATTTTCCTCCGGTGCCCTCAGAGCTCTTTGGGATTTTACGGGTGACATGCGGCCGTGGGGAGAGTGGGTGAGAAGTAGGTGACGATTCATTCCAGTGTCACTGGTGGAGTGAAGCCTTTAACCTGAAAGGTTAAATTTGCTTCACGAACAGAGCAGATTTGGGGGATCCAGCTGATCGACTACACTCTGCGAGGGGTGGCTCAGGTCATGTTTGTCAACAACAGTCTCAGCGGCCTCCTTATTTTGGGGGGACTCTTCCTGCAGAACCCATGGTGGGCTCTGAATGGTCTGGTTGGTACGGCCGTCTCCACGATGTCAGCCATCGCACTGAGGCAAAACAGGTCTGACATTTTCCCTCTCCTGTCTCTTCTCTTCTTAGTCTCTTTTTTTTTTTGCTTTGCACTGATGTCAGCTACATGTGCTGCGTTCACCTCAGGGATGCCGTGTCAGCAGGATTACACGGCTACAATGGAACTTTGGTTGGAATCTTGATGGCTGTGTTCTCTGCCAAAGGAGGCTGGTATCTGTGGCTCTTTGTTCCAAACGTCCTCTTGTCTACGATGTGGTGAGTCAAATCAAAAAACCGCTAGAGCAACCTTTCCTGAAGGCGCCTGAGGAGTAAGAGATGGTGCATTTTTCATTTAGTTTGGCTTTAATTCCACCCTGAGTTAAACAAGACCAAATTAGGTGTCGTTCACATTTGCATCCAATTGAAACTTCATTTCCTGCTTCCCTTCACAGTCCTATAGTCTCCAGTGCTTTGTCTGCAATAACCAGCAAATGGGACGTCCCAATTTTCACCCTGCCTTTTAACATCCTTATATGTCTGCACGTTGCAGCCACGGAAACTACTCACCCGATCTTCCCGCAGGTATGCTGTCAGCTTCAGTTCTGACACGGTGCATTTATGAGAGATAAGTGAGACTGAAGCCTGCTCTTTCTGCTCTGTCAGGTGGATTTTCAGCCACAGACACGTCTGCATGTGAATGAGTCTGAAAGCTTGAATTTGTCCCAGGTAATTGTTTTGAACGTTAACAAGGAAATGATAGAAAAAAATTGCTCTCAACTTTAGATCCATCTTCTGATCCTGCTGAATCTCTTATGGCAGTGGCCCCCAACTTTTTTCCGGCCACGGACCGGTTTAACATCAGATAATATTTTCTGCCTGCCTGCATTCGAGTCCTGTTGCTTTTTTTTTTTTTTAGCCTCCAGTTTTTCTTGACTTTTGAGGGTAAAGTTTATCGTCATCCTCTGTAAAATATCTGCGGGTAGTTTAAACTTTGTGTGCTCACTTGGTGTCCTTTAGAAACCATCATAGATTTTCTGTTACCCATAACTGTCAAAGTGGAAGCTCAAAAAAATCAGACACCGTCCTCCAACTGACCAGTAGCATCCTCAGTAGACAGCAGGTTGCTGATTATCATGCATTATTATTATAATGTGTGGAAACAACAGTTGCAATACATCCATAATCTGGAGTAAAGACCAAGGCTTTTTGACTGTTAGATGCAACTTTCTTTTTTCTTTGAAGGCAAATGCTCTTTCACTGTTTTCTCACTAGATATTTGTTTTTGTTTACTTTGGGGTCAACATAGCCATCTTAGTGGATACATTTTTGACATTGGACTGAATGACTTGACATGAGTCGGATGTGGTGGAGAGAATCCAGTGGTTTTCCAAAATCAAACTTCCTTCAGGACCAGATAATAAATTAAACAGAAATAATGTACAGTAGGTCGTTTTTTTTTGTTTGTTTTTTTCCGAGGGGTTGGGCATGACTGCCTCATGGGGTCACGGGGATGCTGGAGCCTCGCCTGGCTACTGTTGGGCCAAGGCGGGGTACACCCTGGCCAAGTCCTCAGTCTGTTGCAGGGCTCCCAACTTTAGACATTTCATCAAAAGTAGTATAATAGTTAGAAAATGAGATTTAACTCATGAGTTTAGAACTATGATTTTTGGTTCTTCCTAGTAAGGATAGCACATACCTTGGAGAGGATTTTAATGAATTAGCTGATTCTTACGGAGAGAAACGCGACTTTTTACACCGGCTTTGCAATAACATGCAACACATGACACTTTTCAGAGTCCGCTTATTTATGTGGATTGTGTAAACACGTCATTACTGGAGCACAAGGCTGCTTTTCTTTGCTGTAGAATCTGCTGGAATTACGTGAATTGCATAAACGGTTGAAATGTTACAGTACAATGTCAACACTGGAGCTAAAGCTCTGGTGTAAAAGGGTTTGTCTTCAGTTCCTTTCACTGATTCTGATTCAATCAAAACCCACAATTCCAAATAAACCCGTACATGGTTCACTCCTATCTAATAAGAAAGGCTCAGATGTTGGCTGATTTTCCACATTTGACAGCAAAAATGAGAATCTTTTGGGAATAAATATACACCAAACTTCAATGTTTCCCATTCAAAGAAAAGTCAAACCTTGAAAAAGGATTTCATAAATCACTATTGTAGACGGCATTCAGTGAAGCTTTTTTTTCCCTGAGATGATGCCAAAGTTAAAGGAATGGAGGCTTTCCGTGTGCAGGTATTTTTGTCGGTGCCAGTCGGTGTTGGTCAGGTGTTTGGTTGTGACAATCCTTGGACAGGAGGTGTCATCCTGCTGGCCCTGCTGCTTTGCTCACCAACAATCTGTTTTCATGCCCTCCTGGGCTCAACTGCTGGCCTGTGCACCGGTAAGAGACAGTGGAGCCCTCGTTCAAATGAAACAGTTTGAAATCGTGTGCCGATCCAATGTTCTGTCTTGTTGTGTAGGCCTGGCTCTGGCTGCCCCTCACACTGATGTTTACTCGGGTGTTTGGGGATATAACAGCGTCTTATCCTGCGTTGCAGTTGGAGGGGTCTTCTATGCTTTAACTTGGCAAAGTCATATACTGGCTCTGACATGTGGTGAGTCGGAACAAAAGCCTCCATCATCAAACAGATGCCGGAGAAACAAACTCTCTAACTCTTTGCATTCCAGCATTTTTCTGTGCATATGCATCTTCGGCAACCTCAAAACTCATGTCTGCGGTAAGTAACTTTCCTCCAGAGTCAAACTGTGAAAATACCCCGCAGGTGTCTGACATGTGAAGTGTCACGCTCCCCTCTCCTGTGGCATCTCCTCAGCTTTCATTACCAGCCTGCACGTGGCCTTTCTGCCTGTCGACTCTCATCTTCCTCCTCCTCTCCTCTGAGAACCCAGCCCTATGCAGGCTGCCTCTGGCTGCGGTTTCCTACCCGGAGGAAAACCGACGCTACCTGAAACAGTTAAAGGCGTGGGGGAAGGCTCAGAGCAGCATCCAAGAGGCACCAGAGGGAATGAAAGTGGAGAGTCACCAAATATGAATCTGCATGATAACAACCTGTCTTTAAGAACTCTTATGTAACTAGATTAGTTATGTAAAATGCTTGTTTGGATGCTTTTTTCTTTTTTTTTTAGAAGGTTTCTCTGCAGTGTTGCCCATGGTTCTGCAGAGGGCAGCACATGACAAAGAAAAACTCTCCTTAGTGCTTTCCAAGGAGTGGGGAAACCATTTTTTAATGCATTTTATGTATTTTTATGGTTGCAAACACATGTACATTTGTCATTAGATAATGCTTACAGAGCCAACATGAAAGGGAAACCTATTTCGATTCTCCAGTTCGTCTTTTTCAGACAGAAACTGCAGGGTTTTATCAGTGCAGACATTGAACTGTGAGGCGGATTTCACAGTCCAGTCTCCTCTCATCTCTATTCCTTTTCCAGGTTCTCCTACTTTCTAGGAACCCTCTGTTCTTTATCAGTCTTCTATCTTCCCTACTTCCTTCGGTGAGAACAACCTATATATTCTAGCCAGAGTTTGATCTCGATGGGAGGAAGATGTCAGACGACGGCACAGTACGAGCTCCATCTGAGTCTGCGTTATGCTTACAGAAGGATCTTTGTGTCTCTTTTTCCATCTGCCTGTTTGCTTGTTTATCTGATATGCTGGTGCACAAGGCTCGAGTCTAGCCAGCGGAAAACACAGGAGCCAGTCACACTCCCAGACATGTGTGGGAGAAGCAGCACACCAGGGGGATAAGGCGCGAGACGAGTGAAGGGAACAGAGCTGAGAAAGTGCAATTATGTTGATTGCTCATAGCAAATGCACTGCTTTTGGATTACCCCTTTTTCTGTAATTTGTTTAAATTGAACATTTTCTTTCTGGCTTTGCTTTACAGTTATAATGGGAGAAATCTGCCTGCAATACAGTCTCTGGGGTCCAGCAGTGAGCTGGCCTTTAAAACAATGTTGACTCATCATGTGGCCTTTGAAGGCCAGTAGAGGTATTGGCGATGGGGTGCTGTGAGAAGAGGATGGTGTCACCTCGCATGTGCCCGAGCTGCTTTCTCTCACCAGTGTGAATCACTTCCCTGAGTCTCCTGCAGACAGCACTCACTGTTCCCACAACAACAGGAAAAAAAAAAACTAAAAAAAGTTGCAGGAAGGAGGAGACCTCTTAGCGGTTGTCAGCTACGTGCAGTTCAAAAAGCAGCACAGACTGGTTTCTCCAGGCTGTCTGTTGGCTAAGAATAGCATGCTTCACTTCAAAATGTAGGCCAAGTTAAGTCAAAGGCGAAGCCGTACAGAGAAAAAAAATCTAGCAGTTTAAACAAAAGAATTGTGGTTAAATGGTTTTTCATATTGAACACCCCCGTTCCCTCACATCCCAAAGGTGCTCTGTTGGGTTAAGATCTGGTAACTCTGGAGACCATTTTAGTCCAGTGAACTTACTGTCATGTTCAAGAAACCAGTCTGAGATGATTCCAGCTTTATGACATGACGTTATCCTGCTGGAAGTGACCATCAGAAGATGGTACACTGTGGTCATAAAGGGATGGACATGGTCAGCAACAATACTCAGGTAGGCTGTGGTGTTGTAATCATGTTCGGTTGGCACAAAGAGACCAAAAGTGTGCCAAAAAAATATCCCCCACACTATTACACTACCACCACCAGCCTGAACCGTTGATACAAGGCAGGATGGATCCGTGCTTTCATGTTTTTTCATGGACAGGTGTACCTAATAAAGTGGCCGGTGAGTGAATATAATGGTTTAATGTGTTTTACTTTGACTATGTTTGAAAAGCTTGATAATTTGGTTTGAACGTAGCTGAAATCCTGTCAGGAATTTCATATCAGTTACTTTAATGTCACTCTTTCTATCTTTGCCATAAATTGCTTGTAAACCTCTTCTATTCTTCTGGCAGACTTGTCACCAGACTGTTCCATCATTCCAAATGATGTCTAAATACTTTGATGTCTCTTTAAAGACATTTTAAGTAAATTCTTCTTTGCTCAAAACCTTGTCAGTGTGGATTTGGGTGAAAATCTTGGACTCCAGAGAACATTTATCAACATTCTGGAATGTGTGAGAACAGTGAAACATCACAAGAACACCAGGCTGCTGTCAGTCTGATTGACACCTAACAGCAACAGTGCTACATGAAGCTTTAATTAGCATCATTTTCCCTGAGGCTCACGCCATTTTGTATTTCTGCAAGAAAAAAAACGAAATTGTGTGAAAAACAGGCCAAGCACATACACTCAAACTGTTCCAGTGGGCGAGGAGAATGAATGTCGCCGGTTCTGATTCACTCCATCCTGCTAAAGCTGTGAATAGTATCCGAGAGCTGCTGTCTGATGCACAAATGCTCTTGGCTCAGACTCTTCCAAACCAAATTTGTCTGCCGTTTCCTGTATGACAACAGGAGGATCCCCAGAAACCTCCATCTCTCATTGGAGGAATCTTCACCGAGGAGGAAGCACTTCCATGTATGTCCGCTCCCTGTGACACAGTTTTCCCTGGCTGCAGTGAAGTCTGTGTCGTAATCCCGCATGTGCAGTTGCATCAAACCCAAATAGACTCTATGGAACAAAAAATAGCCTTGGAGCAGTTGACTTGCTGCATTTGATCAAAATATGATTACGTGGTAAAATCATGAACATTGGCCTGTATTTTGTATATATTGTAGATAAAGGCATTTTCATGCTCGAACATTGTTAAAAGCATAAAAATTATACAAAAAACTAAATTAAATGTAAACGTTACTAAATACAAGACTTATGTTACATTTTAGGGATATAAGTTGTTGGTGCAATTCTTTGTGCAAAATTAACTCCAAAGTTAATGACTAGCGCAGTTTATTAAAGGGCAATGCTAGGAACATTAACAGTTTTCTTGAAAAGGCTATTATCAGAAAGTTTTTTGTCTAAAATGCACATCAATGCATATTTAAGATTCACAAAGCTGTTTCTATAGCAATGCTACACAAACACACCCTTTCAGCACAAGCTTCTGTCAAGCACGGCAGCAGAAGGGTAATGATTTGGCTTAATTAGGCGAGTTTTGGCAGAAATTTTGTTGCATAACAAGTGATCTAAAACACTTGACAGTGCCAGTTAAACATTAGATTTAAATGAAATTGATATTGACTGAAAACTTGAAATAGTTCCATCAAATGTTAAACTGCAACCTGCCTGGAATGGAATGACAGGCTCTTCAGAGAAGCGCGCATGCAAAACCTTTAAAAACGGATGCAATGTTTTGATGCACGAGCCATTCCTCTATAGTCCTTATACAGATTAAAAAAAAGGTATGAAGAGAATTACTTTTAACGTTTATTTATTAGGGTATTAGATGTTGCATTTTTGTTTTATCAAAAGGTTTTTGGTGAAATAAACAATCCCATTTTGAAAACAGCTTTCATTTGTTGTTTGCTTAAAATGCAAAATACTCTGAGGAGTCATTTAGCTTTTACACACAAAAAAAGGTAAATATCTTAAAAGGGGTTTTAACTTTTTTGCATAATTGTTCAAGAATTGAAACATTTTAACATGGAAATCTTTTGTTTAAAAAAATGAAAGCTTTTTTTTGTTATTTACTATGATTTAAAAACTTTTTTAAAAAAATACTGTTTCAGATTATTTTGCGAGAAATGGCCCCTAAAACAAAAGACAAGCAAAGTTTTTGCAACTTTTTGGGGACAGACAAAGTGTTTGTATGTGAGGCTTATATTGTATTGTATTGTTATATTTAAATCAGAGTATTGTTGAGGAAGTGTGACATTCTGACACAAACTTTGTTTTTAACCAACAGCTGTCAAATTCAACACACATTTTCAAAAAGAGACTCCTTAAAATCCGGTTACTCTGACCTCTAACCTTCTGAAACGCCACCATCCACCACCAAATATGACGTTTTGGTTTGTAAACACAAGCATTTAGCTTTCATCCACACCTAGACAGGACTGCTGATGCCCCTCTATTCATAGAAAATATCACAACAGCCACTAAATGAAATTGTGATTGACAAAGTTACATTAAAAAAAAGACATTTTACTGAAAATTGATCCTTAAATATCAAACAACGCTTTTGAAGCTGTGCTAATCAGAAAGATAGATTTTCAATGATGTTGAGGTCAGATGATTGGGAAGCCCAGAGCAAAACCTTCAGTTTCTGTCTCTTCATGTAAGACGATGTGGAGTTTGGGGTGTGTTTTGGATCATTATCCATTTGAAGAAGCTTCTTCAACTTCAACTTTTTTCAGAGATGACATCAAGTTAGTGTCCAAAATTTGATTAAATTTGGTGGAATCCATTCTTCCGTCTATTGAAATGTTTCCTGTGCCGCTGGCTGCAATACAAGCCCAAAGCATGATTGATCCACCCCCATGCTTAATAATTGGACAGATGTTCATTTCATTAGACTCTGTATCCTTTCTTCTCCAAACGTACCTTTGCTCATTGCAGCCAAAAAGTTCAATTTGAACCTGGTTGGTCCACAGAACTTGTTTCCAAAATGAATCAGGCTAGTCTCTATGTTCATATGTGAATTTCAAACATTAAATGTTTTAATGAGGACATAGAAGGTGTTTTCTTCTGATGAATCTTCCATGAAAACCATTTTTGTACAAGTATCTCTTGAGAGTAGAACAGTGTATCACAACTCCAGAGTCTGCAGGTCTTTCTAGAGGGATGGTGCAGTCAAACGTGGGTTTTGACTTGCTTTTCTCACAATCCTGCGAGCTGCTCTGTCTGAGATTTTTCTTAGTCTTCCAGATCTTGCTTTAACTTCCGCTGTTCCTGTTGACTGCCGTTTCTTAATGACATTCTGAACAGAGGATACTGGCATCTGAAAACACTTTGCTATCTTCTTCTAGCCTTCTCCTGCTTTGTGAGCATCAACTATTTTCAGTTTCATTGTTCTAGAAAACTGCTTGGAAGAACCCATGATGCTAATTGTTGAGATGACTCAGATTATATAAAATCTTTGAGACTGAAAATCACCTGGTCTTTGCAAACAATGAATATGAACGATTGGGACGATGCATACTATAAATTCTGCAAGGTGCAAAAACTTTTGGACATGCCATTATTTTGAAAGGGTAAATCATAGAAATAAAGCCTAATTTTTTTACATTAAAAAAAAATGTCTCATCTGTAAACTGACGCCTTTAGCTGATTTTTCAATCGTTCCTTGGGTTCTTTATGCACAATAATTTAACATTTCTCCTGGGGTGCCCAAACTTTTGATCCCCAATATATCAGGGTATTGTGATCCATTGTGAACTTAAAATAACTGAGAGGCGGGGGGGAAGGAGTCAAAGGCTATTTAATGCAATTTAATTCTAAGTTAAAAATAATGGACCAATTTTTAAACCTAAGAAATCACTTGACTCACTGCTGCCCAGCATGCTTTTATAAATACCTGAAGTGACATTTATGATGAAGCAGGAACTTTTCTCCCTGTGGTTTTTACTGACAGCCTTAATAATAGTTTTTATAATTCTCCACATGAATGTGGTGTGCTTTTGTTCTATTCCTGGATTAATGTTTTCTACTGAAATTAAATATGAGCGCAGACAAACAAATTGATTAGCTTTGAGAAGCACTTCTGCGAGTCAAAGTCTTGACTGAGTAATCAGCATAAACCCTTGAAATCCTGAGAGCTTCACAATGTGTTAGCATTTACCAAACAGGAGGATATTTTTGTCCACACACTGTTGTATAACTCAAAGCTGCCTTTCCCTCCCACAGATGTTTGCTGTCAAGTGGCCGGCATGCACAGGTTTGCTTTTACTGTCCCAGCACACAGAAAAGGCAACAGACCTGTGCGGAGGTGGCTGCATTTTTATGAACACCTGCCTCCTGAAAAACAAAGCTCATTAAAAGCAGCAGAAAATAGAAAGTTGGTCACTGGAATGCCTCAGCACTGCACTTTGTCATGTTTTTCTTTTGTATTGGGATTAAGTTCACACTCCTTACATAAGATATGAGCCAATGAGGATTTATATGGTTACAACACAAATGTTTAACGAAAAATCAGTAAGAACTGTGGGATCCTTCTCACATAATTCAGAAAAATACAAAATAACTAATTTTGGAAAGGTTATGCATTTTCTTAAAGGCCTACTATGATGAAAATCATGTTTTTTGGTGTTTTAACATGTTCTTATGGCATTTTTCTGATGATGGCGGACATGTATTAAGAAAATTAAGATCAAAATAGAATTTCTGAGCATTTCTTTATTTAAATCATTGTGAATCATGAACAGACAAAACATTACATTTGAAAAAGAGCTTATTTTTAATGTAGAAAATAAAATGGGCAGGCTAGACGACTACATCCGTGTACGTCTTTGTTTTACCCGTCTGAACTAGCATCTGGTTCAAAACTGTACGGCTGGATAGCTCTAATGTTGCTCTCCATTTTTGTGGCATCTGTAATATTAAGTTGGGGGTGTGAGGGGCTGTAGGCGAGCAGGAGAGAGTGTAAACAAAAAACTCTCAACGGGGAGGAAAAAGGAGCGCAGGTTTACTCTGTGCCAATGGTTCCGCCCACAACTAAGAGGTGAATTTCTAATGAACTGCCGCTCTGCAGAAACCATGTCCTAAAAAATGACACAAGTTTTTGGATTTTGGCTAAAATTGTATAATCATGATTAAAAAACCACTGGGATGCTTTCACAATAGATCGATATATGATCGGAATGGGACTTTAACAAAGTTAAAAGCAGCTGCCAGTCTCCTCAGGAGTGGAGGATCCAGCAAGTCCCTCTAAGATCAAGATGGAAAACAACACTAACTGGAGAGCCAAGCTCCAGCACAAACTCCACAGCAGGGTAGGAGTAAAAGCTGGTGGCAGAACACTTAAGAAGAAAAAAACGTGTGATCTGATTGAATAACTGTCAAGAAACAGTCTCCTCTCTATAAAAATGACACATTACATTTGAGCTTTTTCAGTTTGTGTCAGAACAAACCACAAAACAATGCTGGAGCGTCTCCATTTAGCAGAAATTGTACATTTCATAAAAAACAAAAAATACATTACCATAATTACTGTGTAGTTTAGTGGTGGACAGATCTGGATTCAGAGAAATTTAGCTTTTGATTTGTTTAAATGCATTTATTCAAACTCTTACAATAGAAACTCAACCCTTCCAGAAACCTCAATTGTAAATAAAAACATCTAAAGGAGAATTCGTAAAACAACATAACTGAGATCAAATCAAATTGTGATGAACTATCTGCATGGGTAACACTATCCAGCATCACATTTATCTGAATATTCTCACCAGGGTCTGTTTTGGCACAATAAACTTGAGAAACTGTGTTTCTTTCCAGATAAATAGTGTGTGGTAATTTTTGAGTCACACTAACTTGGGTTTATCTAATCCAAGTTCATCTGGACTTGATAGGTGAATCTGAGTGCTCATGTGTTGTCATGCAGCGGTGAACACTTCAAAACAGCAAAGTAGTCAGGTGGAGCAGATATGCTTGTCACTGCAGGACTTGGTTGCACTTGCCTCGTTGATGCTGAAGCAGTTTCAGTATCTTTTCATTACTGCTTGTACATTCCATGCTCTCTTTTTTTTAAAGCCAAGTTCTATGTTCAGTTGTAGCTATTTTAGTGTACAGCAATACAGAGTGCAAAACTGAATCAATACAGTAGCGCCAGTCTTAGAGGAGGGGCTGATTCATGATGGGTGGACCTGGCAGTGGAGGGGTCATGAACTTGGCTATTTTTTTTGCCACAGGATCAGAAATGACACTAAATTTCTAGTTGGATGAAATGCAAATTGTCTGACAACGTGCAACACAAATAAGAGGATATGCGAGTTAATAGGATGCAGGAAATGCAGAAAAGGAGAATTTATTAAAAACATTGACTTGATGCAAAGATCTTTAAAAATGGGTCATCATGTGTCAATTATTGAAAAAAATTACATGTTTTTTTTATGTGTAACTATTCTGTTATATAACTGTCTGAAGTACTTAAGAACTACCATATCAGTTGGTATTTTAGCAGATCGTGAGCTGCAGCTCGTTACGGACCTGTTTGCATCTGTCTGGAAGAGATCTTTTTTATGTATTTTAAGCAGATCTCAGTCTGTTCCGTCTGTCTGAAGCAGAGGACTCGGTGTACCGTGTCGTGACTGTCTGCTCGGAGCTGTCTTCAAGAACTCCGGAAGCAAGTCTCGAAATGGAGCGGGAGGCTGCAACATCCGAGCGATCATCGCCTGCCCACCAATGGCTCTGCAGCGCGCGCGTCTGAGGACACCGGCATCCCCTGCCGCGTGTGAGGAAAGGGGCGGTTCCGGGGAAGCTCCGTCCCGCTGCGTGGGCGGGTGAGGAGACTGTGAACGAGCCGCGGTGGCGGTATTTAACAGAGAGCCGAGAGGAGCTCTGACAGACTCGAGCTCGACCGAGCGGAGCGATTTCAGCACCACAGCCAGTGGACAGCGACACTTTACCTACAAATCAACATGGTTCTGATCTGGACCCAGTTCGGTGTGAAGCAGAAAAACGGCAATGTCAAGTGCAAAGTTCGGGTTATGCACAGAGGTGACAGCTCCAGCTCCTCATCCTCAGCAGTAAGTATTTTTTAAAGTTTTATTTATCTTTCCTTGAAAATTCTCACAGAAATCAGACACAATGTCAGAGTTGAGTTGTATTGGATTCGTTCACATTCAGAGCGCTGCTGCAGGGAAGCTCAGTCTCCATGACAAAGTCTTTTCCCCCCTTTACTGGGCTCCTCCCTTTATAGTCAAGCATCAACCTTTGAGATTCATGTTCCCCAGCAGCTCAGATTCTGCAGAGAAGGAGATTTTTCCCACTTTTATTTCAGTGATAGGAATTTAAATGCACGTTCAGCTTTACACATTGACATTTTTTTACATCTCCATATAAGGTATTTGTAAGGAAACAAACTGTACTAAAAGAAGGATCTTGCTCTTACAGGAAAGTACCAGGTCTGAGCAGGACGTGCCTTGCCTGTCCATCAAACCTCAAGGCAAAGATTTCTACAAAATCCTGGGCATCACCCCCGAATCCAATGAAGACGAGATCAAGAAGGCCTACAGGAAACTGGCTCTCAAGTTCCACCCTGACAAGAACAGCGACGCAGACGCGGAGGACAAGTTTAAGGAGATCGCAGAAGCCTACGAGATTCTGACTGACCCCCAAAAGAGAAGCGTCTACGACCAGTTTGGAGAAGAAGGTGAGCTGATGACAGAAAAAAGCAGAGATTTCATGAATAAGACTTTTAATAGATTAGATAAAGAGGGTCATCTGGCTCATAGCTGTGGTGTAGGAGGGTACACTGAGTGTTCCTGTCATTTAGGAGGCTAAAAATTGATGCACAATGACTGTAATTCTGCCACATTAGCGTGGCAAGCTTAATAGCTGTGAAGTTGATGAATAATTCAGTGAGAAATTATTTTGTTTGCTAGAACATCTCAAGTTAGGCAGAAGGAAACCGCACAATCACACATAAAATTCTAAATGGGTTCTCATTTCTGTGTTTCAGGCTTGAAAAATGGAGTTTCAACAGGCCAGGGGGTTTTCCGAAACAACTTTCCCACCGACCCCCACACCACCTTCTCCTCCTCCTTCCACGGCTCCGACCACTTTGACATCTTCTTCGGAAGCGACCCCGAAAGCGACGACGACCTGTTCAACCCCTTCAGGCGCTTTACTTTCACTAACTTAGGCGGCTTTGCCGGCTACGAGGCGGGTCAGCGGAAAGGTCAGCAGTGGCTGCCGGGCCAAGCGGCAGTGCACGAACTGCCGGTGACCCTGGAGGACGTGATGCACGGCTGCACCAAGCATGTGAAGATCACCCGCAGCCGCCTCAACCCTGATGGCCGCAGCCTGAGGAGTGAGGAAAAGGTTCTGAACGTGGTGGTGAAGAAGGGGTGGAAAGCAGGAACAAAAATCACCTTTCCCAGGGAGGGAGATGAAACGCCCGGCAACTGCCCTGCGGACATCACCTTCATCCTCAGGGATGAGGAGCACCCAACCTACAAGAGAGATGGCTCCAACATCGTCTACACCGCCCAGATTACCCTCAAAGAGGTGAGCTCCACAATAATAAGACTGCAAGAAACATTTGCTTTCCACTCAGAGCTCACACAAACTATGTCACTTAGAATTTATTGGGCATCATCTGTTAATCTGGTGTGAGGACAGAACACCATGTTCTTTTATGGGCATTTGAGGCTGCAGCTCAAAAAAAGCTGCCAGACCCCCACAAACCAAACGGCAGCAGTCTGCCAACCACGCTCCTGCCTCACCAGCCCCTGCAGAGCTCAGAGAGCAACAGCTAAATTTAGCCTGTGTGCTGACTGCACCCACGAATCGCTCCTCACCCTCGTTCCCCGCCACTATGGCTGCTGCAGAGTCCGCTGCAGCCACTCAGCTCCTGCAACCCACGTGCAGATTAACAGGGTAACAGTCAGAGAGACTCACATTTCAAACAGCTCCTGCTTTGGCTGCCTTCAGTCACTGAAACACTTTACTCCCACACAGTCAGAAAATAGAGCAGCGATTATAACATCTGTGACTCTGTTGCATAACAGAAAATCTTAGTACACTGCATTCATCAGTTATGCAACCTCAAAGTCCCATTTGGACTATTTGATGTCAAAAAATGTGTGGGCTGGGGTACCAGGTCTGCAAGGCTAACCTCCTCTTCCTTCCTTGTGTCTGCAGGCTCTCTGCGGTTGCACAGTCAACGTCCCGACGCTGGACAGCCGTATGATGCCTCTGCCGTGCAGCGACGTGATCAAACCCGGCGCCATCCGCCGGCTGAGGGGCGAGGGTCTGCCCCTCCCCAAGAGCCCGTCCCAGCGAGGTGACTTGATGGTGGAGTTCCAGGTGCTCTTCCCTGACAGGATCCCACCTCAGTCCCGGGAGATCATCAAGCATAGCTTGGGCCAGTGCTAGCCCAATCTCCAGTCATGTCCTTGTTTCACAAACACAGCCTTTGCTCAAGGTGCTACTTCAACAACCAATCACGACCTCTGATTGTGTTCCGAGGCAGCGTGGCCGTGACAAGTTCTCACTCAGGCTAGGACTTTGTAAGGAGTTGACTTTCTGCAGGCGTTTGGCACAATGTACAACTGGAATGTCACATAAGCAGGAAGTGCACAGCTGATACACGGGCTATTAGTTCTACTTAGCTCCATGGCCTTCACCTAAAGTGTACCGTTACACCTTCGGCAGGTATCAGTGTGCTGTTTGAGTCTGTATAGACTTCCTTAAACCTGAAATGGTAGAAAAATGTGAAGAAATTTCACTCTGTTCTTTTTTTTTCTTTTTAGCACTCTTATAGTTATATGGTGCTCATATGACTGATTTTTTGCATTGATTTATTACAATAGCAACATGTTCTTGTGTACAAAGATCTACTTTGTGTACAAAATGAAAAAATATTGTCTCTAAAAGAGATTCAATGTCAAATGTTCTATTGAATTATATAAGCCAGTTTGTACTTATGTATTCAGCATTGAGATAGCCGCTGCTGTATTACTACTTGATGATTTTAGAGCATGAAAAAATAAAAAATATAGAAAAAAATAACCTTGCATTTTGATATGTTCTTTCTGAGCACACTTTGTGCTGAAGCCTCTAAGTCAGGAGTCTGCAACCTTCAACACTTCAGAGCCATTTGGGCCGGTTTCTCGCTGACAACGAGCAAGTAAAAGCCCCAAAATACCTCTTCACTTTTAGAAAAATAAAACATGTGTCATTGTTACTATTATGACAAATTTAAATGAACTGCTGTTCTTGGAATAAATAAAACATAAAGAGAAAATAGCTTTTTTTTTAAAATATGAACTAGTTTATGACTTTTGACAGAGGTTTACATGACTTCCTTTCAAAATAAAAGACTGCGTCACATGGAATTACCTCCATGAAGCAAATTTGTGGTAAAGTGTAATGTCAGCAATATTTTATATATACAGCTTTAGCAACTTTTTGGGGATTTGCCATGTCTAAATTGCTTAAATTCTGCATTTAAGTTATGTCCAGTTTCATGCAACTGCCCTTTTACCGCCAAACACTACTAGGAAAGAATAGAATAAAAACTAGTAAGAAACAAATTTTAATAATAGAATCAATTTTTAAAAGTTCTAAAGAGCAAGTGATATGATCTATTTTTATCATACTTTTTAGGAAAAGTTAACCTTTACCAACCAAAGATTTGCAGAAAGACTCTAGTTTGTTAACTAGAGTGCTAAATAAAGGTTTTGGTTCATGTAAATTCTGAAATAAAAAATTAGATGTAATGTGCACGTATCCGCTTCACAGTATATCACAGATTTAGAAAATGAGAAAAAAATAGAGATGTTTTTACCATAAGGGTTGCATTTCATTAGCATAATAAGAATAAGTTTTATTTGTAGTGCACTCATTTTTGAAAAAAATCTCAAGGTGATCCAAAAATATATTTAAAAATAATAATACAAGCTTAATATTGAACAAAAGTCCTGTCAAAGCAAAAAAGAAAAAAAATGTATTTGGTAAAAACAGAGTGACTTGGTTGAAAATAAAAGTTTCAGCCGAATCCTAAAGGTGGTGGTCTGGGGGCCCGTTATCCCACAATGAAACGTTTTATTCTGGGTGTGAGAGGAGACGGGAACTGGTGGAGTAAAGGGATAAGAGAGTATTTGTAGTATGAGGAGTTCCTTTAGGTAGGTGGAAGTGTGGAAGAACTTCTATCTAACGCTTGCAGACAGAAAGTGAGTGAAACAACAGGGCGTGATGGGCTCAAACCTTCTGCTCCTCACTTCCATCCCGCCAACACCGTTCTGGATAGTTTGCAATTTCAGGTAACTCCCCTGAAGAAATCATTGCAGTCTGGCAGAATTAAAGCATAAAGCAGCTTTTTTCCTGCATCAGACAGGCTGAGGAAGAGGCTGGAGATGTTCCCTGAAGATGGAGGAATAAGACTTAGCAGAGATGTTTGACTTCAAAAATGAAATCTAGATTGAGTTTTACACACAGGACTGATGACAACCGACAACAGCGATTTTACAACCAGAAAAGATGAGGCGGCTGATCTGATCAGATTTCTACAGTTTCCAAGGTCTTTAGTGTCACTCATAAGGATCCAAAAAAAAAAACCAATCTAGATTATTTCAAAAGGATAACGATCCATGGAGCTTTTCTGTGCATTTCAGTGGTTTTCATATGAATAGCTGCACCAGACAAAAGCTTTAGACACATCATTGCATAAGAAAGATTTGTGATGCAGTAATTGTACATCGGTGCAATGTGTTCCTCCAACCTCTCCGTCAAGCATGAAAAGCCTGAGACTCTGACACGCTGGAGAGTGGCTCACAAATACCAATTTAACTGTTGCAGTGAAGGCTGGCAGACAAAGTAATGTGCATCGTGTTCAGACAAATTCGTTTTTTTCAGAGCTTTCTTGGAAGACTTTGGACATTGTGTCCTCCAGACCACAAACGATAAAGAACATCCAAGCTGTTATCAGAAAGCGGCCAAAAAACAAGATTCCGTGCTGGCTGTCTTGATGTCTTTGGCACATAATATTAACACTTCTGTCACACAGCATTCACGAATACAACTGTGATTTTAGAGAAGGTTTTCAGACCCTCTCAAAGCAGAAGTTTCTTTTTGTTGTTCTTGTTTTGAAAACA
This sequence comes from Adrianichthys oophorus, assembly GCA_036245035.1. NCBI lineage: Eukaryota > Metazoa > Chordata > Actinopteri > Beloniformes > Adrianichthyidae > Adrianichthys > Adrianichthys oophorus. The sequence continues at coordinate 8,441,952 of BSAI01000108.1, forward strand.
ATGCAATTGTGCATATATTTTGACTACTTGTCCTGCTTGCACCTTAATATTAACCTTAATACCTTAAGCTGGACCCAATTGTCTATTTTTCAAAGCTGGTGTGTATTAAATTTAAATTAATAATAATAAATAATAAATTTAAATTTATGACATTTCGGTATCACTGCAAAGAACTGATTTGATTTTGAGTCACAAATTCATGATTTGATTCAAAATAAAATTTTCTACGTTTGCTATATCTAAGTATAAATATTTATTTCTTTTGTACGGAGCCCCTAAAGGATTATCTGGTGTGCACCACGTACTATGTGGTGAGCACAAGAAATCAGTATTTTTTTTTTTGGCTTTTACTTCAATGTCCCTTTGGAACTTTATATAAAAAAAATGTTTGGTTAAGAAAAATGTTTCAAACAACTTTTTTTTTTAAATTAGAACAAACCTAAAACTTTACAAATAACAGAAAGGGTTTTTTTTATCATAGAATGCAGTAAATCGCATTAGAAAAAAATGCAATGTCTGAGTTTGATCATTTAATATTTAAATTAAAAAATGTAATTTTTATATATATTTTTAAAGCCAATACTTTTTTTCTAAAAGAAAAAATAACTTTAACTGCAAGTTGGATTGTCTCCACTGCAGCACTTCATCTTAACTTTCAGGATGAAGATGTTCCAGAGCCTGCAGCTTCTCTGGAGAGCCCTTCTGCCATCTAGTGGCCACGTGTGGGTATGACACTGCATCTCATTAATCACGACACACCTGTTGGAACCCGCGAGTCTTCAGTGGCGCTTTGACTTCACACATTTGCTTGATGACTAAAAGAAAATCACAAATAGGAACTAGAAAGGCGTCATAAGTGGTAAAAAGTTGCATCAGAGACTCAAAATACAAAAAAGCGCCTTAATTGAGACCGAAACGCTGCTGCGCAGACCGTTAACCCGCAGCTGGGATCCAGCCTTCCCACCGGGATGTCTGCAGGAATGAAATGTCGCAGACAGGTCAGAACTCAGCTGCACACCTGACGGACGCTTACCCCGTGAACCTGACTGTGGTGGTCCTCCTGCTCCTTCCCTGCGTGCTCCTCCTGCTGCTCCTCAACTGCTTCTTCCTGGTTTACAAGCTCCTCATCCTGTCCAAGAGCAAGCGGAGGCGGGAGGACACCGAGGAGGTGCTGCTGCGCTCCGCCCTGCCCAGAGTCAGGCTTTCCGACGCGGCCTTCTCCCCGCTGCGGGACGCCGGCAGGGCCTACGTGTCCGTGTCCGAGCCTGTTCTCCCACACCCGGTCACCTCCTCCAGGGCGTCGTCCCGGGACAGGCTCGGTGTCAATCACAGGATCCGGCTGCTGAGGCCCGACGGGGCCACCGGTTCGGGGTCACTGAGGGCGCCGAGCAGCATCCGGGCCGCCTCATCCGCGTTCACCCCCAGGCTGGAGGCGCACTGGAGCAGGAGCGCACCGGCTCTGACCCGATCCAGTGGTTCGGAAACCGAAACCAGAGTCAACCTGGTTCCTCCAAACTCCCCCACGGTGAGTCCTGGAGCTGCACCACGAGCCTGCTCTGATTTCTACCAGGTTATATAAGTGCTAACCAAACATCAGGATTCTAACCTGAATAAAGTTGTTGTTGGGTTCTTAGAGTTAAAGCAAACTGGAAGAAATTGGCCAAGTCATTTAAAAAATTATTTCTTAGGGATGCCAAATTGGAAAACAGATATTGGTGGAGAAGGCCTGGCTCTCTGTCTCCGCTCCAATTCATCCCAAAGGTGTTCTATGAGGTTCAGGTCAGGCCTCTGTTCAGGCCAGTCCCGTTCATCCAAACCAGACTCTGTCATCCATGTCTTCATGGACCTTGCTTTGTGCTCTGGTGCACAGTCATGTTGGAAGATGAAGGGGCCGCTCCAGACTGTTCCCTCAAGGTTGGGAGCATGGATTGTCCAAAATGTTTTGGTGTTCCGAAGCATTCAGAGTTCCTTTCACTGGAACTAAGAGGCCAAACCCAAATCCTGAAAAACAAGCCCACACCATCATTCCTCCACCACCAAATTTCACACTCGGCCCAATTCAGTCCAAAATATACCATTCTTCTGGCAACCTCCAAACCCAGACTCCTCCATCAGATGGCCAGATATAAAGGTGTGATTCATCACTCCAGAGAAGGCGTCTCCACTGATCTAGAGTCCAGTGGCGCCGTGCTTTACACCACTGCATGTGACGCTTTGCATTGAACTTGGTGATGTGTGGCTGCTCTTTAAGTGGACAACAAGTAGTGGCGGTACTTTCTTTTATGGAAGTCGAAACATAAAATGCAGAGAATCTTGAACTTAAATATTGATCCATAAAAATAACTTTTTTTTCTGTGCGTCATAATATGAAATAAAGAGGGAGCTCAGGTCAAGTCTATTAAAAAATGTAGTCATCCATTGACTGTGTACATACAATTAAAAAAATTGAGCATTTTCTTGAAATGGAAAAACTAAGTGATGCTGTAGTTACATGAAATGTGCACCAAAATAGTGTGAAAATACACATAAAAACAATAGAACTAAAAAGCTTTAGTTTACTTTCACTTTTGCATAACGTGTTGAAACATACATATACAGAAAAATTCCAAGTACATTTCTTCTGTTCTGTAAAAGATACCTAATATATAAAAAATGAACTAGACCATGGCAAATACAATAACAAACATTGTTCTAGGTCGTTCTAAAAAGAACAGATCTTAGGGTTCACTTTTCTTGAACTTGTGGCTTTATAAGGTTAACTTTTAAAGGCAACAATAATCTCATAACCACAGATGATTTGTGCTGCTTGTACTCCAAATCTCCGTGAGTTGCATAAATGCAAATGCATTTCTGATGTTTAGCATTAAAGCCTAAATGATCATCAGTAGTTCAAATAAAATAACTAAGTGTTTCAAGTTAAATGGTATATAATGATAAAGTTATGAGTGGTGTTGATTCCAATAAACACAACACAGCACAATAGAAATCTTGTTTATTTTTTTTCATTAGTGATTTTATGTTTGCTGAAAGAGTTACAAAGTACACAGATTTCCTTCATTGAGCTTCAGCCATTTCTGAACATCACTTTAAAAAACAATAACTGTCAGGACAGCAGTTCCCACAATGCATTGTTTTGTAGTTATATTTTGCTGCGCTCCTCTGTGTAGGTTCCTTGCACCGCCCCTTTCTCGTGATATGTTTATGGTGACTGACATGTGACACTGGAACAAAAACTAACCAGCATATACCACGCTCCGGTCGATCTGCGCAGCGCTGCGTCCGCCTGGGTCATCTCAAACACGCCTATATATTGTAGTGATGGTCACAGACATCACAGGGGAGCCTGCTGTCAGCCCAAGGAATTGTGAGGATGTCATTCCTTTTGTTTATCTGGTCAAATTGAGGTTTAAGTGTGGGTTTTTGTCTGTTGTCTGGCTGTTTTACTCTGTTTGGACCTTATGTCTATTTCTTTCTGCACCATGAGTGAGAGGGCGGTAGAGGACGAAGACCACCTTGTGTTTATTACAATCGTGTAATAAAGTTAAGCCAATGTGCATTCTTAATGTATTCCTCAGCTGGACGCGGTGATGATACATGACTAATGATGATAGGGAGTGGATGCAGAAACACATTGTTACTTTACTAATGTCCTTCTCATCCATCCTATAAAACTAATTCACATAATCAAAATAATAAACATAATGAAGTTGCTGAAAGCAATCTAATTAATAATCTAATCTTTAGGCTTCTAATGATAATTGTCTGACTGCTGAAAGTCATTGTTAGGCCCTATACCAAGTGTCTGTAACCTTTAGGAGCCATTTATTCCCGTTTCTTACTGACCAGCGAGAGATGTAAACTCCCACTTAATTTTTAGAAAAATATACTTTATGCCTTTGTGGCCGTTAAGCCATTCATTAAAAAAAACTTTTAAATGCTTACAGTAATTGAATTGCAAAAGTGTTGAATGTATCGATACAAAACAATATATATATATAATTTACTTTTGAGAGCAGCTCATACAAGTTCCTTTCAAAATAAAATACACCCGGTTTCAAATAAGATCCTCTTGGTGCAGTGGATTTACTTCAATAAAAATGCAAGACTGCCAAAATAAACAGTTTTTCTCTTGTTACTACCAAAAATAAAAATCATGGCCTCATGCTGCTGACCCCTGGCCTAAACGGTGAACAGGAGAGTGTGGGGAGGTAGGACTCCTCTCTTGCAGGAGAAAACGCCAGCCTTTGTAAAGTGCAAAATCTTTTATTCTATAATTTAATAAAAACACAAAAGCTTTTAGTGTATTTTTAATCAAATAATTATTCTTAGACTGATAGGTTTTTGATATTCTTGGTTCTTCATTGCATAGAAGCGTTTCTAAGGAAAAAATGAGATACTGGTGTAAATCATGCACGTTTTTAGAAAAATTCACAAAATGAGACCAAGCTAACTTAAATCTTCAAGTAAAAGTTAATCCTGACTGAAGCATCATTTTTGTTTTCACTGAGTTATATTTGAGCCAAATGTTTTGCCCTTTAGATGGAGCACATCGGCCACATCCGGCGGAGCAGCACTCGTGAGAAGCTGTTGGAAGCTGCTGTTCATCCGTTTGACAAAGTGATGGCTGAGTGCGAGTCCACCGACCCAACGACAGACATGTCCTGCCTGAACACGACCACAGTGGGTCCTGGGCTTGACAGCGACTTTGGAGCAAGCGCAGGTACCCTAGGGATGGAACCATCTGTCTTTGGGTTTGACTGACATTTCCCTGAATCCATTCAGAAGCACAAAGTTGAGAGTACATTCAATTTAGGATACAATTCAATTCATCATATTTAGGTCGGCTTGGTTGTAAAAGGGAGTTTTCCCAAAGCTAGTGTTTCAAACTAAATAAGTGAAAGCTGATGGGTTTAATGAGCTTTTTCTGTTGCATAAAAACAATAAAAGACAAAAGATAAATTGACCAATTGATTTAAGTATTACATTTAGCATTTTTTTAAAAAATGTTCATAATTAGAGCTAAAAAACCTTCAGCAGCCCTTTGGCTTAAAGTTAGATGAGAAAACTTCAAGATTTATAAACATGTTTTATTTTGGCCAAAACAGTTGAAATTTGAAGTCTTTTAAAAAGCTACGTCTAAGCAGAGGTCTTTCCATTTTAACCAAGCCCCAACTTGGTTTCTGAACTTAATGCCAAAGCAGAGGCACCAAAGGTTGCAGTACTTTAAATGACCACTGGAGGCTGGATTCTAAATGGAGCAATTTCCCATTGATTTCAGTTGTTTAAAAAGTCAGTTTTCTACTAAAGTGAATTATGCCCAGCCTGAGGGGCAAATACTTTTGTTATTCTTTTCTTGAAAATTTTGTGGGTTTATTTATTTATTTATTTATTTTTGCATCGCCGACAAAACTTGTGTAATGTTAACTGTACAGAAAAACCCGACCCATTTGAGACTTCATTGTATTCATTCATTAGAGTGCTGGTCCATAGTTCTAACCTTACCCAGTTACTTAAAAATGCTACCTTTCAAAACCATAATTTTCACACTTTTGAACTATCATTTTCTATCTCATAATATATTGAAATGCGTAAATGTTGGCATTATATATATTTTAAAATTGTATGTATTTTCTTAAGCCTTTATAACCTGAGGTTATAAAAAAAATGCTGTTTTTCCAGGCGTTTCCTTGCGGATTCTGTCTGCTGACAGTGACGGCCTGTCCAACGGCGTGCTGGCCTCAGCTCTGGAGTGGGATTATTATGACCCTTGCTATGTCAAACAAAACAACATCCCCAAACATAAACACCCTATACCTGCAATACACGCCAGGCAGTACTGGGTGTGATGAGTAGTTTTAGAATTTGTCCGATTTGACAGTTTGAATGGCACACCGGTGTGCAGGTTTTAGCATCAGGACAGTTTTAATCCTCACAATTGTGTACTTTGACTCAACACCTCAGTTTTTTATGGTATTTCCACTTTGTAAAGTGCACCCTAATATTTGATTTGTTCATTTTTCTCATTGTTCACAAAATATTTATCCAAGAAGCTTCACTTATGTTATAAAAATGTTAAATTTTCACTTTTACTTGTTAACTTGTGTTACTTGTTAGTCTGAGATTCACAGATGTTTGTTTCACACTTTTCCCTCTTTAGATTCGCTCAAATATTTAATAAAGTTCTTTTTGAGAAAGTTGATGGATTCTTAAATCGGATTATTTCCTACGATTAGCTTTATGGGACGGTGGGGTCATTAGAATGCTGCATAACGCTGTATTTGTTTGTTGCGAGGTGTTCAAGTGCATTACTAATCTGTCTTAACGCATGAACTTGAGGTGATGCTAAATTAAGCTGAGCCCTGAATGAAATAACGCTGCAAATTAGCAACATACAGTGTAGAGGGTTTAAGGTTACAGTTCAGATGCCAAATATTGAACTGTTGTCTGACTGTGCACGTAAACTCCTATAAATCAATTGTTTTCCAGTTGATGCTTTCCACCTTTCACTAAAGTATTTTGGAAAAACATTAATTTGAAAAGGAAAAAAATGTTGGCAAGTGTGATAATAGGTTCTTCTAGTAATTAGTCATTAGTAATTTATTTTTTTCTTGTGTGGAAAATGTCTTATTTGAGCTCTTTTCTCAATTTTCTCATTTGTTTGAATCTCAAATAATTAAAAACAAAAACTTGAGTTTATAAACCTGAATTGGGATTATTTAATTCATCCCACACTTAGTCTTTAACCCCAGTTTAAAGATTGAAAAACACATTTTTTCTTCAAGTTTTCCCACAATTAAACTCTCCCTTAAACGATGATAAGTATTAGTCAGTGGTCTATAACAACGTTCATGTCAGCAGCACAGTTGCAGAAGTATGAAGAGAAAAAAAATGTTCAAAAAGTTTTTATATCTGCATAATACGCTAACATTCACCCCGTTCGGAAAAACAGCTGTATAATGTGGGCCGGGGCTGCCAGCTCACTTAAAATACTTTCTGTACAACACAATTTCCTGAAGTGGCTGGCTGGTGGAAGCAGAGGCACATACCACCAGATTACCACCAGCTTTTAACCGTTTTATGTCCCAACACTAGAATTTCTATTTGATATCACATTTTTGGAAACATGACCTGCAAGATTGACTGCATTTCTGTTAGGCTACTATGTACTCGTGTGCCACGCCGAACCACACAACGAGGTGTTTGGTTACATGTTGGCGTGTTTGGCAAACGCTTCACCTTGACTTTCTCACTGCTGACACCTGTATTTTTAAATCTTGTACTTTGACATATCAAAGGTTTGTCAGACCTTGAAATATCACAACCTCTGTTTTATGTTCACATAAAAGTTTTGTGATTTTTTTTTTTTTTTTTTTTTTAAATTAGTGGGTGAATTCATGGACTTTGACAAAAATGTATAAAGTATAAATGTTTACATCTAAATAAACTGATGGTAAACATTGCACTCAGAATAAAAGAAGTGGACGGCCTGTTTCAGCTGGAATACTTTATTCTCTGTTCAGGGATGTTTATGCATTAAAGATCTTGAGCCGCTTCTTAAAATTTCATGGAAATGACATCTGACACTGAGATCATTCAGAACATTAAGCTTTTTACTCAAAGCTGGAGAGGAAATTCAACACAATCTGCTTCAACTTTGCATCTGACGCCTCCGAGATTTTACCATCAGCCCTGAAAAGAAGGTAACAATGTTAGACATCTCAATGCTGAACGAGACGCACTGGTCTTAGGATGTTACTTACTTAATAGCTGCCAACAGGTCTTGGTGCTGACTCAAGATGTGCTGCAAGAACGCCTTCTCAAACTTTGTGATCTTGCTTGGTTCCATTTTGTCCAGATGTCCCCTCACACCCGCATAAATGACTGCGACCTGCTCCTCAATGGCCATTGGAGCTGAAAACGTAAAGATTAGCGGTGTAATGAAGAAAATAAAATAACGATGAAATGAGTTAAGGCTCACAGTATTGCCCCTGTTTCAGGAGCTCGGTCAGACGGACGCCACGGTTCAGCAGCTGTTGCGTGGCGGCATCCAGATCGGAGCCAAACTGAGCAAAAGCAGCCACCTCACGGTACTGAGCCAGCTCCAGCTTCATGGTACCAGCCACCTGATTGTAGCCAACAAGCGGTCAGACACCAGAGAAGATTCTCTGTCACAAAGGTGATTAGATTTGACGGCGGACTGACCTGCTTCATGGCCCGGGTCTGGGCAGCAGATCCCACGCGCGACACAGACAGACCCACATTGATGGCTGGACGAATCCCTTTGTAGAACAGCTCAGTCTCCAAGAAGATCTGGACGAGACAGCAAACACTGACAGACAAGCTGATGATGGTTAGATCGGAAAGGACAGGTCAGACACTCACCTGTCCGTCAGTGATGGAGATGACGTTGGTGGGAATGTAGGCTGACACGTCACCAGCCTGTGTCTCAATTACAGGAAGAGCAGTGAGGGAACCCCCGCCAAAGTTATCGTTCATCTTAGCAGCTCTTTCCAGCAGACGAGAATGCAGGTAGAAGACATCTCCTGGGTAAGCCTCACGGCCGGGAGGACGACGGAGCAGCAGGGACATCTGGCGATAGGCCACAGCCTGCAGGGAACACCCCAGCTTCCAAGTCATTTAAAAGCTCTTAAAAACATTCAGAAAGCTGGTTTTAAATCAGATCTGACCTGCTTGGAGAGATCATCATAGATGATGAGTGCGTGCTTGCCGTTGTCTCTGAAATACTCCCCCATGGAGCAGCCAGAGTACGGAGCCAGGTACTGCAGCGGCGCAGCGTCAGACGCAGTGGCAGACACCACAATGGTGTACTTCATGGCATCGGCGTCGGTCAGCCTCTTCACCAGCTGAGCCACCGTGGACCTCTTCTGGCCGATGGCGACATAGATGCAGTACAGCTTCTTCTTCTCATCGGTTCCGTCATTGAAGCGCTTCTGGTTGATGATCGTGTCGATGGCGATGGCAGTTTTACTGCAACACAAACACTCAGCCCTTACAAACGTTTATGCACATTCTTTACTTTCATTATACATTTAAAGTTGCATCTTTTAGCTGTTTTCAACATAAAGCCCATCCTATAAAAATGTTTCCACTGAGAAAATTCATTCATATGAAATTCTGCCATTGAAAAAACTTATTTTTTTTTAAATAACATTTTTAGTTGGTAAATATAAAAGAAACGAATTAATAAAAAATAAGTACAATGAGCATCTCAAAGTGTAAAATAATTATAGTGTTATGGAATCAGTTGCTGGAAAGAGTTTTTGTCTAATATGCAAAAATAAAAACATTTTGTAACGGAACAAACGGTTTTTGGGAGCAAATATAAATACTGAAGCTAAAGCACTAAACAACAGCTTGAAAAACAAACAAATTCCACATCTTCATCTATCAGTCTTTCATCTTCTGAGAGCTCCTCTTTAAGGTTACCCTAAATAAAGAAGCCCCTGCTGTCCTGTGCTCACATATGCTCTTTGAGCTGCATCCTCACCCGGTCTGTCTGTCTCCAATGATAAGCTCACGCTGGCCTCGACCGATAGGGACCAAACTGTCCACGGCTTTGATGCCCGTCTGCATGGGCTCCCTCACAGAGATGCGCGGGATGATCCCAGGGGCCTTTAGACCCACGCGTCTGCGGACCTTAGATCCCAGAGGGCCCTTAAAGAAAACAAATTAGTAAATAAAGAGCTATTTAAGAACCATCATTTCATTCTAAACTACAAAAATACTTAAAAAGTCGGTTTATTAAAGTGAGCTAACAATGAAGTGTAACGTTTCCAGTTCAGCTTTTAGTCTGTTTGATTCTAGTTATAAATAATTCAAAACAAGCGCTTAGATCTTGTGCTTCTTTTTCATACTTGAAAGTATTTTAGTGTTGACTTTAGACTGGTCGCCCTTACTTCCCATGTAATGAAAACCTTTCAGGGACTGGTCCTGCAGCTCATTTGACCACAGATGCAAGGTATGATGGACCCGCTCCAGTTTGCTTACATCAAGAAGGTGGGAGTGGAAGACGGTGTGTTATACCTTCTCCGTCGGGCGCTCAACTACCTGGATGCAGGGAAGCATTACACGAGGCTGCTTTTTTTTTGACTTTTCCAAAAACAAAAGAAATGATTCTGGACTTTTGTCGGGTCGCTCCACCACCTCAGCCTATTTACATTAATGGAGTGGAGGTTGCGGTTGTCTCCACCTACAAAAACCTGGGTCTGCAGCTGGACAACGGGTTGGACTGGTCCACTTACACACAGGGGGTGTACAAAAAGGTCAGAGCAGGATGCATTTCCTAAGGAGACTGGCCAGCTACAACATCTGCTCCAAGCTTTTACATATTTTACCAGTCTGTCGTTTCCACTATCCTCACATATGTCATAGTGTGCTGGGGTGGCAGTGCAAAAGGAAAGGATCTCATGAGACTGAATAGACTAGTGAGGAAAGTTGTGTCTGTACTCTGTGGAGACACTGATGGAACAATCTCCAAATTCAATGCAGTGAGGAGCAGCACGAGCCACCCTCTGAACTCTGTCCTCTCCAAACAGAAGAGCTCCTACAGCAATAGTCTGCTCTCTCCAAAGTGCAACACAGGGAGGCTGAGATCTTCTTTCGTCCCGAGGTCCATCAGACTGCATAACTCCACTGCTGGACGAGTATAACTCACTGCTCTGTGTTTTTATGTACACTTATTTATCATGGCTTTTTATATATGATGCATATTTTAGTGACCATTTATCATTTTAGACTCATATGTATGTATGTAAAAACTCCTCTTTCTTCAAAGTTCTGATGCTAAATGGAGGAAAAACTGCAGATTATAAAATTACCTTTCCATCAATGGCGTTCCCCAGAGCATCAACGACTCTGCCCAGCAGCTCCTCCCCCACAGGAACATCTACAATAGCTCCTGTTCTTTTGACAATATCGCCCTCTTTGATCAGCTTGTCATTGCCAAACACCACAACACCCACATTGTCCGGCTCCAAGTTCAGCGACATGCCCTGCATGGGAGGGGGACAAATGATGCTATAAAACAGAAGACGACAAGAGTTGTTAAAGTACAGAAAAGAATATGCAAACAGAAACACTGACACAATCACCTTCAAACCGGAGGAAAACTCCACCATCTCCTCAGCCTGCACGTTCCTGAGACCGTACACTCGAGCAATTCCATCACCAATAGACAGAACGCGGCCAGTCTCCTCCAAGTCAGCGCTGGTGTCGGCCCCAAGGATCTTCTCCTCCAGAATGGATGACACCTCGGCTGTGCCTTTCATAAACACCAAGTGTGAACTGAGCAGTAGTCACAAAAGAAAAGGTATGTCCTCTGTAATAAACAAAAGGCAGCAGTGACCTGTTTTTTGGAGCCATGGGGGGGACGTGTGCAGATTTTTGGCTCCTACACAAACTGCAGTGATGTTCTTGGATACCTTCAAAATATTTAGTCAACCCTTAAAGTTTATTCTGTCTGTTTTTAAAACATACATTCAAGCCCAAATTAATATGCACACAATTTAAAAAAGCAAAAACCAAAAAATTTAAATAACTTAAAAACTAAAGCTAAAAAACCCACATTATTTCTCATGAAAATTATGGTAGAATTGGCTTAAACTCACTTTTTTCTTCTCCTGGTGGTAAATACAATTTATTTTTAGACTATCATTGAGTGTGTTAGCCGTTCAGGAAGTAATCTGATAAATATTACTTAAAAATAACAATATGTTATCCTGCTTAGACACTCTACAACAATTATTTATGGAAGAAAAATATTGGAGGAAGACAATTCAGAAAAATCCACAAAGACGTGGCTCCAACAGCTTTTGGCTTTTTAAAGACAATTTATAAACAGAATGTTCTTAAATCTTAGCCATAGTAGCAAAATGTTCAAAGCTCCTAAAACACATTCTGCTCTACTGGTGTCAACAAGAAAAAAGAAACCATGAAAAATCTCAACTTTAGCTTCAAAGTTCCAATACAGATTGTAGAGATGAAACGTGCAACTAAGTTGGCTGAAAGTTTTTTTTTTTAGCTTGTACAATCCGTCAACATAAGAATACACAACATTAATTTATGACCAGTCACACAATCAAGTGTAAAACATTTTTTTTAATGTTTCTAGCATTTTAATCAATTTTTACATGTAAATGAATGTAACTTCATTGTTCTGAGGTCATCACACACCAGCTTCCATTAGTGCAGAATTCAAGTTCCTACCCCTGTCAGGGAAAAACAAAAAACAAAAAAAACCTGGTTTGGGAGACTTATGGGCTAGGGATCAAATATTTTAGTGGAATAGATTAATTAAAATAAAAATTAAAAAAACGTAAGCCAAACATCCACTAAAACTGCAAATTGTACGTCACTTTAATCAGTCCCGGACAAAATATTTTAAGGTAAACATAAGAGATACTGGCAAAATTATGGGAGACCCAAACAGGTTATTAGAACTAGTTGTATTACAACCTGTTAAGTCACTAATTAGTAGCTATTTTTCCTAAACTTGGTGAGACCACCACCGCAGCGGAAGCTAGTAATCACCAATCTGACCTTCACTGACAATTCGCAGTTAACGCAAATTAAATTAACTTCCATTGACAGCTCACTAGTAAACTAATATACATATAAAATGTCACGTTTATGATTGTTTTTCAAGACAGGGGAATGTAAAATCACAAAAGGTGAACGGTCTGAAGTTCTGAGGGGCAGGGACGAGTAAATGGAAAACATGGCAGCCATTTAGTGAAATAAGACTTAATTTTATTTGTCAAACGCTAAGTAAAAAGGTCAACAGTAAGAAGTTATGTTTGCTTACAAATCCGGCCCTTCGCGGCAGATTGCGGACGAGAGCCGCTGCGACGCGAACTGACAGCATGTTGGACCTCCGTGGATGTGTCCTGCTCCCGGAACCCACAGGGAAGGACCGAACACACTCCAGGCCACTTCGGAAAGAGCACCGTGACCCGGAAGTACTTCAAAAGTAAAATAAATGTCCCTTTTTTATATTTAAAAATAGACAAATAAACGCCTAGTTAAAGCATTCTTTATTCCAAAAACCCATCATAAAAACGAAAACATATTTTATTGTATTTGAATCTAAAGCACTAGGGATGCACAATACAATCGACATATCAGCATACAATCAAATGAAAATGCACCAGCCAATCAGCAATTATTTAGTGAGTTGGTTAAAATAGTTCACCTTTGTCGACCACAATAAATGCCCCACGGAACCATTAAGAAACTTTAACATGTTAGCAATGAAAAAAAAAAAAAAGTTCCAATCCTAGAGGGTACCACATAGCCTAGTCTTTATCACTACCAGCAACACCTGACATGTTCCTCGTTATTGCCTATTTATTTTAACTCTGGCTTTTTTATACAAGAATTTGATGTGTCACAAAAAAAAAAAGTAAACCTCTTTACCAGCCATTTTATTCATTGTTTATTTATTTCAGAAGTTGATGTCTGCAGCCAGGTTCTCTTGGACCTCTTGGACTCGGTCCATTTGTTTGTTTCAATTTGATAAAATAAAAAATGAACACCATAGACAGAAGTATAAAGATAAATCACGATCTGCATAGTTCAAAAAGGGCTTTGGATGAAGTTTAACAACATATCGAATCCAAGCTCCTTTTTTCATTTCTGTCCAAACTTAAATTTATGCAAACAGTAGTTTTACAGAATTACAGGAAATATACACATTACAATAAATAAAATCAATCAATTATGGCCAAAAGAAATAGAAGCCTGCCAATTAATCTAGTAGAGTCCCTTGTTTCTATTCACCATATCACCTTTAATGATGTCAAAATAATGTACAATAAAGTACCTGAGCTTTGGCTAGTCAACTGGCTGGCCAACTTCCTTTAAACATTACTCATCTAGTTATTTCTTGTTTTTTCATGCAAGAACAAAGTCATTCAGGAACAGTGAATCTTTTTTATTATAAGTAGTATAAAAATAAGTATCTGGTATTACAAGCAACTTTTGTTGTGCCTCATAAAGTGAATCAGTCTCTCTTGGCAGCAGGTCAGTTGCTTTAAAAAAAAATAAAAAATTAATATCAGAATCCCACAATGTAAAAACTATCAAAAACACTCTTGGCGCTCAACTGAATTGAAAGAAATTGTTGGGGGGGGTCAAACTGTAGTACTTAAATCAATCTGCAAGGGGCGTTTACATAAAACTGAGAGACCGGAAGTGGAAGGAACTGCCGAAGGAGACATTTTAAAATAAACACTGAGCTAACTGCTAACAGAGCTGGCGAAGCTCACAGCGGACTGCGTCAAAGCAAATTCGCGTTCATGCAAGTTGCGTTTAATCAAAGCGGATTAAGTCGATTGATTTAATTTAATGGCAAACCAAAGCAGTTAATAATTTTTGAAAATGTTGAAAAGTCCGACGTTGGAAAACGAAGAATATAACTAACGCCGTGGTAAGTTGAAACGCGACAGATGCTAAGAGGGCTGTAGCTAACTGTTAGCCTTTAGCCGTTGACATGAAATTGCCCGGTGCTTCTCTGTCTGGATAGATACTGTTTCCATTTATAGTCTTGCGGTGCAGCTGTCCTGCAGTCCGAGTGTTTATTTTCACCACACGGTTTCCTCTCGCCAAATTTTGGGAGGGCCATGTTACGATCGAAAAGATCTTGAGCTGGCAGCCAAAAGGTTGTTAGCATAAGCTAGTTATTAGAGACTCCAACTATGATTTTTTTTTCCCCAAATACCATATCTTTTGTTATATATACATAGCTTTAAACTTTTAGTGCAATTCGTGCTTAGAATTTTTAATAATTGGGGAAGTTTGGGTCAAAATCAAGAATTTAAATATGTTAGTATATGGATGCACATATTGGATGATGCGGCTGTTATGCATGAAGACAATGAAAGCCTATTGATTCTGCTTCCTTGCATTCCCCAACATATCAAAACTTTCAGTTGTCATTTTTTTCTGGCAGGTGAGCTTCTGTCCAGGAACATTGGTCCAAGTTTGGTGGACCTTTGGACTCTGGCATAAATAAGAATAAAGATGGCTGATTCCACAAGAGCAGAAGAAGTGTTGGATGTTGAATGCCCTCCTGCGTGCCTTGATGATCCACAATCAACCACAGCCTCAGTGCTTGAAGAACAAGATGAGCATCTGAAAACGGAGACCACCACTAGTACAAGCTCACCCCCAAGGGAGAAGGAGATAGACAGCCCCTTAAACACAGAGGGCGAGCAAAGTCTCCTTTCTATGCCATGTCTGATGAAGGAGCTCCACAGAGACTCCCCAGAGTCCCAACATGCTTCTATAGGGAGTGACAAGCTCGTGTCACGCAATATCTATGAAAGTGACTCTTCAAACCCCTGCATGCTGTCCCCTTCATCTAGTGGGCACCTCGCTGACTCAGACACACTTTCCTCCGGAGAAGAGGGTGTTGTTCCACCTGCAGAAGCTGGAGAAGGGGATACCATGGAGGCCACAAACGGTCCTGGGCAAGAATCAAAACAAGCCACTGTCTCTGGAGGTAGGAAGTCCCGGCGGTCGCGTTCAGAGAGTGAGACGCCCCCCAGTGCAATGGCTGCTAAGAAGAACCGCTGCCAGCCTACAATGGCCGCAGCTGCTGGGCAGGAAACCAACGGCAAGCTGACGAAAGTGAAAGGTCACCGGAGCCAGAAACAGAAGGAGCGTATACGTCTGCTGAGGCAGAAACGTGAAGCAGCAGCACGGAAGAAATATAACCTGCTGCAGGACAGCAGTACCAGTGACAGTGAGCTCACATGTGACTCAAGCACCAGCTCCTCTGAGGATGATGACACCTCTGGAGGAAGCAAGACAATCCAGACAGATATTCCAGGTAATGTCCATGATCTTATCACATACTGTGGCTATAAATACTTAGTAAAAAATAAAACTACGATACAGCAAAGACACACAACTTTAGCTAAGAATGTGTAATCGAATCAAAAAATGTAAATTACATATAAAGGAAGGCCTGCTATGTGTTTGTTTGTGGTTCACTGTCATTTTCTAGTTTTTTTCCTCATCTGTCATCTAAAGTCATTTGTATTTTGAGATACATAATCTTCATTTAGGTCCTCTCTGTCAAGTCACTTGTCATTCTACTTCACTTTTGATGGTGATTGTGTCCTGTTTTGCATGCTGTGAAAATTTATTTGACACTATAACTCATGAGGTAATGATAATCCACCAGTAGTGGCATTTCTGCTGTTTCGGTAGCTGTTCTTTGTTCCATTGTGTTTTCATCACATTTTTACCTAATACAATGTGCGCACTTGCTAGAATTTTTAGGTTGCTTCTATTAGATGTGCAGATGACAAAAAAGCAATCAAAGTTTTCTTTTTTCATTATTATTATTTTAATAGGTTTTGTTTTTTAGTGTGATGATTTTTTTCTTGTCCAGGTCAGTCTCACTGCACACTTCCCACACAATCATTCATCGGTTCAGTCAGGTGGTTCATCTTTTTTAAAGCAGATTCTGTAACTTCTATTGGAGCAGTTGTGCGACTTTTGTGTGGTAATCTATCTACAACTCCGAATTGTCTATTGTCTAATGTAAACAGACCAGAGTTCAAACCTTGACAGTCTTCTGCACATGTAGATCAGCTCTCTTGTTTCCTCAGCTGATGTAGAAATGTCTTGGGAGAGCCGAGGCATCTGGAACAATAAGTAGGCTAATATTTGAAGATGTGATGCTGTGGTGGGGAAAGAGGCCCTTATGTTTACTTAAGCCTGATCTTTTCACTCCTTTTTTTTTTTTTTTTCTCCCGGTGGCTTTAGCAAGGCTGATATTTAGGGAGTAACAGTTAGTCTCTTGATGTTTTTTTGGCAATAGTCTAATGTTTCTGATTTATCCAGGTATTTGGATGTCTATTTATAGCAGTTTGAATAATGATGGGTATGCTGCAATTATGTTCATACTGCACAAACAGTGAACGTATTTGCTTATTTTGTTCTACAGATCTAGCAGTTGTAGTAATTACCTTTAAATTATGTTTGTACTTCGAAGACTCACCATTTAACATATTTTCCAAACCATAGTTGCTAAATTTGTCACCTAAAACGCCCAGTTTTATTCCTTTGGAGAATCTTCGTACATAAAATGTCTTCATTTTTACATCCTGCACACACATTTGAGTGCTCCAATTGCATGATGTTGTCCATTAGCATGAGAGTCGATCTGCACGTAATCAGAAAGTGTCATTTTTTTTTTCTCTTTAATGCACAAGTCCACCTCGGAAGCATGAACGTGCTACTGTATTTTCTTATGGCTTGGCCTCAATGTCTTTAAAGCTGGCTTCAGACGTGCATCGGAGCGATCCAGAGTGGGAGCCCACATTCATGGGCTGCTGGACACCAGCACGTGGGAGAGGAACGGGATCGGCAGTGTTCTGGAGGAGGCCATGACGCGGTTTGCTGTGATGCAGCGTCAGACTGAGGAGCGCTTCCGCGTCTGGATGGAAAAGCTCGCTCACCTCGACTCAGACAACGACTCCTCCAAACGATCGAGCGATGCCCCAGAAGGGCAGCAGGGGGCGAGGCTCTCACCGCCGAGTTCTTTTTTGCCATCCTCGGAGTCTGCAGAGACTATGGCAGCTTACATGTTGGCTCGTGAAAACAACAGCCTTGTCCCCACCCCTATAAACAACAACGTCCTCTCCGAAGCTGTCTCTCAGAATGGAAATGTTCCAGACCCCAGCCTCCTAAATGTGTAGATTTTCACTTCTGCTTCAGTCCTGCAGCTTGGATCAGCAGAACTTGTAGATTCAGAAGGCGGGACAATGGATTATAATTGAGAAAGGATGTGAGTTCACTAAGATTTTGAACATCAGATGGCTTGAGCTGGTCATTTGACTCCAAACAGACCGGTGTCTCTGTGTGTCGGCTGGAATCACTGTGAGGTTTGACAGATGAATTAAACTCACCTGTTCTTGATAGCTGTGGCATGGAGTCATGGCCCTAATGGTTTCATGATTTTACCAGCCGTAAGAACACCTTTCATTCTCAAGTAGTGTGCATTGCAGCAGCTTGGCTATCATTACAGTTCAGGGTGGGGGTGCTGCTGTATAATGGCATGTGCCTTGTCATTTCAACCCCTGGCTCGGTGGTGATCGATAACGCATTTCAGTGCTATTTTGGTAGGACTCGCATTTAACCCTCCTCAGTGCTCATCTTTCTCCTGAAGCATCTGCACCGTGCCTGCAAAAGGTTGAGGGAAAATCTGGGCACAGCTTTTAGTTTTGGTGGCAGAGCTTTAACTGATAGCTGCAGAACATGTATTTACACGTTTTCTTTAATACAATATATGATCCCGTACATTTTTTTTCCTCCTTTTTGGAAATAATTCCACAAATTTACAGAGTTTTATGTTTTGTCGGCTTTTATTATGAACGTTACACTTCCTGCTGATGCTGCCTCTTTGTAGTAAATAGATTAGATTCTTGTTTAGAATAAGGGGTTGAAGAAAGGGCTGTTTTTCTTTGGGAGGGTGGGGGGTAATAACTTTAAACTTAAAAAAATAAAATAATTTCACCCTTAGTTTGCACTGGTTTGCTCCCATGTTGGCCTGTTTCATGGGACTGCGTAACTTGACTCCCAGTAAACCTTTCAGGGCAGTAGCGGTGACAGCAGCAATATGGTGCATGTTGATGTTTACGTTTTTTCTAGTCACAAAAAAAACTGGCAGATCTCTGTGGCCTTCTCTGGTTCAGATCCTGTGGTCCTTCAGAAACTTCTCACCCAAACTGCACCGGCATTACTGATCATTGATGACATCTACAACACTAACAAACAGAAATTGAGCGTTTGCTTGATCATATTTGTAGTTAGGATGTCCAAAAGTGTTTCATGTATGTGACTAAATATGATTTACTGAAGCTAAAGCTGAATGCATCTTGCTTCACCTGTTTGCATGTGATTTATACTGGTATATAGAACGTGCAAGGCCAAATGAGTTCTCATCAGCAGCATGTGTGCAAGGCGCCGCTTTGCCAATGCTGATCAGCGGTGACTGGCAGGACGCTTTGGCTCCAACATTAACCATGGCCTAATGGTTTTTCTTTTAGACTTTTTGAATTGTTTATTTTTTATGTTGTGTCCCTTTGTTGAAGTTTAAGTGCTGCCATTGTTAGCTTTTGCAGATTTGTTTTGATTGTTGCCATTGTTTTGCCAACAGAGTGAAGGTATACATTGAAAACACATTTATTTTGGACACCCACACTAAAGGGCCTTTCATTGTTTACCAAAGAGACTGTCCTGGGTTACATTTGTAATTTTTCAATCTATATTGCATAAGTAAGTGCTCTGGTTCTCTGCGTACATGTTTGGTTCCAACCTGATCAGCTATTAATATGCTGTGTTTTTTTTTTTTTTTTTTTAAGCATGTACGAGCTGTTCAGACGTTCCCCCTCAAACACCTACACATGTGTCTGGAGAACAGCGTGTCTCATCACAGGGTAGAACAAGGAGATGCGTTCCTGCTCTTCCATAGTTGTCTCTTTTTTTTTTAATCATTCAGCTACCGTTTCATCCAACAGGGAAAATTTTTTTTTTTTAAGTGTTTCGGTAATGATTGTATTCTAGTGTTCTTTTTAAGTGAATGGCTGTTACTTTACGAGCAATAAATGGAAAAGAAAAACAAAAGCTGTCTGAAAGGGTTTTTGTTAGTCATCCTAACCTGTCAATCGTTGCAGACATTTAGATGATGCTGATGACACCAAATGTTTTTTCTCATTCCTGTAACCTTCAATTCTTGGCTTTTTTGGTAATTTTTATTTTTTTATTTTTTTTTTAAATATATTTTACAACTTAAAAAGACTCCGATGTGTTTGAAGAGTCCTGCCGTTCCCAGAGATGATTTGAATAATGAAGTGTTTTCTTTGTTTCCTGCAGACGGGCCTCCAGTAGTGGGTCACTATGACATTTCAGATACTGATTCTAACCAGGAGAGTATAAATGTGGAGACAGTCCGGCCCACGGTGATAAAGCATGAGCTAAAAACACACAGAGGCCAGGATTTGACATCTCATTCTGGGTGTATAAGAGCTCTGAGCTCGATCGCAGGTCAGTTACAAACCCAGTTTATCACAACTGGTCATTTCTTCTCAGTGAGGGCAGGACTTTGAGTACATGGGTGTCATCAGTAAACATCAAGGAAATATAATTTTTGAAGCACACTTCATTCTTCCCATCTAACAGTTTGCGTATTGCAAGATGGCCTCCAAAACAATGTGATTGTCTGCCGTCATTTCCTGTCGTGCAGTTTGAAACTCAAGTGTTTACCTTGTGGCTCCATTTTTTTTTTTCTTTTCTTCCTGTGACACAGCAGCACCATGTGTCTGCAGGACCTGAATGCTTTTCCCTGCTCCCACAGTGTGAGTGACTCTTCCTCTCATTCATTTCAGGGCAAGTGGAGCTCCAGCTGTCAAACAAGGAGAGCTCTCAACTCAAAGCCCAGGTTAAGATCGCCTCCTCTGACAGTGAGGTGGAAATTGTGGAGGTCCAAGAGAAAGCACGGTAAAGATGCTCAATGGGGACGCGATTTGTACATAAGTTTACCTCCCCACCCCTCTTCAAACACAATAAAAGCATTTTTTATGGTTTTTATTTGTTTTGTTTGTATTTTTTTGATGAATCTAGATGTGCTCATCCATGCGGAGGGGTGATAAAGAGTTTGTCTTCCTGGAAGGAAAGCTCAGTGGAGCACTTAAACAGCACAAATCAGTCCCAGCTCTGGACTACAGTTTCCCCTCAGCACAACTGGGTGTCCCCTCCAGAAGTTGTGGACCTCACGTTGGACGAGGACGCCGGGCACAAATATCTCCTTTAAGCAGCTTGTTTCCCCCAACAGCCCCACGTTTCCCTCCCGACTCCTCCACCTGGCCTAGTCTTGACATGTCGGCTGAAATCTTTGTAGATTTGCGGCCTTTTGCCTGTAACTGCTTGTGTACTGTTCCTGCACCAGAGGCGCTGTCTTTGTTTTTTAAACTTGGTGTTGAACAATCCTCTTCCTGCTGAATATTTTGCCTCATCACTTATTAATTTAGTTGAAATGACAGCACTCCGAGTGACCTGTTAATAATAGCAATATCCTCCCTGTACTACTTTATACCTCACCCGCCCTCCCTTCAATAACTGATGTAGATGGGGACGGGGGTCTTTTGTGCACCTACAGATTGTAAGGAACAATCTTCTCCTTAGATCAGATCATGACGATTAACTTATTTTAGTAAAAGCTTTGAAGAAGATGCTTTCAGATTGCATTTTGCAAAGTTTCTTTGGTTGCATTTGCATAAATAGTTCGCCTTTTTACGGTCAGGGTGAGGGTTTGTTTTTGTTTTTTTTTTTTTTATTTTTTTTTTAGTAAAGTCTTAACACTGGGTGTGATTTAAATCATTCACTTGCTTTTAGCTGTTCCCAACGGAAGTAAGAAAAAACTTCAGTAAGGAAATGAAAGTAGCGGTCAAAGCCTGACTCTTCAGAGGTGGTGCAGATCTCTGCAAGTTTTCTAATCATTATCTTGCACTTAAAACCCAAGTTTTTATGCGTGTCTGTGTGGAAGGCGGGATCAATCTTTAGGTCAAGCACAAATCTAAGAGTCACTTCTGAATTTCTCCAACAAGGAGAAAGTTTTTTTTTTGTTCCTTTAACCTCTGAATTTTCAGCTAAGTGGCTGCTGGCTGTTGCGTCGTCTTTGACAGTTGTGGCTTGGGTCTTATATGTTAATATGCAAACGCGCCTTCCCAAAACAGCTTGACTTTATGCTGACTAACTTATTTCACAAAAGGGGTGTTTCTTTTCCTTTAAAGAACAGAAAGTCACACTTGACACAAGAAAACACACACAAAAATAAATAAATAAATCGAAGGCTTACAAACACTGCTGTTTGTGTTTTGCTAAGAAATCCATTATGTGGTTTGGAGTGAAAGTAAAATATTCTAACTAAAAACTTGGTTTTCGGTGAATGTATGACTTTGCAGTTTTAGTTTGATGTATGTACTTGTTTGCACACTGATTTCTAAGAACACCTTTTTTGAAACTCTGGGGACCCCCTTCTGTTAACTGAGGAACTGCATCTTCCATTAAACCCTGCAAAGCGTCACTTCCTGAATGCCTTGACAAGTGCACTGTTTCCTTTAAAATAGTGAAAAGCTTATTCTTTTACACAATAAAGCAGAGCATTTTGGAGCCTCAACTACTATTTTAGTAAAAAGATGTAAATGAAGCACACAGAGTAATAGGTGCAAGGCATTGTGGGGCATTTACTAAAGGCGCTGTTTTTACCCTGAACCTCAGGGCCTGCTTGCTCCTCAGACTTTTTATGTCCTTATGCAGCCAAGCTGGTAATATTTTTTTCTTTTCTTGATGAATAATTCTCTATTTTTAATTTTCTCTATCACACAACAAAATATATTTACTTTCCTAAAATAACATTTGGGAATATTAAAGTCATATTAACTTCTGCTGGTCACAGAAAGGAAAAAATTCTTCTAGGAGACTAAACCAAAGTCTAACTTTTGTTTTATTTTAGTTTAATTCAATTCATAGTTCCTCCAAAGTTTTAAGAATCTTTTAATTTGGAATTTTACTTCATTAGTTGTGAAAAGGTGTGATCATGAAATGTTTCAAATTGAGTACAATACTGTTTTTATTTTGCCAGTTCTGAATCAACTCTACTCTGCTGTAATAATCCTCCACCTCAGCTAAAGAAATCAGTTCAGTTACTGTTTTTTTACGTCGTAAAGTTTGTAAGATGGAAACATTTGTGGTGGAACCAGGGCGGAGTTTCCATGACTGTGGTTGCACATAGCAAGTTTTTTTTTTTTTTAATCCATCAGGAATGTTTCCCATTTCCAGTCAATCAGATTTCTTCTTTTTCTTTTTTTTTTATTTGTTTTACTTGTCAGTATTTTAAATTAACAAAGACATGTTTATTTTGTTGCTTCTGTAAGTCGCTGGCTTTCTTGGAGTAAAGTCAGTAGAACAAAAAAATATTTTAAAAGTAAATAAATAGTGCTATTTGAAGATCTCCTGTATGACAGTTTCTTTTTGTTTGAGATTCTTTAGGTCTCTACCTCACAGAAACAAGGTTTTTGGTTTAAATAACATTTTAAGACCCACTCCAATCATCTTTATTAAAAAAGCGTTTCCGGTGGTCTTTTAATTAGTATTATGTAGTTTTTACCCACTTTAAATTTAGATTTTCTAGGGTTAAATTTTCTGCAGAGCTGCAGAGTTCAATAGAAATTGGAGTTGTGGGCAGGGTCGTTGGTGCATAGCAACTCCCCCGCTCTTCCCCTCACTATTACTGAGAGCTCTCTGTTTACAGCTATCTTACAACCCCTCACAACCCCCAGCCTAACATTACTGGTGCAAAAGAAAGGGTGAGCAATATTTGAGATATTCAGCCAGATGCCAGCTCAGACGAGAAAAACAAAGACGTACATGGATCTATTTGTCTGCAAGTGGATGCATCAGAATGGAGCGGGGCAGGGAGCTTGTGGTGTTCCCAGCGTATTTACTACATCACAAATATGATAGTTTACAAACTGCATTTTTGCGTTTGCTCCTAATACACAACAATACGAATAATTAAATACTCCAATATGCAATTTTAGGCTTAATTTTTAAATGTCTTCCATCAGAAAAATGCCACAAGGACACATTAAAAACAAAAAAAAATCCCACAATTTTCATCAGAGTGGGTCTTCTAGGAACCAGGTTAGCTAAGAAAGCTGATTGCAATCTGCTCACAGAAGAACTTTTCACCCAGTTTTTAAGAAACGTTTTTTTAAATGTAGTATTCTGACATGGGGGCAGTCACACTGCAGCCTCACCAACAATATAAAAGGCAAAAACAAACCTGCAGTTTAGCAAGGGAAACACTTCAAACCCAACAGGTTTTATTGAAACATTGAGATTTGAATGCATAGGTCCACAATGAGAATGCATTGCTTGCAATGAGATTGCAATTGCATTGCAATGAGAATGCATGTTTTCTTCAGACTCCTCAGCTACATCATAGCTACACATAAGAGCAAGTGTGATTGCAAGTGTGATTGCCTTTGTAAACCCTCATAGCAGCTGTAAAAACAAGACAACAACTTGACCTTCATCACTAGTTTAAACCTCATTGTGAAATAAACACATCAATGTTATTCTTCTTGAACGAGGTCACTGTTTTTTATTAATGAGTCAACATTTTAGATTCTGTTTTTTTCCCCTTTCATTTTTTCTTCTACCTATAATCAAATGTTGAATGTTGCTGTGAACAATGCAGCTCTGCAGCATGTTGGGTCAGAGGTCACACTCTTGTCAGCTGCCACTAGAGGGACATATGGAGTTGGCACTGAAAAAATGATAGTGGAGAAATGCAGCCTATGCAACTCTTCCCTCCTGCCTCCTTTCAGACAAAGCCCCAAACCGAGTCCTTTTCACTCTGAACATCAGCTGTATGCAAATTATTTTTTTACAGGGGGATTGTTGGCTTCACAGAATGGCTCTGTGTCTCTTCAAGCTGCTTTATTACTGTAGCTTCTGGGCTGCGTGCTTGTCCATTGTCCAGGATTTTTTTTCTTATCCAGAAATGTAAAAATGAAGAAATTACTTACTTTGGATGACATGAAAACATGCTGTTTTTCACAGCAGGTTTAAAGGCATTTTGTGGTGGGAACTGGAGGACAAGAACACATGGGACTAAGGGGTTTTGTGACCCCTTAAGCTTCCCCCTGTCCATCTGTTCTCTTACCCTTCAGGGAAAATACTTCGGGCATTGAGGTTATAAGAACATTTCTCATCTTTACATCACAGAAAGAGTCAATAGAAATACCATAAGATATGTAATTTGTACTTGGGCCACAAGTTTGGTCTTACTTCTCACTGAAAAATGCTGTTGTTAAAGGATTCACTGGTCCAAACACAATAATAAAGAATAGAATAGAATAGAATAGAATAGAATAGAATAGAATAGAATAGAATAGAATAGAATAGAATAAGAGCATTACTAATCCCAAAGGAAATTCAGAAGTGGCCAGCTGCTTGTATTTACAATCACACTAGCACATCTAAAAAAAACTATAAAAGAATAAAGTCTATTACCTAAAAATACCATAAAATATAAAAAAAAATGGAATTCAGTGAGGTTTGCTTTTGATGCTTGTCAGGGAGCTGTGCTGATTTATAGCACAAGAGGTAAACAGTCGACAGCAATTGATTGATTATTCTACCTTTTCAGGAGAATTTTGAGCGGAATTTCCAGAGTTTTGCTTTAAATCTCTGAATTCTTAGTTTAATCCCAGAAATCTAGGTTTTACTTCAGGATTCAAAATTCATTCAAGATATAAAGGACAAGTTATCTTCTTTGCAAAAAATGCTCTAATTTTTTAACAGATGTTTGTTTGGGTAAGCAGTTTGTTTTTGCAAGAAATGTTTAAAAATGCAAAAATAAACATTAAAATAAAGTTCTAAATTTTAGATTATGCTAATGCATACTGCATGCATATCTGTGTGGCTTCATTTTTTTAAACGCATGTTTTATGTTTTAACTTTTCTTCATCTCCCAAAATATAGAATGCACGGTACTTTATGAAAGAAAAAAAAGGAAGCGGGATTTCCAAAATAAAAGCCTCCTCGCTTCGTGCGCTGACGCCATTGGAGGATCCGGCTGGCAAAGCCGAAGGGGTCGCGGTTTTCCGGGTCCAGTGATTGGCTGCCCGGTCCCTGTGTGCGGCAGAGCAGCCTGTCCGTTTGAATGTGCGGGCAACTGGAGGGGATCATTTCCATGGACCATCTGTCTCGCTGGCTGGACTCACAACAAAGAAGGATCCAGGATGGTGTTAGTCCATGTTGGATATCTGGTTCTCCCCGACTTCAGCTCAGTTAGAAATAGAGGTATGACCCGATTCAAGCGCCTTCATCTGCCGCGTGCTGTTTCTCCCTTTAAAAAACAAAAAGCGACATGTAAACAGAGCTGACACCAAACGGAAAATAACATTAGCTGTCTTGCTAGCAGCAACCCCGAATCAAATTAGCCGAAACCGTTAAAAAGCGCCGTGTTGCTAGCGAGAATATTTTGACAAACGAGACATTTAAAAATGTATATATACGTATACCTCGCTTTTATTGCGAGCAACCACAGTCGTCTGTTTTCTTTCGTCACGTTTTATTTCCATTCGCAGTCATTGAACGCCGTTTCCTCACAAAATATCGAATTTAACAAATTACACTTTTATAAATTGTTCCTAAAAGACCTTAGTCAATCGTTGAGAAATAGTATAATGTGAGGAAAGGCTCTTTTCATCTTTGTGGTCCGTTAACATTCATCAATCCTAATCCTTTGTGGATTTAGAAGTGGATCAAACAAGCTGCTGGTGCAGCTGCTCTATTACAATCAAATTTACAACATCAAAATTGGACACAAAGCGCAGCAGGCCATCTGTGTTGATTATGTAATAATAACAGTAGTGACTCTACAAGAGCATTGTTAGAAACTACATGCAGTAGCACCAATGATTTCATTGTGCTTTTATTTGTGTTCTTTTTTCCTGTTCCATAGTATCGAGGCTGGCTCCACATTCCGCATTTCTCAGACCTTTGTCCCCCTCCATTGTGTAGCTAACGATCATCTGCTGCTGTCTGCCGTAGCCTATGCCTGTTCTCTGCATCTAGCTGTATTGTGAACCC
This sequence comes from Adrianichthys oophorus, assembly GCA_036245035.1. Classification (NCBI taxonomy): domain Eukaryota; kingdom Metazoa; phylum Chordata; class Actinopteri; order Beloniformes; family Adrianichthyidae; genus Adrianichthys; species Adrianichthys oophorus. Next base: position 8,468,646 of record BSAI01000108.1, read on the forward strand.
CTTCTTCCTCATTTCCTCTTTCCATCTGAAGACGACATTGGCATTAAAACCGAGTTCCCACTCATGCCGTATCCTTCTGTATAACAGACTAAAGAATAACACTTTCTGTAGAATACAGTTTGTCTTTATTTAAACTGTCACATTGCTCTTTAGTAAATAACCCATAGTAGCATTATTCTTTTTTTAATTACTGCAGGCTGTCATTGTGATTCTCCCATTCAGTGTGGATAGACGACATTCTGCTGTAAATTTCTGTAAAGTGGATACATTTGGATCCTTTGCTTTAATTTTAAGCGCCTCCCTCATTTGGATTAAAAAAAAAAAAAAAAAATAGGTGCACCGTGCCAGAATATGCTGTAAATAAACTGCCTTCTTTAAAGCCATTGACTGTATATGAAAACTGGACTGAGTGGGCCGTCATCCTTTTTTTTTTTTTTTTTTTTTGTTGGAGCTAGATAATGCCAGTAAGCAATGAGTTGTCTGAGTCAACATTTCTATGGCAACCATTCTTGCCAATCAGCAGTGAGCTTGTTAAAGGTCACGCCCCTACCACTTCAAAGCGGGCTACACAATTTCCTCCCTACTCCCTTACTATTAAAAAATATATATAGTACAGGACTATCGAGTGCCCTGGATTTTAAACACAATTCGGACACCATTCTCACTCCTTTTTTTTTTTTTTTTTAACGGCAAATAGGAAGTCAACTATTTCCCAAAGTAAAAACTAATAAATACGAACATTTTACAAAAAATATAAAAAAATACACAGTGTTCTGATGATAGACAATCTGTAAAAAAATAACCTTTTTTGCATGAAAAATCACGCTGATGCAATGCATTTTGGCCTATATTTGCCAATTTAGTGAGCATCAATGCACATTGGGTTTTTGGTAGAGATTTCTAAAAAAAGTTTTGATTTGTAAATCAGCCAGCTCTACAACATGGCGAACGGAGTATATAGTGCACCAAGTAGTGAATAATGAAGGAATTCAGACACAACCGTAATCTGTCAATTAAACATTTTAACGTGTGACTACATGCTATTATTAAGGCATCTGCTTGGTCAGATTATAATTGCAATATGGAAAAAAAACCTTTAAAAAATCAGGATTGAAGATTAGAAGATGTTAAAAATGGTAGAAGCACAAAAATTGTGATTCTAACATATAATGACAGAGTAATATCTGTTTATTTCTCAATAGAAGTCCGTGGGGTTTTGGGTTCTTGAAGCCAGCGGGTACTTCCTGTTTGGAACGTAAGGGGGGAGGGGTCACTCAGTCCAGTTCTCAAATTCAGTCAATGCTTAAAAACAACAACTGAAGTGTTTTGTAATGACCCGCTACACCTGTTAATGTGGCGTCCAAACAGCTGGTTCTAGTCATGGCCCTGAGCATTGTTTTCCCTAACAACAGTTGCAGTTCCTCCTCTCTATTGAGAACATATTTCCAGAATGCTATCCATTTTACAGGAATGTTTATATCCTGCACTGCTGTAGAAATTTTCTTTTTTTAGAATCAAAATGTCCTTTATTCTTTTGGTTGTGATTTTTCTACCATATGTTCTTTGTATTAGAACCTAATGCATGGTCATTTTTTATGCTTTTTGTTTTATTTTTTTCCACATTGAACAGCAGATTCCAATGTAATCTTTGTTTAGAGATGTCCCTGCTCTACTGAAATGTGCTGTAAGCATATACATCTACTCATTGGATGCTGCTTCTGTTCTGTTAACCCTAAATGGAGAGCATGGTGGGGCCTTTTTTATTTGCATGGTACTATGGCTATATTACTCCTATTATTACGTTTATCACACAGTGCCAAACACACTAATATTTTTCCAATAAAGACTAGTTCTCTTCCTAACCTTCAGTGTGCTTTTTGCTGATTTCCATGTGTTCCCTCCCTCTTCCTCCTCCTCCCCCCAACACACACACCGTTCTGTCACTGAGACGGTCCCCTCACTTTCTATGTGCTCTCATTTTCCAGCTGTCTTTGACAGTCTCCTCAAGTTGCTGCTCACCTTATCTTTGGAGCTGGAGCATCTATATTACCAAAAAAAAAAAAAAGGGAAAAGCAACACATTGATATTTCCTGATCAGACGCTGTTATTCACTCTAAATCCATTCACCTTAAACGGAAACACCGCCTCCCTCACATCCACTCATTGGTGTTCATTGGTGTTAACACAGAAGTCGGTATAAGTGTGAAAAGTCATCAGATATTTCTTACATTACTCAGGTTTTTGTGGATTTTTTGAAGGTATGCAGCAGAACAATGTCTTTAACCAAATGCTAATCATCTTTTCAGGAAGGTTCAGGTTCTTTAAAACAACCCTAAGTGTAAAGTAAAAGCTCAGATTGATGGATGTAATTTAACATAACATGTTTTCAAGGATTTGTTGAGTTAATTATAAGATAATGATTATGCTTGAATGTGTTTCTGAGACATTCTGTTTGGGTTTTATTAGCGCACGGATCTCAAAGTAGCTTTGGGGTGAAAGAGCATGATTATGCTCAGTCACAGTCAAGCATATTACAGGGGGACAAGAGCTATATCACAGATCAAGCTTTGCAACTCTGACGCACAACAGCAAGACCAGCAGCTCTATTTTAATCCCAGCACACAGATTGGTGACAGTGACAAAAAGAAAAATCAATGGTAATAACAAGGCTTAGACTTCATTTCTTTTCTCTTTAATTTCTTGACACAAATGTTCCCAAAGTTGAGCTAAAAAGCCTAGGTAGATCTATCTAATCCAAATTTGAACATAATCCTTTGCAAAACGACAACATATTGCTGTACCAGCAATGTTAGATTGGGGGTGTGAATGTCTGCAAGCTAGAGCGAGAGCGTGTAAACAGAGAGCTCTCAGTAACTGGGAGGAAAAGGGAGGCGAGGTTGCTCTGCGCCAACAGCCCCGCCCACAACTCAGAGGCAAATGAGTTACTGCTGCTCTGCAGAAACTATGTCCTAGAAAACGACACAAGATGTTTGACTTTGGCTAAAAACGGCATAATCATAATTAAAAGACCACTGGGAACGCTTTTAAAATACTGTAGATCAGGGACAGGCAACTTCAGGCCTCGAGGGCCGCAGTGTCTGCATGATTTCCAGATATCCAAGACTGATTACCTGGTTCAGGTGTGTCCAGCCAATTAGAACATGCCAGAGCATGGTATGTTGGAAAACATGCGGGAAGGCGGCCCTCGAGGCCTGGAGTTGCCCATCCCTTCTGTAGATCAAAAGATAATTGCAGTGGGTCTTTAAATGTCATTTACCATTTCGAGCTGCACTCATAATTTTAGAGTTAGTTCTTTTATTTTGAAAGTTTCAATATTTGAACTGTATGTATGTATGCTATACAAAACCCAATACAAGTCATAACTTGTGGAAATACTTTTAAATTTTTTTTAGATTGCTGGATCATTAAAACGTGATTTATAAAACTGTATTCAATTTTTAAATGTATTTGTTAATTTTATTTTATATGGTCCCTTCCATTACAAAGCCACTTTAGGACAAATATAAGAGGAGGAATTGGTGAGAACTACTCAGTTTGTTGAAGAACACCAGCCACTCAGCATGTTAAGTTCAAAATCGGTTGCCATGGAAACTGTTCCTGGAATGGAAAACGCAGCATCTCCCGCATCCTGAGATTTACAATCCCCTTTTCTGAAGCAGGTCTCAGCTTTATCTGAGAGCCAGAGAGCAACTCTACCTCTTTCCAGCTGATAGTTTCTGATCTAGCACAGCTTTTTAATCAAACCTCCCAACAAGCGAGTCATTTGTCTAAACTGACCTTCAACAAACTTTATGTATGATACCATTCAAGTCTGAGCTCAAATTCAGTGGATCTTTTCATAAATAAAAAAAAGTCCCTTTAAAAGAAAAAAGGAACAAAACATTTTTGCAGTCATTTTTGGTTTTCACTTTTCTTGGTACCCTGTCATCACATTTTACTTCAAATTGTAGGGTTTCAGATTTTGTTTTGGTGGAACAACAGCATATAGACTACCCCTTGGTGCTTTTAGGGTTCTTTACAGAAGCATCGTCTCGTTTCAAATATACAGGAACGTAGATCAAAATACATTGCTTATTTGGTCTAGTTTCACAGTGTCCTGAAGGGGAATGGAGCACATTGTCTGAATGAATCAAACCATTAACATCTGCTTATTTTGGGGCAGTACTGGGTGAAACCAAGAAGAAAAACAAGAAATAAAAAAAAACTGGTTGCTCTTGCTAATCCTTTAACAAGCATATGTTGATAAACTCATTTTTTAAAATACATTTCTTATATTTTCTTTTCAGGGGAAAAAAAACTGCTTTTCTGTTGGATTTCAAAGTAAGAGCTCTTTATCATAACAATGATACTTTTGAACAAAGCTCCCAGCTTTGTTCAAAAGTTTTGGGAAAATGGTTTTTAATAACAAAAAATACACATTTGAGAATGAAAAGCTGACAAATGAATAGGTTTTAGTTGGATGGCATCTAACTGTGTTTAACTTGTTAATTAAAATGTATCGGGTCAAATTTTTTTTTAGAAATATCGTTTGCATTTTCTAACCAAACACCATTTTAGCTCCAGACCATTTCTGAAATTTCTTTTACTAAGTACTTCTTTGGATGTGTGCTATACATTACTTTTTTTGTAACTGGAAAGGTTGCATTTAGTTGAGGATTGGTTTGCTTTTGCTAGTTTGTTAGCTGGATAGTCTGTCAAAATCTATGACACTTTGCCACATCAGGGTTCTTTTACAAGAGAACCAAGACCTTTGTTTTAAGGTGGACCAGTTGGCTCTATGTGCTTTCCAAATAAAGCCTGAAGACTTAACCATCCAGTTTAAAAAAACGTGTTGCCGACAACACCTAAATACTACATTCTCTTTGACATAGCATAACTCTGTGACCGTCCAACGCGAATCAGGTGATTTACATCAACTGCTTAAGTACTTCACTACTGCAAAATGTTGCTTTTCTACGCTTCGGAATCCACTGGAATTAAATCAACTGCATAATTGGCGGAAGTGTTATGGTAGTTGAAAAAATGTCTGTGGTCTGGTTGGTTTGGTCTGATTCATTTGGCAGGTGTGAAAGCTCTCTGAAGCTCTGATATCAATCAAAGAAGAAAGAGGGTCCTGTTTCTTTTGCAAGTGAATCCTGGTGTGGTTTGGAAACAGTGAGAATGCATCCGGATTATTGAGCCAACCACAGGGGAAGCAAAGAGAGTGCATTTTTTAGAAACAAACATGCTAATTTGAATTGTGCCTATAATAGTTCAAACTTAAATTGTGTGACAGATTCAAGGTCATTTATGTTGAGAGAGGTATGAGCTGTGTCCCCTAAAACAGATTTATAAATGACGACGCAGCTGTGATGCACATGTTCATGGGCAGCTGCTGCATTCAAATTACCATGTATTTATCAATCCGAGCACATGGGGGAAAAGGTCAGTGAAAAGTGTTGAAGTGTTGGCTTTGTGGGGGTCTTTACGCCTGCTTTTCCTTTTTAGCTGCATGGAGCATGCAGCCTTCGCCTGTGAGCACAGCTAAAGATGATAAACGAGTGCACCTGCAGAGGACAGAAGTAAAGCAAAGAGGGGAGATGTGAAACAAAAGGATCTCATGCCAGAGTGCTGCAGTTGCAGGTGGGCGGGGCCCTTGCTCCGTCATTTACACGGCGTGCTGCGGCCACGTTGTGGGGGAGGGGCTGCTGCCTGTGCAGCAAAGCCGGTAAAGGGAACTGTGAGATTGGATAGGAGTCAGCACCAGTCTGCTATTTTCATGCATTCAGTGATGTCATTATTAACATATCCTGCATCTCTGCAGTATTATGTTAATTATTCATGTCAGCTGTTGGAGCTGGATGAGAGCATAGAGGCTAATCATTTGATGTTTGAGCCTCACACTGAGATCATTTTTATCAGGTTTCAAACTAAAGTGTGTTAGCTCTCAAACATCCAATCTGATGTTTCTGCTGAATTTTTCAGTTTTTGCTCACAGCTCTGTGGCTACATCAGCTTGTCAAACCTCAAAGCTGATTTCTAAGAAGTTAAACCACGGATTCATTCCTGTTGGTACAAATAAAAGAATCAGTTAAAGATATGTTATGGGGAAAACGTGGACATTTGTTTTGCTTAGGGGGTTTAAAATGTATCTTTTTATTACAACTACTGGTTATCTAAGCTTAGTTAGGATTAATTTAGATTAAACTAAATTCACCTTAATTTAGAAATTTAGAATTGTTTAGTGTTTTTTTTCTACTTCTTCCTTTTTTCTTACTGTGCTTTTGAGCCAAAATATTGGCCCCGCCACATATGCCAAAAATCACAAAAACGTGCATGAATCTCCTACCCGAATTTTAGTGAGCTATAGTGTAGTCCCCTATCACGGTGGGCAAAACCATCAAGAAAACAAATGGGGCTCAAAAGACATTTCAAAATCTATAAACAAAACCAAAATACGCGTCGGGGATGTCCAAAAGAAGTTTGGAAAATATTATGGGATGGCTATAGGAACTACTGGCTTGGTGGCTATTTTGTGCAAAGCATGTAACTAGCTGATTTTCACATTTTCCCGAGTGATATTCACGAAACTTCACAAACATGCCACCAGGTTAAATCTACAACCACAACTGAAGTTTTGTTGACATTTGACCCTGAGAAGAAACTGCCATCTTCAGTTTAAAAAAAAAAAATCACCTATAGTACCAAATACTCATTTAAACTTCTTGTAGGGATTTTGATCTATTGCCTCATAACTTAGAACTCCTTGAACATCATTGGAAAGCTATTTAGAAAAAAATGTTTTAGATTTTGACCACATTAGCGTGGCAAACTTGCAAACGTGCCATTCCCCTGTTGCTCGCCCATTTTTACTGGAATATTGTGAAAATGTAATAATAAAATAATGTATTGAGTTGTTGGCCCAAGCTGCACGGAACAAAACAATATAAACATATTGGGAATGTGGGCGTGGTTTACAAAAAAAGCTCTGTTGCCAAGGAAATCAAAATATGTACTTTTGCAAATTCTTCTAAAAATTACAAAGAGCTGTTTGCTACCCCCAGGTGACAAAAAGTAAAACGGTTGCTATGTAGATAAAATAACAGAAAAAACACTATTTTGAAAAAAAGTTTTATTTTGACAGAAGAAATAGACGAAACGTCTGTAACGTCACCCACTGAAAGTGCCTTACTTCCGGTTCCAACGAAACAAAATCAATTCAGTCGCAATTTTTCCGCGATACAGACGTCACCATGTTGGAACCAGAAGACTTTAGTAAGAGGCGATTGATCCGAGTGGGTCTGAGTATTTCTGTGGAAACCACTCACGCTAATCAGGAGTGAGCGTGTTAGAAAGCCACACCCTTTCCACTGAAAGTGGGCTCAGTCAATCATAGGTTTCGAACGTACGAGGTGTGGGCCAGCAGACACCACATGCTTGTACTGAGGCATCCGGTTGGCCAGCGGGTACTTCCTATTTGGAACCATAGACTATATATTACTGAACATCTTGACCCCGCCCCCCCGTATTCCAAATAGGAAGCACCTGCTGGCACCAAGAAGTCAAAATCCCGTAAATCTAGATGTGTGCTCAACAATTCCCCAGCTTCACTGAACTTGAGATAAAAATGTAAATAGATGGTACTTAGTCTAAATGCATACAACATCACACTCACTATTAGTACACAAACCATGAACATGATCCTGAAAGTCGTAGAGTTGTTGCAATGAAAAGTTTGAGAAGCAATTATTTATCTCACCTTTCAGCAACTTTTCTTTCTTTGAAGTAACAGAAATTACTATTGATTTTTTTTTTTGTTTCTTTTATGTTTTGGAGTAAGTCAATACTGGTGTTTCAACAAGGATGCAACACAATCTCATACCGGCTTTGTCTCCAGAATGAAACGCGGGGAGGAAAGAAATGGAGGGATTCGATTTTCTGAGAAAGACCTATCTTCTTTTTATTGGATTTAAGAGAAAATCTGTGGTTAAACGGTACTTTATCGGTAGATGTAATTTAGAGCCTCAATCAGCTTGTACGAATTGGACATTTGATAAATGAATGCAGTTTTTTTTCCTGTTCAATAAAGAGATAAGTCAATGAGTCTATTTGTGATATATAAATATTGTGTGCCATTTTTGCTTATATAGGGTTATTTGGATTTTAGATGCCATGCATAGGATTTTTAATAAAAAGAATAAACCCTAGAGTGGGTCAGATGTATAGACTAGATTTTACCCGGCCATATTCAACAAGATTGGAGAAAAAGCAAGGCTAAAATTGGAAATTTGAATGGTTAAAGTTATGCGAAAGTTTTCTTAAGTCTACCTTCTTGTCAATCAAAAACAAGCATTAGATTATAATCCTTTTCATTAGATTTAAATCCTTATTTATTTTAAAAAACAGAATAATTAACGCTTTCATGTCTGAATTTCTTTTGTCAGATTATATGAAAAACTTTTCTTTAGTGTTTTTTCCATTAAAAGTGATGATAAATAAGGTGAAGTGTTGGATTTAATGGTACATTGCAACTCACGGCATGAACGGGGTTAAAAAAGTAACACAAAGCCACAGTTGTCATGAAAAGAAAATAAAGCCATGCAAATCGAATTGACTTTTTTAAAACCGCACTGTGTATATGTTTATTTTTAAAGTAAAGCTGGAGCTTTTACCGTGGGAGTCGATGGAAAGTCGCTTCCTTTTGAAACCAGCCTCCAGTGGTCATTTGAGGAACTGCAACATTTGATACTTCCAGGTTTGGTTCAAATTTGAGAATGAAAGGTTGTGGCTTGTTACTTTTTACGAGTTTCAAGTCAGGTCTCAGGTCTTTGGTTTGAAATGAGCTTTCTTTTGTCACGAGATGGTAAAAAGATTTAAAATAAAAAAGTCTTTGCATTTAAGACTCGTGTATTTCTCTAGTCCAAGTCTTAAGTCCAAGTTCCTGTCTCTGCCGTGTCATCCATGTTGTGTTGTCTGTCACGTCTTGTGTTTTCATGTCATGTCTACTTCTATGGTGTTTGTTTTGGTGTTTTTCATTGACTGGGCTGATCTGATCCCTTCCCTTGATTTCCATAGGCGTGCACTCCAGCAGGCATCAGCACAGTCATGCAACCTCCTGCCGACACTTTCACCTGGGCGCTCCACAGGCACCCATCTCATCTGAGTTTTCTCTGGGAACTGCCAGCCAGTCCCCACAGACAGGCCTGGCCGCCCACCTGTCCCCCACACACCACCTCACTGCCCTATCCGCACCCTCTCAGTTTCAGGATGTGGCCTTCATGGCCCTCATTCCTACCTCAGGCCTTGCACCAGCAATACCTCATCCAGCAGCAGCTTCTGGAGGCGCAGCACCGCAGGATCCTCCCGCACTCCAGGTAGTCACTCAGCTACAGTCAACACAAATAGAGATGCACAGGCAGGGAAAATAAAACCAAACACCCTCCAATTCCAGAAGAACGCAGGATCGTATTCCCCAGAACCACCACAGACTGCGATCAGGCTATGAATACTCCCCTCCGCTCCATGTTCCCCAACCAATATCTCAACAGCCACGATACTTGGCAGAAGGCACCGACTGGTGAGTCTGTCTGACACTAATGAGTCCTGCAGAGGGGAGAAATCATCCCAACAGTTTATCTCTGCGCCTATCCATCTGTCACACTGTCTGGCATGAGTCATAATGCAGCTTTTGTCACACACCTGTCCATTTTCAGGGATCTCAGCGTAGATGCCGGGCTTGCTCATCAGTACCAGCTTCAGCAGCTTCCTCAGCACTATCAGCATTATTTGGTCTCCCCTCGAATGCACCACTTCCCCAGGAACTCTTCCTCTGCTCAGCTGGTATGCTGGTTTTACCTCCTGCAACTCAAGAATACTATAATTTATACAATCAATCAAATTTTATGTGACCATCATTTTCTCAAAAGAGAAAAGGTAGTAACAAAATCCCTTTCTTTAATTAGGTTGTGCATGAAATCAGAAACTACCCATACCCACAGCTGCATCTGTTGGCTTTTCAAAGTCTGAATCCCTCAAGGCATGCCACTGCTGTGCGGGAAAGTTACGAGGTGAATCTGTTTCTAAATTTGTTTGAAATACTTTATTCTCATGTGACACGGTGCCATATTCTGCTGTAACTCTATTCTAGCTCTGGGTAAATTTAGCTGCTGTCTCCAAGCTTTTGACCAATTTGCTTTTTGTTTAAGACGAAAAATTTAAGGTGCTTTTCTGACCTTGAAAACGAAAGCAGTGTCACCACAACTTCTGTGTGTTGAGTGCCCCGTCATACTCAACATTACTGTCTTTGTGCAGGAGCTTCTGCAGCTGGAGGACCGACTTGGAAGTGTCAGCAGAGGAGCTGTACAGACAACTATCGAGAGATTCACATTTCCTCACAAGTATAAGAAGGTGTGACAGCAAACAAGATCACACTGACACAAAAGCAGTCCGTTTTTTTGTTTTGTTTCTTTTTTACACTTTATTTATATGTGTGATCTGTCAGAGAAAGCCTCTGCAGCTGAAAATTGGTGAGGAAGAGGAGGAAACAGATGTGGATGAAAAGTGTACAATATGTTTGTCCATGCTGGAGGACGGAGAGGACGTCAGGTGAGGGACTTTGTTTTTATTTTATTTATCTGGGTTAAAACCCATTGAGATCAAGATCTCTTTTGCATGGATGACTTAGATTTCTCTTAAATCTGTAAATTACGGTCCCAAAAGAGGAGGCAGACTAGCCCTAGAGTTCACTTTGAACCCTGTAAAGCCCACTACATCAACAAATTAACAGCACTTTTTAATAAAAATGATTTAAGATGTTTTTTAAGCCATTCAAAGAAATCCACAAAAGAAAAACAAAGAATTATCATTTTTATTATGATGCTTTCGGTTATTTGTTAAGTTTTTTTCCTCACAAAAATGTAAGTTTAAGAAAATATTGACAAATGTTAAGGAAAAAAAGCATCTTATTTTTACTGTCTCAAATTTGATCCTCATGTTTTTAACACGATTTAACTGTATAATGAAGAATTAATTATCAACAAATTTTGAATTCTTTCAGTACAGCAAGTAGTCATTTTAAAAAAGTAATTTAAAAAATGAGTTTTTCTCGACATAAAGTTTGGAAAATGAGTAAAGCTTTTCTCACCAAAAGTGTTTTTGAAATGTGAAATTTCATGGAAGCAGCCATTTTAAAATGAGCAAGAAAAGCTTTTCTATTGTCTCTAGTGGAATGATCGATACACTACAGGGCAGAAAACATGGACCATGTTATATACAGTGGGTTTTTAAGGAAATATTTTAATCATGCTAATGAGATAGGAGTCTCAGAAATGTGTGCATCAAGACAAATGGTTATAAAGTTAAGCATGAAACTGTGACCCGCCCCATGTATTTTCTACTTAACAAATTGTATTTTTTCATCTGCTTCTAATTCACAATGATTTGAATAATGAAATACTCAGAAATGCAATTTGGGACTCAATTTTATTACTAAAATCCTCCATCATCAGAATAATGCCACAAGAATATATTAAAAACAAGATTTCTATTGGAGTGGGTCTGTAAAAGTTGATCCAGAAAATGCTTTGCTGCTCAGCTGAGTAGTGTCTTCAGTTCTAATTTAGCTGAAGGGCATTCCTCCTGAAGTGCTTGGCACTATGACAGTGAAAACTGTCAAGTCCTTCAGTTCAAGCACTGACGAAGCAATGAGCAGCAAAACATCTTCTAAATCAACATTTGAAGAACAGGATCCTGTGTTTTTGTTCAAAAAATGAAGAAAACCAAATGAAAATTATTGACTGAGTCCTGTGAAGTTCAAAAGTGTATACCTCACAAATAATTCATCTATCAAATTAGCATTTTTGAGGGTTAGTTGTTCTAAGTAATGAATACAAATGTATAGGAATCAGAAAAAACACAAAAGACACTTCTTGAGAGAGAGAGAACAATGGAAAAATTGAAGTGCGTCCGTGATGCTGAAGTGTTATATTCTTTGAATCTTTTAAGTTTTCTGCCCAAATTCAGACTAAAACATGAGTATGGAATTAACTTTAAACTAAGTTTGTCAGATTAAAAATAAAATTTCAATTGAAACAAATCCACTCTAATCCTGCCAAGAATAGATTAAAAAAAATGTCTTTTATTGTTTGGAGTAAAGATCCACTAGAAATTGTTTTGAAAAATCTGACCCACAAAAGTTAAAAGTTCAACCTAATAAACATCTAAAGTCGTTATTTAAGTTACTTGAACGTCTCCTTTGATTGCATATTAAAACATGGTTACGTGTATCTTTTGAAACCAGGCCATATAAGTCATACATTCCATTTAAAAATATGCAATAAAATTAATGTTTGATTTAACCTTTTTTAAAGTGTAGTTAGGCTATGGTTTTGCAAAAATGCACTTTTCTTCCCACAAGGACTTTATGTTTATTTAAAACTAAGTTAGACAGAGTTTTATGCTACCGGGCTCAGAGATGAGTGTTCAAGCAACCACTTTTGATGAAAAGTCGATAAGTTTACACCGGCTGCATCAAGTCATGTTCAAACATCCACTTTCCTTAAAAAGTGTAATTAAACCCAAAAACGCTACCTCAAAGCTTTTGCATCCAGGATGCTCGTGTTCACAGGTCTCAACACAAGTTTAAAGTCTGTGTGCAGGCTCTATTTATAAATCAGGCGTCCATTGAACGCGCGCTAGAAGTTCAACCAGTTGGACTTCCTGAGGGACAACACTGAACTGCGACCAGTCAGGGACTCTTTTTTGATAGTGACGCGTGTCCTTTAGTAGCGTCCTTTTTATAACACGGAAGTGCCAACTGTTTAAAAATTGATCATGGAGAAGAAACACATTTTTATGGTTCGTGCCTGGCTGCTGTGAAAAAACAAAGCCTGGACCAATATTCACAAAATATGCACCATTTTGACATTTCACACCAAGCCTCTTTGAACTATAAGTACATGCACTGGTATTGGGTAGCAACAGTCCGGTGTGAACGCCATATGCTAAAAGCACGTTCAAGAATTTAGCGTGTTCTTGAATGTCCATCACATGCCCGGTGTGTACGAAGCATTAAAGCCCTTAGGTCCAAGTGCACCTTAGGAAAAAGAAAGAGCTTCAGTTTACGGCATGCAGAAGCATGTGGGACCACTGACTCTACATTAATCTCACACAACATGCCAATTGTCTCCTGGTCTCAGAATGTGAACACAATTGTCAGCTCAGGGGATTTCATTCACACCCATTAGAAGCCTTGCTGACCCCATGTTCATCTGTCTCTTGTTTCTGCAGGAGACTTCCCTGCATGCACCTCTTCCACCAGGGCTGCGTGGACCAGTGGCTGGCCACCAGCAGGAAGTGTCCAATCTGTCGAGTTGACATCGAAACACAGCTGAACCCCGACAGCTGATGGGATTCAGCTCCTCGTTAAACTCTAGTTTGGTTCCTTTGCTTCTTCCACTCCCTCCTCATTCCCCTTCTATTGTGTGGGGTGTTTTGCCAAATGTCTAAGGACTTCGTGTGACATAACAACCCCTCTGATTCACGCTTTACTGAGCCAAACCAGAACTGAGAGAGGCTGCAAAGGGCTCTCTTTATATAGAAGCACATTCATTTGGGAGAAAAAGACACACATACATGCTACTGTACACAGGGTTTACTTGTAGCTTGCTGGTCGTTAGTAGGGTTTTGTTGCTGTTGTGGTGTTGTACTGTTGGTAGCCACGGGCTGTGTAGCATGTCCTCAAAGCCATGACACAATTTCCTAAGAGTGAAAGATGCGGCGCCACACACAGCGTTGGCGTTTTTTCTCTCTTTGCTGTCTCTTTCTAGTGATATGTTAATAAGTTATATATATTTCTCCTATTCAGTCAGCCAGAATGCCACAAAAACAAACACTAATGCTTTGATGCTTTGTTTACCTAAAGATAATTTGTGGTTGTAGTAGAGTAGCAGCAACCAATAAGTGACACCTGGTGCGCATTTTTGGGGGCCAAGCACCGGCTAGTTGAGTGTTTTGATCCCATCATGCAGCTTTTGACATTTTTGCAATACAGTTGTACCTTTAACTTCAGTTGGGTGTCACGTGAGATTGTGAGTAGGTCTCCTTCACTGCCGCGGAAAAGTGTGAGTGAGTTGTTTTAGACTTTCTGTTTTCTAAACAGGTAAAAGTGTTTTACCAAAATGCATTTTGTTGAAGCGTAGCTTATCTGCTCAAGGGTTTTGTGCGTGTGTGTTCGGTGTGTGACTGAAAGCCGAAGTTGACCATGACCCCTTAAAGGTTAGCATATAGCATGACCACTTGAGTGCTTTTCCAACACTAAGCCCAAACAAAGGGATTTTTTTTAACGGAAGCTGTACTGCAGGGGCAATGGAATAAAAGGATTTCCCCTTGTGCATCTATATCTTTCAGCTGGGCTTGTGTGTGCTAAAAATGCAAGGTTTAATGTTGTTTACAATGATACAGAAGAGCCTGTGCATGGCTTTTTGTTTCAGCTTTGACAATAATTTAAACACTGATTAAAAAATAAATAAATGAAAAGGTCAGGTAGCAGTTGCTCCCCTGACTTTCAGAGCGCGTTCATCCTGTTCTCTTCGGTGGTAGCGATGGGATCCTCTTGATGTTTACCTTATTGCCTAAAGAGAAAGCACATGTGACAATAGTTAAAGCAACAAAAAGTTCTGTTTTTGGTACTGCGCTCACATCATTTCATGTTTAGGTAGAGATCCATGCAGTGTTTGAGCTGGGAGAAGAGCTTTTGCATATTGATCTCGTGTATTACTGTGACGGATCTCCCTCGTGGTTGCTATGCTGGTTGCTATGCTGTATTGCTAGAACATGTAGAATGTGATGCGACTGAGGCAGCCTCCCCCTTGTAGTGCACTTGGACAGCAGAGAAACATTAAGGCTGTGTTGCGTTGAGGTTTTGTTTCCCTTTAATTGTGCGTCCAAGAACACTGTAATGGTAAAAAGACGCTGTAATGGTAAAACAAAAGGCTCAGACACACCAGAACAATCACAGTGTAAGGTGTAGCATCGGTAAATATAAATAGGGATATTTCATTTGGTTCAAATACTCTAATGACTCCATAAAGAAATAGACACTGTGTGAAGTTGTCACTGGTCTCTATAAAGCCAATATAAAACAAATTCACCATTTTGTGAAATACGCCGTCTTTCAGACTGGATATGAGCAAAAATAAAAGATAAAAGCCGGACAGTTGTCAACAAACTCAGGGTTAAACCTTAGTCACATGCACCCGTGCAGGTTCTATGACTTTTTGGGTTGTCTGGGCCCATGGAGGGTTGTAGACAGGAGCAGCTGCGTCTTAAACGGAGTGCAGTTGTGTCTTGCCGCTCGTGTGTGGCCACATGAAAGGACATCATGAAAATGGGATGTAGGATGGAAGTTGGACGAACTCAAACTTCAATCTTTTCTAAAAAACTTTTGCTTTACTTATGTGGCCAGATTTGTATTCATGACAACTGTACTAAACATAAAAAATCAAAATGATATTAGAATCAAAAACCACTGGGGACCGTAGTTGTTTCATTGACAAAGGATTATTGGATCTTCAACTTAAGAACTATTGGGTGAGTTTCAACAACTGTCTGGCTTGTTTGACTGTCCTGTTTGCCCATTTTTGTAAAAGTTGGAGTTTGATAATGACCACACAGCTGAAAAACTTACCTATTCATCTCAATGCAAACAGTTGACTTCCCACTTTTCTCTCTCTATGTACAGACATTGCTAAATAGTAATCCCAAACAAAGAAGTATCTAATGCTGCAGTTTCTAAAATGACCACAAGAGGCTGTTTTTAAAAAGGAAGCTATTTCTCATTGGTTCCAACATCAAGAAGTCCCCCTTTACACAAAAAATAAACTTATATTTATTATTGTGGGACAATGTGGAGTAGAGATTCACAATGTGGGTGACCTCAGAGCCAGATCGGTCTATGGGAAACATTTTAGATAATTGCGTATATTGGCTTGCCATAAAATGTTGGATTATTGAGTGTATTGGCTTGCTATATTTTGATGCCAATAATGTTGCGTGGTGTTTTTGGGCCTTTCGAGTTTCCAATGAGCTCTCTCTGTCTTGAGCACTGCTATCCTTGAGGCTGCCTCCTCCTGTAGTGGAGTTACCTGTGATGAAGTTTCATAGTTTACAAAGAGTGTGATCAGTTGAAATGCCTTAAGTATTTAACAATCATAATTTATTACTAACTGTAGATATTGTGGGTCTGTGTTTAACTTTTTTTCCTGTTTTAAGGGTGACTGAATTATAATCTATTTATTTAGAAATAACACACACACAAAATTCACTATAAAAAACGATTACCTCATTTTTGCATCATTTTCAACAGGAATGCTTTGCATGCAGTTTTTTAAAAAATAAAAGGGGGGTAAAAAGAATAAAAATTTGCCCTGCTGTTTGATCTCCACAAGCTGGCTGTGCAATGTTTACTGTCCAAGACTGAGCTGCTGAGCTCGCTCACTGTCTCTCACGTGGTGCTGTTGATGATTGTTACATTCCATTCAATGCAATTTCTCCAGTCCCCCATGCTGTTATGTAGTGGACAAACTGCAATTAAGTGAAGTGGTTTTTAATTTGTGATTTGATTTGAATGAATTTGCACTCACTTGTTTAAATATGGGAACCCTCTCACTGGCAATAAACAAATAAATAAATAAAAAGTTCAGATAATTAACACTATAAAAAAAATCTGTTGGTTTTAGAGAAAAAAAACTGGCAGCTGTGGTTGCCAAAATAAAATGCCTATGTAAAAATACGTCGGTCACGTAAGCAGCTTCACATGTAAATATCACATAATATAATTTCGTAATTCACATATACAAATTGACTACATTTTTAAATAAAACCTACAGATACATTTTGTAAATTTGCTGTTCTATTCTATTATTGTAACAGTCACTTATGCAGAATTTTCAGGTTGATTTGATTTATACTGTAAGTTAAAACATTTGTTTCACATAAAATAATGACTTAATCACAGCAATGTAATATGACACAACCTTGGAACAGTTGTAGTATTTACAAGATCATAATGATAAATGTATACAATTTTTTGTAAAGTTGTTTACATTGTGACTGTATTTTCTACCTTTTTATTCTAACAACCACTGCTGACATTTTTTTCTGTTAAACCAGATGGATTTTGCCTCTTTTTCATCTTGTTTTAAAAAATGCAATCACAGCAACATACTCCTTCTGTATTTAATTCTTTCTTTTTTTAAACCAAGATTATATAAAAAAAAAAAATCACATTTAGAAAAAAAAACTAGTAAGTCATTTTTAATATACACAAAATGAAAAATCTCACTTTGTGTCTTGAATTGAAAAAACTGCAAAAAAAGTCGAACTGTTCCATTATTCTAAAGCAGGGGTCTGCAACCTGAGGCTCTGGGGCCACATGCGGCTCTTTATCCCTTCATTGTGGGTTTTTAGCTTTGAAGAAAAATTATAACAATTTGAATAAATAATGGGTTTATAGTCTATTTAAATTTGTATTAGTTGAGTTTTGTTATTTATGATATTAACATGTCAGACAACAGACCAAAATAATCTTTTATTTATTTTATTTTTTGTCAAATTTATTATTCCAATCTTCTGCTGTACAAAAACGTCATGTTGCTGGTCAGAGACACAATTCTTAAGGAATATATTTGCATTTATATGTACAGATAAGTAAAAAAAATTGATTCTACAGCAATTTTGTCATGTTGATATTTGATAGAAAAAGAAAAGATGGTGGTTTAAAGTAATAGTAATAGAAAATGTCATGTCTCACTTTCTTGCAATTTTATTTCAAGAAAATATTTTACTTTATTTTATTTTGAAAGGAACTTGCATGTTCTGTTGTCAAAAACCAAACAAGTTAAAATTGTTTAATGGTTAGCCTATAAAAAAATCTAGAATTGTCATAGTGTAATTATTGGAAATATTTAAGCTACATAGTGTAAATGAATTGCTTAATGGCCACAAAGACATAAATAATTAAATAATGCATATTTTGGGGGGGATTTTGTGGCTCTCAGGGTCTTAGTCAGAAAAAACTGGCCTAAATGGCTCTTTTAGGTTGCAGACCACTGCTGAAGAGCATTCAAAATCAGCGAGATTGTAATTAAAAATCAAAAAGACAAAACTAAGTTTAGTTTAAATTCCAAAACTAAGTCTTCCCTCTAGTTTACAATGCTTTGATCAGATTTCTTAGTAGCCCATAGCAATTGCTTACAGAACTTGTGCACAGTTCAGTCAAGAATTTAACTTACACTTTAAATAGGACATTTTGAACTCAATAAATGACTTTAATGTGGACACCTGTGGTCAGGTTTGAATGATGCAAGGAGGCAACATCAGAGCACTCTGCCAAGAGTACCCTGTAAATCAGTAGCCCTGTTCAATGCCTGATAGACTGGAAGAGCAAAATCGCTGCCAATCTTTTATTAAAACATTTCAGCTGGTTATCAATGATGACATTAATCAAATTAATTTGAGTGCTAAAATCACAATTCTGTTTTTTTTTTCAATTGATTCATTCATTCATTTTCCAATCCGCTTTATCCCTTTCGGGGTCACGGGGTTGCCGGAGCCTAACCCGGCTACTCATGGGCGAAGGCAGGGGATACCCCTGGACTGGTCGCCAGTCTGTCGCAGGGGTTCAATTGATTGATTTTTGAAAATTTTCATCCCAGAGCCATTAGTTTGGCAATGAAAAAAAAGTAGTTTTCTTTAATGAAATGCATTTCTGATCTATTTTTTTTCCCAATAATGTCTGTGATTTGATTCTTTTTGGTGTTTCTCTTCAGTTCAAAATTAAATGCAAGCTTACCAAGTGCCTCGCTTTTGGTGTTAGGATATATTTCCATGTTGCTGAAGCCACTAACAACAATCAGTCCATGAAGCCACATTGCCTTATGTGTAGCATAACTGTTCAAAAGAATGAGATCTGAAGGAGAAAACAACTCCTGACAGGTCAAAGCCATTCTTGAAAAAACGATATTCAAAAGCTGCTGGTTTGTTGGTGAAGCGTCACTTACGGTGGAAATTGTTCTAAAAGCGAAGAGGCATGTTGCACTGTGGGCTTTACGAAATACGTCAGGCAATTTTCTTAAGTTTATCCCATTTTCCAATCTTCTATTTAATGTTTTTCTTACATTTTTAAGGTCTGTCATTCTTTTGATTTTCTTTAATTTCCTCTAAAAGAAAGGCAAGGATTACAAAGCACAACTCTTTCTAAGAATGCATAATTTCTCAGGTTCTAATGAAAGGGTAAAAAGATATACAAACATATATTAACATATTAACATATATGCTGCTTCAATCTGAAAAACAAAACTGAAGAGAAAATATGCCAAAAAAAACTGCCAGTGAAAGGGCTGCCGACATCCTTGTGTACGAAAACTGCTGTTCTGCTGTGACTGCGCAATGTTTTTCAACATAAGATATTTTATCTGAAAATAGAACTATTTATCATTGATATTAAAGCAATAGTGCATTAATAGTGATGAGTGTGATGGTGGAGAAATGGGTGAGTGTATAACTGGTAAATGTTAGATTTACATTCAGTGGAATTTTGTACTTTATTTATTATTAATACTAATATTGGGGATAATGAAACGTTGCATTGCTAAATCCAAAATTTTCAGTTTTGTCTTTTTTTTTATTTCATGGCTTGTATTCTTTTATATGTGCTGTTTTTTGTAATAAACTGGATTTAATGGACATTTTAGTGTTTTGCTTCTTTTTTTGTTTTAACAATGAACAGACAAATTGACAGCTGTTTCCCACCTTTTTTGTGCATCTTGTTTTTGCAATTACAGTGTAAAATATTTTATTAGTTTATGCGACAGACCAAATCCAAAGAAGGGCATCGTTTGTGTTTTGCTAGAAAATCGTTGGTGAGCATCAAGTACCATAAAGCCATCAAAGCCACAGGCTACACAGAGAGAGCAGAGTTTTAGAGCAGAATTAAACTAAAAACAAAAAAGTTTTGAATTGGTCTCAGAACACTAAAAAAAAAACAAGCAAAAATATTCAGAACTGCAGACCTAATAAGATTTGACCAATAAATTATCATTCATGGGGATGTTGTTTTGAAGTTGAGTCATGGAATATGATTTAAAGTCCCACTCCAAATCATCTTTTGAGCTATTTCAAAAGTGTTCCCAGTGAGTTTTTTTTATTACAATTATGGCTTTTTTAGCCAAAATCAGAAACCTTAGTTGTTTTGTGGAACAGTCTGTACTTTCTGCAGAGCAGCAGTAGTTCATTAGAAATTTACCTAAAAGTTCCTGTTGCTGAGAGCGCTCTGTTTACATGCTCTCCCATTGACTCACAGCCTGTCACACCGCTAACCTAACATTGGTGGTGCAACAAAAATGGCGAGCAGTACTGGAGCTGTCCAGCAACAATCTTGAGCCAGATACCAGCTCAGACAAGTAAAACAAAGACGTACATGGATCTATTTGTCTGCACGTTGATGCATCAGAATGGAGCGGATTGTGGCATGTCCATTGTATTTTCAATATCACAAATACCAGTAAGCTCTTTTCAGACATGTTTTCATCTGCTCCCGATTCACCATTTGAATAAAGAAATACTCATACTTAAATACTTAATATATGTCCTTCATCATCAGAAAAATGGCACCAAAAACACAAAATTCATCAGAGTCTGTCTTTAATGTCTTCTCTTCTAGAAATTGACCACTCATCCAAATTATTTCATCCTTCACACTGATGAAGCTACTTGGATGAAGATATTAAGACTTTGTCATCTATCTAACCTGATTGACTGATTGAAGTCAAACTTGGGGATATTATAAGAAAACTTCTTGTGGCATTTTAACCATGTCTAATAATAATTAGTCCACGTTCAGAAGTTTGCATCACCTGGACTCCACTGATGGCCTTGCCTATGCTACTGCAAAAGTGTGCAAAGCACATGTATTGGATTCAGCTACTTATAAAATAAAAAAAAAGTAAAATTAAAGTTCAGGCCTAAATCTAATCTGATCTAAACTTCAGATTATGCTTTGTGTTGATCATAGAAAAAACATTTTAAATAAGTTGATTTTATCCTGAGAAAATACAGAAATTGTCATAAGTAAATAGTTCTGCTACACATAGTAAGTTTATCTGAGAGCATGAAGTACGAGCCTAGATTTAAGTGCTAATTTTTTAAATACTAATTATCTACTAAAGTGTTAAGGTTTTAAAATACCAACTTTTGTTTGATCTTGTAAAAGTGCACAAAAGCAATCATGTTGTTTTGTTTAAAAGATTGCGAGAAATTCATGAATAATGCAGCCTGCTTGGACAACTTTCCCATGAAACTTGTTTATTAATCTGGTGTTGTTACAAAATGAAATGCATTCAAAACATTTTTCCAGTTTGTTTTAGTCAACGGATTTGAAACATCTAGAAAAAAAACATGTATGCTTACAAAACCTGCATATGTAAAAAGAATGGCACATTTTTTCCGACGGCCAAAATGCATACAAAATATGACTTTTAGTTTCCCTCATCACCTGAGACATGAAAATGGTCACAAACAAAACCTCTTTGATCAGAGTTTTTCAACATCTCCTGCTGGACATTAAGAGAACATTTCATCCTTAGTATTTTGGGTAGATAACCCTAAAGATCTGTCCATCAGCTTTATTTTTGGCCAGCCACTTCCCGCAGATGAAGATGGTGGTGACACCATTGGCTGTGTTGGTGACCTCCACCCGGTCCAGCAGCCAGCCGGGGTTAAGCCCAGAGTTGTCGTGCTCCATGCGGACCCGCCACAAATCTCCCATATCTAGCATTTCCAGGACAAAGCGGTCCGTCTGCTCGCGTTCAAAGAGGTTTCGGAACTTCTGCCGCAGTTGTCGACGCCCAGAATCCCCGTTGGAGCCATAGATGGTGATAAAAACATTGGCATCTGTGCCTGCTCCCTTCTCATCACCCGTGATGACGATGATCTCATACTTGACAGGCACTAGGCTGCGAGCTTTGCTGGCAAAGCTCTCAATGGCTTTTGTGCACTCAAAAGTCAAGAATTCATCCCTCTTTGAGGAGAGCAGAACCAGGGCATTGCAGCTAAAGACATACCTAGAGAAAGTAAAATTTAGATAGCTTGATGTATATGATATATATATTTTTTACCTGAAAGTGAGCAATAATGTTTGAATAGCAACGGTCTTACTTGTTTCCAAGTTCTTTTTCAGTCACACTGATCTCCTCCACGTGCCAGTGAGCCTCCCCCTTTACTTTCTTTCCATCCTTGGGTGTGTGGCCCAGGCAGATGGCAGTGAGGTCACCCAGGTTCTTGGAGGAAAACTCAAACCTGTCAACATTTCCACTGAAATCAAAAAGAACAATATGGCTTGCATCATGTACATTTACATCGAAGAAAGTTTTTGCCTTCATATTCTGATAGTGGAACCCTATTTTAGGCTTTAAAGCTAAAAAAAAACCCTGAAAGAAACTGGGTATACATATACATATATACATACATATATACACATATACATATATATACACATATACATATATATACACA
>BSAI01000108.1:8491614-8600268 GCA_036245035.1 Adrianichthys oophorus
TGCTTTAAAGTTTACAATATTAATTGAAGAAAAATACTTTTATAATAAAAATTCAGAAAATTGTTAACTGATCTATAGGAAAAAACTTTTAAAAAATATCCTGTTTGGCTCTTTTAAGTTTGTAAAGTGGGAAATAATTTTAAAATTAAAAAAAAAAAATCAAAGTTTATCCACCAAGTTTAGCCTCAAATACAAAAGGGGTTTATACAAATATACACCTTGTGTGTCAGAAGATTCATAACCCCCTACAGTGAAATCTGTCTAACACAAGAGGCCTTTAGCTCTTATTGTTTCCTGTCCAGCTGGACAGGAAACAATAATAAATAAATTAAACAAAAAATAAAATAACAAAGATAAAAAGCTGTAATTTTTCCAACCCTTGTGGCAGTGCTGCCCCAACCTTGTCCTCAAGAACAACTATCATTTTTTTCTGTTACTGTACTACTTGAGGCTGATTAGCCAAACCAGGTGTTTCAAATGCCAACAAGAAATACAGAAGATACATGAGTGGAAACTTATAGCATCAACATTACTTACATATAATCGCGTAAGCAATATCCTGTTGTAAAGTGTTGTATATCCGCACAAAGCTGCTTTTCTACGCTATGAATCTGCTGGAATTGTGTTAATTGCATTAATGGTTGAAGCGTCATGTATTTGAAAGAATGTAATAACTGGAGTTAAGCTCCGCTTTTATAGGGTCATGTTTGAGTTGCTGACCTGAGTTGTCATGCCAGACTCGCACTTTGGAAAGGTCTCCCAAGCTGAGGATGTCAGTGAAGCGAAATGTATCCACCTGCTTGCGCTCAAACTTGTTGGACTTGTTGCACTCTTTCAGGGCCAGCGTCCCGGTATCTCCATTCTCTCCAAAAATGATGATCCACACATTGGCGTCAGTGCCAGCTCCTGAGGAGATACATTTATGTCAGTATTGGAGATTTAAAACCACAAACCTTTTAATGGTGCCAGGTCTGTGCCGTAATCAAATATCATCCCACAGTTTGGGAATTTTAGCATTTGCAGGCACCTTAAAATACATTTGCATTTGGTTCTTTTGAGCTTTCCCTGTTATTACAATAAAGCTACAAAAAATCTCACAGGGAGTGCTTCCCTGTATGACTCAGACATCACATCTTTAAAGTCACTGTGGTTTGTCATTTCACAGCAGTCTAGGATGGAAATGTCTGCAGTGTCCTAATTTTTAGGCACCCTCAATGCATTTACGACCTTTAAATGCCTTTTTCCTTTCATAAACTTGAATGTAAACCTTTGCATAGTTGATGGCTCTGGCCTTCAGACACACTTACATCCTGCACAGCACTGCCTAAGCACTGGCATTTGCATGTGTCAGTGAGTTTGCATGTTCATAAGCTTGGCTCATTATTCCCCCGAGTCTTAGTGTTGGTGCAGAGATGCATCTTAGCTTCTAGTAGTTGCCAGAGGCACAGAGCAGTTCTTTGAAGTCGGCTCATACTTCTCTCCATCCTATCGTATTGATCAGCAGAGCAAGCACACAGCTAGAAGCACTGCATGAAAGTGGACTGCGCAGACAAGTGAGGCCCTTCTGAAAACAGACGCCTTCATTACCAAATAGGAGTTGCATATGAAGTATTCCACCTATTCTTTTTTTGAAAGCACGGATGTCTGCAGGATGGACTGATCAAATGTGCTGCAGCCATTTCTGAGCGTTTTGATAAAGAATGAGATGACGAGTGTTGAGAAATTAGCTTATTGACGTTTTTCAGTTTCCCTTCCATTCTGGAGCATGTGTTTTTTTGAGAGTGGACAGAAAAATATGACACTTGACAGATGAAACATCTTTTTTAATGTAGAAACTGCTTTACGCAGTTTGAAAATCAATGCAGCATATCTCAATGCTTTCTCTTGCATATGTTCTTGAAATATTTATACTATCATTTAAATAATAACCAAGGTCTTTAGAAAAATTGACTAACTCAGTAAAACTCTAATCTGAGTGGATTTTTCACTGAGATTAATTGATTTTGAAGGAGAAAGTTTTAACTCTTAATTATTTGTTTGCGCTTGATAAGCGCTTTAATCCATTCCAGTGGTAGTCAGAAATGTAAGATGAGCTTTCCAGGAATCAATTATTGAAGTATTAATTTTAAATGTAGTAAAAGTGTAACTGAGATGATTAGGCATGTGGTTCCATTTGCAACGACTCCCTCTGGTGGCCGGAGGGGGATATAGATGGTTGAGTCCGGACAAAAAGGAAGTTGGATCTTTCTCAATCTGAGTAATCATGACCTGGGTGGGATAATTGGGTCCAGCTGGGTCAGATCACATCTCAAAAATCCATCTAACCATCTGAGAGTCACTATGAAGCTATGTCCACACCAGGCACATGACACGCATTCTTGAACAGGCATTTAGCCCATGGGTTTTTTCTTCTTTTTCTACTGTTTACTAGCGCATGTTTGATACCTACAGTTGGAAGAGGATCCTGAAGCGGAGCAAATTTGGGCGCAAATCTTTCACAGCTTTATTCCGATATATCAAAGTCTTGGTGTCATATAATTCCCACCCGTCACAAACAAAAT
This sequence comes from Adrianichthys oophorus, assembly GCA_036245035.1. Lineage (NCBI taxonomy): Eukaryota > Metazoa > Chordata > Actinopteri > Beloniformes > Adrianichthyidae > Adrianichthys > Adrianichthys oophorus. Next base: position 8,494,176 of record BSAI01000108.1, read on the forward strand.
TATTAATTTCTTCTCCATGATCAATTTTTTCCATGAATGAAAAGGGACACCATCCATATATCACAACCAAATCTGAGTCCCAGATTGTCCAAAGTTCAGCTGGTTTAACTTTTAGTGCTTGTTCAGTGGCTACAGTGGTTTTGTTTGTAGAGCCCAAAAAGATAAAAAGAAAAACTTTCGTACATGTGAACATGGGGACTAACCCTAACCACACTATGCAACAGGCGTATTAATTCCTATTGGCCACATTATGCACACTTGCAGTTATGCAGAAGACACTCAACTTAACATTTTTTCCCTGAGTGATTGTGGTCCATTAGTTTTTTTGAACCAATTTTTAGAGCAGCAAGCTATTGAAAAATGTGTTCAGTGTGGACATTGTTGGCTGAGTGCTCTACCTGCGATGTCGCTGGTCTTGACCTGGACAATATAAGTGGTGATTTCCACCATCACTTCTTCGTCCACCACAGCAGCCATCTCACAAATCATGTTCCTCTTGGGTCCTCGTGTCTTGGAGAGCCAGTCCTCATAAATGAACACAGACACCTCCTCTGTGCTCAAGTCTCGCATGATCACCTGAATGAATAGTTGTCTTTTAAAAACACTCCAATGAATTTGTGCCACATTGAAAACATCATTACATAACAGTCATCATTAAGGTAGAAGGAATCATATAGTGCTGATGATCAAACAAGAAAATGATCGCATTCATCTAATGGTTTCTGACCAAATTACAAAACTAGTTTTATTATAGATTGTAGTGGTTGGTCTATTGCCATGGCCAAACCAAATCCCTAATCGCTTAATTTCTAAAGCACAATGTGTGCAATGTCAGATTATGGAAAGATAATGAATTCCAATCTGTACTCAGTCTGAGCATCTCTTAATCTTGACACCTCCTAAATATAAACCCACGTCACTTGCATCAGCTCCCCTTTCTTCAAATGTTTCTGGGCTGATTACTATGCTGGAAAGCTGCCCAGCTCTCTGTTGAGTCTATTTCCAAACACACAGACCCAGCAACCCATAGAAGCACCACATCTGCTTGAAATGCTGAACACACAGCTCTGTGCAGGGTCGAGTCAAGGGGATGCTCACAGTTGCCGAGTCCCAGGCGCAGACAGACAGGGTTTGATATTGGTTCTGACTGCTGTGCTGCTTTGCAGACATGCTGGCTTTACCAGGGCGGACATTTGCATAGGAAAAGCTTTCGGTTTCATCAAAGCTCTCAGCCCGGAACTTCAGAACGAATTTGAAGGCGGGGAGTGATGGAGTCCGCACAGCAACATTTCAGAAGGCAATCAAGTTCTGTCAATTGTAGTGATAGAGCAGTGATTTATGCGTCAGAAATATAGTTGTGAATCTGATAAATTCAGTCTTTTCATGCTGATGGAGAAAGACGGTTTGAAGTTGCAGAAAAAAAAAGGATCAATATACTTTGTGTGTGTTCATCTGCCTTTGTGGAGGTGTGAAGTTATGGCTCACACATTCATCTAAAGACACAGATGCCAGTGTGTGTTTGTAATGAGTTAGAAAACAGCAATCGTAGTTAATATTCCTTGGTTTTTAATCTTTCTTAATTTTTTTGTGTGCTACCTTGAGAGAATCCTGGCAGTGGAAACAAAAACAACTGAAATCGACATTGATAAGGATGATATTACCTAAACTATGCAGTGCCATTATGAAAACAAAAGTCTGACCTGTTCTACCACATTTGAATAATATGGTTATTATTATTTTGCTTTTTTTTTTAAAATGCATACATCAGATCTGTTTTTTTTTCTTACAACCAATTAGCCACTAAAGAGATAACAGCAGGATGTTTGATGGCTTGTCTTTGTGCGCTGACCTTGTCAAGAAACCAGTCAGGTCGACTGCCGGAGCCGTCAACGCGCATCCTCATTTTCCTCAGCGGTGCAATGTCATCGATCTCCATGTTGAAAGTGTCCTCCTGACCACGCTCAAACCTGTCATCCACCAAAAACATTTGTCATTAAATTTAATTTAAAAACCCACTCTAATGAAAATTGTGATTTTAATATGTTCTTGTTCTATTTTTCTGATGAGGAAGTACATATACTAGGAAAATTAAGCTTAAAATGGAATTTCTGAGTACTTCTTTATTCAAATCATTGTTAAGACGAAAAAATATAATTGGAAAAAAAGAACCTTTTTGTAATGTTGAAAATACAATGGTCATGCCACAAGCTCCCTGCTCCGCTCTAATTATTTATCTTGTAGAACGCCTTATTTTATTTTTAGTTATTACCAGAAGAGCTCAAAATGATTAAAAAAATCGAATCATTTGAAGAGACTTTTCCATCTTCTGGGATTTCAGGATATCAGTTTTAATCATGATTAGATAAGCAATAGTGAGCATTAGCTATTGTGATCTTTTAACAAATTAAAGGTATTTTTTAGGACTTTAAGGGTTCCATTTACTCATAGTAAATGTGCACAAAAGTTATTTTGCTTTGTCTGAGAATCTTGATCGTTTCTGCATTTCCAATATCTACCTACATGTCCATAGTTGAGAGCATTAGAAAATAAAACAATCCACTTTATGTATTTGTTATTTTGCAGAGAAGTTATCACGTATACATGCCCTGTTAGCTTGTACACACAGAAGAACTGAAACTTTGATTTCAGTGCTTAATGAAACCAGAAAAGTGCGTCTATCTATTATTTATTTATTTTTTTTTACTGTACCTGTCCTCGTTCTTCTGCAGCAGCATCTCTTCTGTGCTGCCGTTGGCCCCAAACACAGACATGTAGATCAGGGTGTCTGTTCCTGCGCCCTGAACATCTCCTGTTTCCACTGTCACCTCGTATATAACCTATAATTAAAGGTTCAAACATTTAAATCACTAAATATTGGCAAAAAAATAGAAGCCCAAATAAGAAATATTCCTATCAAAACATGATATTCATTTATTTAAACAATGCTGTTTACAATATTAAAATGAAAACAAGTGCAAAGTTGTGTATTTGGCTGTTTATTCCACAATAGTTCAAAATATTTGAAAGGTTTAAAGGCAAAAATTGATATTTATGTGAATCACTTCTTTTGTGTTAGACTCTTCCAGTTTGATACCTTCTGGGAGATAGAAATGGCCTCTGCATCCAGTATGTTAAAAACTCTTGCAGTTAACCCATCCCCTCTGTCTTTGGCCAGCCAGCACTTGCAAGCAAAAATATATTTGACCCCTTTGGTTGGCACAGCGACTGACAGCTCCTCGACGAGCCAGCAGCTCTCCGGGGTGGCCCCGTCATGCCCCAGCTGCAGCACGGGAGACACACAATTGTTTAGAAGCAGCAAAGCAGCATTTTTCTTTGATAAGTGTGCGACAGGGTGGAAGTGAAGCTGTTTGTCCCACTCTCACCTCCACCTTCTTGATCTCTCCCACATCTGAGCCGTGAGCTTCAAAGTTCTTAAGCGAGCCGGCCTCAAAGCCCTTTCTCTCGTCTGGCAGGTCCAGCCACAGCCGCTCTGTCTGGCTGTGGCTGATTCCGACGATGATCACATAGGCTCTGCTGGTAGTGCTGGCATCACGCTCTGTTCCAGTGCAGATGGTGATGTGGTATGGGATCACTTGACAGATAGAGCACTCATATTACCAATACATTTATTAAGATCTGATTAATAACAGTTGTTTCGTCAAGCAGGGGATAGCAATCTCCTGAGATGTCTTACTTGGGAGCTCAACTTCTTCCTCCTTCTTCTTCTTGTTCTTTTTGTTCATGTTACTGTCCAGGCTCTCGACTGTCAGAGCTGGCATTTTTTTACTGTTCAAGCTCTCTCTGACTCCTTCATAACCCTGAAACCCAGAGGAACCGTTAGGGCAGCAAACAGACTCGTTGACAATGAAACCACTGCAGAACCGAAAGGTCAGCACACTAAAATGAGACTTGGTGCATGTGCTTTAAATTTTTAACAAGAAGAGGATTCCGTTTGAAGATTTACTGCAGGAACCAACCTATTTATAACCCCAACGTGTTGGTAAAGAGCATTAAATGACACTTTGGAAACCTGGACAGACCATTTTCGTGCTTTTACGGTCACAGTGGTTTTGTTTGAGAACTACCAGAAGATTTTGTTTCACAACATGATTTGAAAGTAAAGATCAAATTGTCCTGTTCAGTCTCAAGCAACCAAGACTGAAAGGTATAAAGACATTGCAATCAAAGGATGATCTGAACTGAAGTAACATTCACGTTAGTTTTATGCATTGCATTGTGGGTACAGGGGGGGAAGGAAGTCAACCTCGTCTTCCAGTCAGTGATTCTTGATAACAGGTACATGCACCAGGTGAATTAGAGCATTTGACAAAATAGATGTCTAATAATTACCTAAAATCTTGGTGTATTTAAATGACAAAAGCAAAATCCTCATTTTAGACTTTAATTAAAGTTTAACAGTTTTTCAAAGACAAATTTTCATGTCCGATCTGGTTTATTGCTAAAGAACTTTTGTAAAATGCTTTCAAATACAGTTATAAACTAACATTTTTTTAACTTGTTTTTTCTTTATCTTCTGATTTGTTTGAGCTTTTTAAAAGTATCATCAGGCTATTTGTGATGTGACCAAACAGATTTGTGAAACAAAAACGTTAGACAACCCTGGTGACATTTCTTAAAACAAAATCTTGAAAACTAAACCCCACAGTGTTTGTATACTAATGATACAAATGAAAATGAATAAACTAAATCAATTTAGACCAAAAAAATACATACCTAGGAGATTTAGGCTGAAATGGTGGGATTTTTCAATTCCAATTGCTGTTACAAGCAGATTTATATTTTTTACTTCATATTCAAAGCTAAAAAAAAGCCTTTTTGTCACAATCTAGCTATAAAAACTTCATACAAATTTTTGCTGGCAGACATTTTTTGGATATAATTGGTGATTTCTGCTCAAATTTGATCAAGCTAAAGCACAACATCATCACACAGGAAGAACAACAATCATTAGAGGGAGTCCTCAAGGTTCTGCTTTTGGCCCACTTGCTTTTTATTGCTAGTTTGAGTTTACACCATCATCCTCATCATGGAATACATTTTCATATTCATGTTAGTTGTAGTAATTTATATCAATAAAATCAGATATTTCAAACTACTAAAGACACAACCATGTTTTAGGGAAATGAAGGTGTGAAGTTTTCCCTTTGATCTGCTCCAAATATTAAGCCCTTTTTTCAAATAAAGTTTGATTGGATCCATTTATGACTGAGTTGTCTGTCTAGGAATCATTTTGAGCTCTTATGTTATTTCTTAACTAGTTATAATGTTTAGCCACTTCCCCGTAAGTGCTTTCTTGCTCAGCACGAACATTTCCTGTAAAGTAATTTAAACCTGTAGCATTAAAAATCTGTTGCAGGCAAAAACTTCAGAAAATTCAAGTAATAAACTAGTAGTAAACACAACTGTTAACTAACTGCTGTGCTTACTTTTTAATTTAGATTCTATAACCTTGTATATTTCTAAATACAGATTTTTCTGTGTGGTACCTTGACATAGAAGACTCTTTCAATACGTCGGTCCTCCCTCTTCCTTGAGAGCCAGCGTTCACACAGGAACAGGTAGACCTCTTCTGTATCAGCGTCAAACACTTCCACTTGGTCCAAGAACCAGTCAGCACTCATCATACTGTTATCATGGCGGATTTTTATTTTGAAAACCTGCCCAAGATCAACTGCCTCTATAGTGAACTTATCCACCTAAAAAAAAAAAAAAAAAAAAATCCAGATCTTTTCTTTTTCTTAAGCAAATTGTGTCAAAATGGAAGCATAACATATTTATTTTCACAAAAAAAAATGATAGGTTTGATATGAAAATATTAAATAGAGAGGTCCAGAATCTGCAGTTTCTTACAGATCCTCGTTCAAACTTGTTGCTGTTTGTCTCTGACTTTCTCAGTTTCCTCTCCCCGGTGTCCCCCAGGTCTCCATAGATGGTGAGGAAGACGTTGGCGTCAGTGCCAGCTCCGTGCGTGTCTCCTGTCATCACGGATACGTTGTAGGTGTGAGCTGGAGAGCGGGGGACAAGGAGCACAAACACAAACGCCGCCATCTCAATTGAGGCTGATTTTTACTTTCTGCAACATGCATAAAAATGTAGAGGCAGTCACATACTCTCCAGGGCATCTTCCACCTCGACCTCGGTCACTTTCAGGCTGCCATCTCTGGAGAGTTTCTCAGTGATAATGTCAGAAGGTACCAGTTCTCTCACGGTTTCTCCATCATCCTCAGACTTTGCGAGCCAGCACTCACAGGGGAAAATTGCAGTCTCTGATCCCTATAAAGAAATACACTTATTACCCATGAATTACTAATGGAGAACAAAGTTTTCTATGGAAAATCATGAGAAAACTAAAGCGCAGGAACTATTAAATTATCAGGAGAACATCTCCCTCTACTGACCAAAACTGGACTTGGAACAGAAATCTGCTGATCTATCATGTCTTTAGATTATGATTATTTATTGAGAGCTACATACAACAGGGGTGTAAAGATTAATCACTGTAATTGATTATATTCCTACAATCCAATCAGAACTAGCTGTCTGAGGCAAGGTTTTAATTGAATCGACCTATACCATTATACAACTGTTTAAAGTGAAATAAATGGATTATATCAATACTGGAAAAATACTATTTAGATTCAGACATGGTCGGTTTCTTTTAGTGAATAGGTATCAGTGAATCGGATCAGATAGTTCAAAATGAACCAATATAAACGATAAATCATATAGTCAACCACAAATTATGATATGAATTGAATCATTGTTAAAATTAATTGTTACACCCCTTACATAAAATGAAATTATTATTTTTGGGAGTTTTTCCATAACTTAGTTTTGCACAAGGGTGTTCATATCCCAGTAGACGCACAAGGAAAAATATGTCTTTTCATCCCTGCAAATGTTGTCTTTTAGGATTTAAAAAAACAAAACAAAAACAATGCCTGCAGTGTTCACATAAATAATTTTAACACTGTTACAATAAGAACAGGCTGTATTTAATTTCTTGTTTTTGTAGCTTGGTGAAAATGTTTGTGCTTTTTTTTTATTCATGGAAGACACTCTACACCACAGTGCCAGCCGTCTGCACCTTTCCCTTCCTCAGCAGACGTCTAATTTCCACTCTGTCCAGGTGCCAGCCGGGGTTGACCCCTCGGTTGTCGTGGCCGATACGGATCTTCTCAATTACATCTCCCACGTCTTCTAGCTGCAAGGACAGAGGGTCAAATTGCTAAATACAGAAACCGCTACACGAAGTAAAAACAAAATGTATGCTTTTGCTGTTCTGGGTCTCATGTTACGTCCACACCGCATGTTCAAACAACCACTTTCAATGAAAAGTCTATGTAAACTGGCTTTCTCGTTCAAAACTCTTGCGGTCACGTGTAGCTGTGCAAGTTTCTACAACCATTTTCGAGCGCGGCTGCTGTACATGCGTTAAAAGCTAAATTAGCTGAACTTTCACCTTTAATTCAGTGCTAACTGTTTGAAAATTGATCATGGAGGAGAAAATAATAATTATGGTTTGTGTCTGGCTGGAATTATATGACACCAAAGCCAAATCCGTATTGCTTCCCTACCCCTCTGACTCCTCCTCATAGCTCCAATTGTTGGGGCATTGAGTTTTTGCATGACTTTTTAAAGTTATAAAATCATTGTTGTTTGATATTTTCTAAGGTCTGGCTGCTACACCCTAACAAAAATGACCGGCGACTATTCATCGAGCGGTAGTGATGTCCGGATTTGAAGAGATTATTTAATATTGCCTGGTGTGTATGTAGCTTTAGAGTTGAATAAATGAGTTGCTTCTGTTCTTATCATTGACTCTTTGTACCTCAACGATAAACATGTCCTCAGCTCCTCTCTCAAAGTACATTCTTCTCTCCCTTTTGTTGACACACAGAGACTTCTGCTGGGTACACACTGCATCTCGCCCATACAGAACAATGAAGACATCTGCATCTGTTCCGGCTCCAAACACGTCACTGGTGAAAACTTTAATCTCGTAGGGAACAACTAAAGAGAAAAAAAGAGGATAAACTCATCACATGACAAATACTCACGAATGGCGTGTTCAGTAGGGACAATTTAAAGAAAATAATGAGCTCTATGCACGGAGCTGTGTGAGGTCTTTCTGGTTAAAAAAAAGACCGCTCTTTTATTTTCGGTTGTGGCAAACTGTATGCATCGACTTAGCAAATCTGTGTACTATTCTTGGTATTATCTAATTTTGATTATTTTTAACATGGTTGATGTTATTTGCATGTATTTACGTGCGAAAAGCATAAATACTGATGGAAATTCACATTGGCCACACGTAATACGTGCAGCAAAGACGCACATGCTACTCTAAGCGCTTCCAAGGCTGGATTTTCTTGTTGGCCGAACTCACAAAACACTACCATGTTCTGTATGATCACATGACTTAACATTTAAAACCCGTTCAACGGAACTTTGAACATTTAACACTGAAGTGACTTTCAGACTGCTGGTTTTACTCCCGGCTGATGAGGAGCCTCTGCCTTCTTCATTGAGCGGCAGCAGCGTGCTCGAACCGTCACCTCGCCTGTCAGACTGCTTTACCTGACACTGAAAATTACACTGACAGAAATGTAGAAACGCTCTGCTGTGGAGGAATTGAAACACAACTAACAGGTTATAAAGATAAAGATGGAGATCAATAGATATGTCTTTAATGCTAGTTAGCATTAGCCCAAATGAAAGTGACTTTCACACTTGTTTTCTTCATTCAGCCACGGCTAAACGTTTTTCTTTTTTGGGCCACATGGACCCGGAGGAAAGGTAAGGATTAAGGTTATGTATAATATGCCAAATGGTTCCTGAGTTTTGTCTGCTGGGTGTAAATGAGACTAACAACAATTACATACGACCAGTAACAACATTTAGCCTTGGAGGCACTTGAAATACGTGAGGCAATCCAGCAATCTGCATGTTGGCTTCATGTGTAGCATGTGGCCAACATGAATTTCCATCAGTTTTTGAGCTGGTCAACAACAGCCTTAGCAAATTACCTTCAAAGTTTGACACAGAACAATGATATCCTTTTTGCATCTTATTTTAGGGTGTTCTGCTAGAAAAACAATGCGCTTATCATAATTTTCAGTGAATCTTGGTAGCTCCAAAAAACATCTTGTTAACTCCAAATATTCCACTATTTCCATGTAAACAACATAACTGGAAATGAATAATGAATTGAGCGGTCAAGGGCCGAATGCAGAAGTAGGTAGTGCATAAAGTCCATTAACTTTGGACTTTTTTGTAGAAAAAACCCCCCAAATATTATTGAACTGCAAATTAAATGTTTATAACAATATGATTTACATGGCGTGTAAAACTCAGTTTGAAGAGGATTAGGAAAAAGATCCCTGATGATGGCTCCATCATCCTCCCCTTTGTCTAACCAGCGTCCACAGGGGAAGAGGAGCCTCTGCCCCAAAGACGGAGCATCAATTTCCACCCAGTCAAGGAACCAGCCGGCGGATCCACCTCCTTAAACATCAACACAATGAGACTGTGATAAAACATGGAATTCTCAGACATCAATTGAGTTTCTTTTTTTATTTACCGCAGTTGTCGTGTCCAATTCGTAGCTTCTTCAGGGGTCCGATGTCGACTGCTTCCACTATGAACTCATCAATCATTCCCCGCTCAAACTTGTTTTTGTGAGTTTTTGAAGCCTTCATGTTGATGATCCCTGCAGACAATAGGGAGGGATTAAACGTCCAAACATGTCATCCGGGTCAATATGACCCAGAATAAAGATGGTACCTGTGTCGTCCTTGGTGCCGTGAAGGGTCATAAAGACATTTGCGTCTGTTCCTGCATACTTCTTGTCACCAGTTTTTATCCTTACAGTGTACGTTGTTGACATAGCTGCAGAAAAATCATAAAAAATCAATTCGTGGTTATCAAATAATTGACTTTTTTTTTTTGCCGGGGCAGGACCCACCTTTCTGCTCCAAACCCAGTGTAGCTTCAGAATCCTCATCATCATCTTCATCTCCTTTCCTCATAAAAGCTTCATCTACAGGGACCAGCTCCCTCGCAAGCTGTCCATCATCTTCATCAACAGCCAGCCAACGTTTACAAGGAAAAAAGTACCTGAAACCAATGACTGATAGTTTAAAGTTTACCTTTCATTCTTCCATCTTCTATGGGTTTTATTTTTTTAGCCATTTTGGAAGAACGGTTGACTTTTGATTGGAAGATTGCAAGTTCAGCTCCCGCCCTGCTCACCCATGTGTTAAATTGAACCCCACATTGCTCCTGGTGGTTACAGCCAGTGTGATTGTGTGTGTGCATGGGTGAATGGAACTGTGACTGTAGAGCACTTTGAACCTTTTAAAAAAACTAGTATATAAATATGCGCCATCCACCATAAGTGTCACTTCTTTAGCTAATTTTTCTTTTAAAATGTTATTACTAAACATGGTTTATTTGGCTTATTCATTTAACTTTTGCAGCTACCCCTCCACCACTGCCGGAGCCATGACCTTCCAGCTAAAGTTGCATTTGTCTTAGAGGAATTCGGTAATCAGATTCTTTGAGATAAATTAGCTTTCTTCTTCTTAATTTTTTCTTTCCGTCTTACATTTTGTTAATTAAGCTTATACCAAGTAATAACCAACATGAATGTTTACACGACCTTTTAAGCATATTTTAAATTAAATTCTTTCGCTACCAGCATCTTAACTTAAATCTTTTGTTTTCAGTGTTTCTGAATTATCTTGAAACAAATGACAATGAATGACAATGAATCTCTATTTTACTACTTCATTACTGACGTTGTGTCGTCTTTGTTGTCCACTATCTCCACTCTGTCCAGAAACCAGCCAGCGCTGGCCAATGAATTGTCATGGCGGATCCTCAGCTTCTTCAGGACTCCCAGATCCACTGCTGTGATGTCAAAAATGTCCTCCTAGTTTAACACACAAAGAACATTATTAAATAATGTCTGCAGCTCTCTAGAAATTTAATTTAGAGATCCAACATCGATTGATCGATTTGGCATTGATTTTTAGATACAGAACTTTCATAATATCAGGTGAGAAAACATTCACTACAGTGGAGATCACAACTATTAATAAACTTAAAGTTGACTTTTTTCAAAGTCACTAATACTAATCCAAATGTAAATAAAAAAAGCAAACTGTACTTGATGCTAATTTTGTTTAAAACACAAATTTGACCAAAGTGACTTCATTGCACAAAAATAATGTTAATTTATGGCCGTTTTCTCATTACAAAATGCTGAAAATAAATGTGTAAATCTGAAAACGCAAAGATTAATCAAATTTTCAGATTACATGAATCTAATTATGCTTAAAAACTTTGGAACATCATGGGTGACAAAGTTGGGATTGAGAAACCAACTATAATCTTTCATGGAAGTCGAGATGACCCGTGGAAGAGCCTAGAAGAAGGGTTTCTTAACCAAATCTTAGCTGTGTTTTAGCTCTCCTGTAGTGCGCTGAAAATTTTGACATAATTTCACCATAAGTTGGATCTCCATTGTGGATTTTCTTTTTATACCATCTGTAAACATCAACTCAAAGAGCTTCTGCACTGTCGGCTGTCAGTGAATGACACACAGGTCATATTTTGAAGCTCTGATCTGCAATTGAACCTTCTAGCCTGAAAAACATCCTAGAAAAGCATTCCTTGTGGACATGTGCTCACATTCACTGCAATGCAATGAGAATCAGAAATGACAAAACTGAAATAACTTTAGCTGAGACATAAATGATATGTTTCCACCTCAAATCTCTGCCTCAACTTCTGAGATGAAGTTCCGGATATAAAGGTTTACCTTCCCTTTCTCAAACTTGTTCAGGTGATTGGATTTCCTGAGCCAGCGTTCTCCGGTGTCGCCAGTCTCTCCATAGACATTAATGTAAACATTGGCGTCAGTCCCCGCCCCCCACGTGGTCCCAGTGAACACATGAACTTCATAGGAGTTCACTGAAAGCAAATCAATGAAACAGCATAGCAAAGGTCTATTAGATGGCTTTTATTTAAGCAATGTTGTAGCAATTTAGCTTTGTGATCAACATACTTTCTAAGTCTTCATTCTCCTCGGTGAGCAGCTCGACCACAATCTCTCCGTCCTCCTCATCCCTGGCCAGCCAGCGGTTACAAGTGAAAGTAAATGTCTCCACCACTTCCTGCATCTCCTCAATTATTTCCACCTCCTCTTTCTTTTTCTTTTTCTTGTCCTTCTTCTTATCCTTCTTGGGTGCCTCCTCTTTCACCTCAAACTGCACCAAAGCCATGGTCAGCCTCTTGATGTCTACCGTCTCCAGGAACCATCCGTCCCCAATGCCCGATCCGTCGTGGTAGATCCGAATCTTGTAGATCTTGCCAACATCCAAAGCTTCAATCTAGATTGTCAGGAAAAGAGAGAATGCACTGTGTTGTAACTGCAGTCCCCAAGAAATGTTGACAGATGGATGAACACACACCTTGAAGATCTCCATGGTGCCACGCTCAAAGTTGTTAGAGCGACTTTTGAGATTGAGGACTTCGGTTTTCCCCTCCTCCCCATAGATCTGACAGAAGACGCTGGCATTGGTTCCACCTGCACGCACATCACCTGTGACCACTGCTATTTCATAGTTGATCACTATGGAGAAAACAGACACATACTTCAACGTTCCTTCTTTGTCAGGGTTGACGTGTGAACACAGATGCAGACGACACTCGTAAATACAAAGTCTCTCGTTTAATTGAGAAAGGTTCACAAGAAACTGAACACAAACTCATGAAGGTACAAAAGACCATCCGACAACCAGTGCAGGGGAGACGAAGACTTATAACAGGAGGAGGGGATGAGGTAAATGGAAACAGGTGTGCCAATAAGGAGGGAGAGAACACAGGAAGTAACAAAATAAAACAGGAAGTGGAACCCAACAAAAAAACAAAACAAATGTCCTGGGTCCATAACCCCACATTCTTGCTGTAACTGAACTGGTGACGGTAATGCAGCCGTAATCACCTCGAACCCTCTCTATTCATTTGACTAAAATGTTCAATGCTGTTTGCCTAAAATAATGCCTCTTTATAATCTTTTCTTTTATCAATCCTAAACCCGTTCTTTTATCCATTCATTTCTTCACCTTACCATTTCTACATCAATCTTTTTCTTTCTCACTTCATCCAATAACACAGTCTCTAATTATCCTTTGTCTCTATCTTCTGCTTTCCTCCTACTTATACTCTAATAACTACTTATACTCATCGATGCCTCTCCTTTCCATTTATTCATGTTCTCTCCTCATGCTTTCATCTATATGTTCCTTCTACTCCTATATCTTGTCCATCTAAACCAGAGGTGTCCAAACTTTTTGCAAAGAGAGCCAGATTTGGTGAGGTGAAAAGGTTTGAGGGCCAACCATTCAGTCTGACATTCTTTGAAGCATTTTAATAACAAGGAATGCAAAAATACTATTTAATGAACATTTTATGGCAATGGCATACTTTTTATTAATTATCATGGTAAACAAATACTTGTAAATACATGTTTACCTAAATTAATGTCAATTTTTCAATGTATTCCCTATTGGTTTGTCATATTTAGCATTTCTAGTCTGCATCTTGATATTGAACTCCTTAAAAACAGCCGCAGTCTTTTGGCACATTAGGCTGACACAGTTGTTTCATATTTCATTGAAAAAATAGGCTAATTTCCACTTGTCCAGGAAGGGTTGGCCCTAACTGTCAACTTGTCTTTTTTATAAACAGCTGATGTTGTACCAAGGAGCTAGAAAGTATCTCAGATGGGTTGCTACAGGTTTAAAACAGCTTAAATGTAATTTAGCCAATCACAATCAAGAAGTTACATCCACAATTTTTAGTTTTTTTTATCCATTCATCCATCAGTTACCCTCATTCAAAGTTATTCATCTTTTTCTTCAGCTAGTATAGCATCCATTCACCATGTCATCACAATTTTTTTACCACAATCTTTCCTCATCCCTTTATCTACAAATGATCTCCTCATCCGTTCATTTCTCTTTCATACCTTACTCATTCCTCCATTCTATCCATCCTTTTATCATCCGTGTCTGCAATAGGAGTAAACTCATCATGGAGTGAGATTGCAGGTCCCCCAAATTGCCTAATGTTGTATTAGACTCAGAAAGCCTGCTAAATTCATTTTATTACACCTTTCTGTAAATTGTCTGCATCACGTCTTTTCATATTTTGACTATTTTTTCCTCTGTTTTTCCTATTAATAAGCTGAATTGAAACAGGCTTTTGTCACTTACACTTTTCAATCTCCATGGTCTCGCTGGGATAGATTTCCACCTCCACCCTTCCATCAGCCTCATCCTTACAGAGCCAGCGGTGGCTTGGAAACATATACTGCATCCCATGAACTGGCACAGAGATCTGCACGCTGTCTAAAAACCACCCGGCCCTCAAGCCCTCGTTGGTGTGACCGATCAGAAGGCGGTTGATCTGAAAGAGCCGAGCACACGGACCAAACAGTCTCAGGAACAGCTATGTTTGTGTTTTCTGAGAAGTTCTAGAGAACTTACCCTTCCAATGTCAAAGGTTTGGAGAGTGAAGATGTCAGTGCGCGCCGTTTCAAAGTAGTTACTCAGGTCATTGTCGGAAACCGCCAGTATCACCTTGTCCGTGTCTCCCTTCTCCCCGTACAGCTTCACAAACACCTTAGAGTCCGAGCTGGCCCCATTCACACTGCCCGTCTTTATTGCTATGTGGTAGCTAACATCTAAGGGGGCATGGATTGAGTTCATTTAATATAACAGATTTATTGAATTAATGTGTAACTAAACAAATGTTAATTTTGTTTTCTTTTAAAGTCCCATTCCAATCATCTTTTGATCTATTTTAAAAACGTTCCCAGTTGTTTTTTCATTATCATTATGTTGTTTTTAGCCAAAAAAAAAAAAAAAGCTGTGCTGTTTTCTAGGACATAGTTTCTGCAGAGCATCAGGAGTCTATTAGGAATTCTCCTCTGAGTTGTGGGCGGACCTAGCATGAAGGGTGCAATGAAAATATCAAGTAATATCAAAACTATCCAGCTGTACTGTTTTGTGCCAGATTCCAGCTCAGATGAGGAAAATGAAGACGTGCACGGATCTATTTGTCTGCAAATGGATGTATCAGAACGCAGTGGAGCGGGGAGCTTGTGGCCCGCCGATTGTGGCACCAACATCACAGCTTTAAGGTTCTGTCAAATGTATTCGTCTGATCATGATTCACAACAATTTCAATAAAGGCACTTAGAAACACAATGTTATGCTTAATTTTCTGTCCTTTATCATGAGAAAAATACCACAAAAACATGTTTAAAACACCAAACACAGAATTCATCACTGGAGAGGATCTTGAAGCACTCACTAAAGAGACGGAGGCCTTCGCCAGCTGGAACTAATTCACGAATAATCTGGCCATCATCTTCATTTTGGTCCAACCACCTGAAGAAAAAAAAACAAGAATTACATTCATTTTCTCCAATGGCATGACAGCTTTAAAACTAGATACAAAATAACCGCAAACTGACTACAATGTTTGGCTAAATTACACCTGGGAAACTAAAGATTGTCTTTCTGCTAAGAAATTGGGTCAGATCTAAGGATTTTGACTCAAAAGTAGAAGGTAATCCAAAACTGCTAATGCTACAAAGCAGCCTTCTGTTCTCGTTTAATTCTACATCATGAAATTGAACCATTCCCAATTAGTACACAGAAAGAGTCTTTTTCAAAAGTAACACTACACCCTAGCTTTGCGGTTTGACTCCAGTTACATTGGAAGAGACATGGCTGGCTGCTTGCATTTAATCTCTATTTGTAATGGCAAGCTAGTCCATCAGTTGCCTAAATACCTGAACACATGCCACCTGAGGGCCAGCAGGTCCAGACACGGCCAGCTTACATCACTTTTACTGCTGCCGTTTTTTAAGACGGTATTTCTCGTATGTCTCTTATTGACGTTTTATAACCAGACAAATGCAGATTCCCTTTGTTTGCCTCATTCATTACTTCTTTCATCCTGTGACCTTTTTAATATTAATTCCAAAAAAAAATAAAAGTACAAATTTCAAATGTCCAATTATCACTTCATACACATCAACAAAACCATCTTGCCTGTTACAAGGAAACTCAATGGCTGCTGATTCGGGTTGGCCTTCTTCCCTGACCATCACCTTATCAAGGAACCAACCACAGCCTCCACCGCGGCCATCGTGGCCCACTCGGACCCTCCGCACTTGCCCCAACCAAACTGACTCAATGAGAAACTCATCATGCTGCCGGATAACATGACAGAGATCAAGTAAAGATGCCTGCAGAACAATTCCACAACAAAATGTTTGTTTTTTTGCATTCATTTAAAATAAAACTTCACCCACATTTCCTTTCTCAAATTTGTTGACATTGTTTTTGCTCATATACATTAGGCGCTCGCCTGTGTCGCCCAGGTCACCGATTACATTGAGGAAAACACTGGCGTCTGTGCCGCTGCCACTGACGGTTCCTGTGCAGATGGTGACACGGTACTTTATCACTGAGGGAAGAAACAGAAAAGGACCCGATTTATAGCCAGGAACGGTGAAGACTGCCCTGTCAGTTACTTTTTTTAAGGGTTTACAAGGAAGCGGCTCTTCAATTGAAGCTCCTGTGGCTGGAAGTTCTCTCACAATCTCATTGTCGTCTTCGTTGATGTCCAGCCAGCGGCCACATTCAAAAGAATATTTTTCCATCGTTAGCGTCTTCAACAAAGTGACCTGCAGAAAATTCGCAGAAATAATCAACAGCATCACAAAAAAGAAAGCTGTAGCTCTCTAACATATTAAAGCTTTTTTGTTGACATAGATGGGAATCGAGATTTGTTGTTTCATCATTACACTACACATTTGCTCTCTTATTATTTTAATATATCAAAGGATGAAGAACCCAACTGAAAAACTGTTGGTTATGGAAGCACTTGGAAAAAAATTATAATGTTCCAGAAAAGTTTTACAGGGGCTTAGTTAGAAAATGTTTCAAAAGTAATCTCTTTTAAAAATTGTGGGCAAGTTTAATGAAAAAAAAATCATTCAGTCATTCAGATGTCATGGATCCCTATTCTAGTTTTAAGAAAAACTTTAGATTGTTGCTGTCAAATTTCTGTTTAAACTATTCCATTCAAACCTGGATCATTTCCATGGGGAGTTTGTGTATTCTCCTTATGAACATGAGTTTTTTTTACGGGCACTCCAGCTTTGTCCTTCAGGCTGAAAACGCGCTACATAGTTTATTTGGTGTATTCTAATTGACCCTCAGGTGTGAACGTGAGTATGTGACCCTGCAACAGACTGACAACCTGGCCAGGGTGTTCTCCACTTTTGCCTAACAGTTGACAGGATAGGCTCCAGCAATCCCATGAACCCAAAAGGGATTGACCGGGTTTAGACAATGGCTAAATTATTCTGCAAATCTTCAAGCACTGATAATTGCAGACAAAGGAAATAACTTCTGTCTCTATGAACTGTTAATGCACATCTCTTAATCGAGACAGGACATTTCCATTACATGAACTTCACTTTCTGAACATTTGAGTGTCTTTTTATAGACAGTGTTTCCAGGACTTGTTGTGACTGTCCACATAAAACTGCAATAATTATGACACATCAAAATTGTGTCTGGATAGAAAAAGGAAAGATGGCTTTTCAGTATAAAGCACCTTTATTTAATTTGTTTTATTTATTTAGCCTTTGTTTACCAGGAGGTCCCATTGAGATGAAATCTCTTTTTCAAGGGAGACCTGGGCCAAAAAGCATCATCACAATAAAAACATACTGTTAAAACAAATACATGGAAAATATCAATGAAAATAAAATACAATTAGAATGAACAGTATAACAATAATAAAAAGGTTAAATCATGAGTTATACAGTCAGGTCAAGAGTGACATGGATGTACAGACTGGACCTTTCTACAAAAAAACAATTCATCTTCCAAATCTCATATCTAGGCCTCAGCTTGACGCCATTATGAAGGACCTGGAAACGAAATAACTAAGTAGTAGCAGTTTTTTTTTTTTTTACTTATTCAAGTTTTTAAATTTGTATGAAATCTCTAGGGTGTGTGTGACTTTTTGGCCCTTGGCCACGATTCCCTTGGAACAGAGATCAATGGATCTCAATGGGACTTTCCTGGTTAAATAATGGAAATTATTGAAAAAATTAATTAATTAATCAAAAATTAAAATAGAAAAAACGCACTGCTAACAACAGAGGGGACCCTGGGAAAAGCAAATGGTGTGAAAGATATTAAATGAAAGAATAAATATGTATTTGTTTGAAAAATCTCTCAATTAATGACCTTAATTAAAGTATTGGCTAATGACCATGGCTTGGCTTGTTCAGCACAAGATTTACAGTATAACTGAATGGGCTGTTAGCCCAGTATTCTACACCTGTTTCAATTCAGTAAGACAGGTTTCTTTATCGCCTCTGCCCGGCTTCAAAAATTGCTCTTGCTTTAAACGTCTTTGATCAGAAAGCCTGGATACAACCCCAAGAATGTTTCTTTCTAACTCAGACAGAGAGAACTCACACAGAGAAAACAGAGTCTCACCTTTGCTAAATGCCAACCAGCAAATGGATTTCTCTTCTCATGCCAGATCCTCAGTTTCAACAGTTTTCCTATGTCTGGCATTTCAATCTACACAAAGCACAAAATAATCAGTTGAAACATGGAAAAAAACTTAAACAGAGCTTAGCGTGGATTAGAGTAACAGATGAACAATGAACATGAATGTGCTTTGGTCAGCTTATCCAAGCTTACCACAAATTTGTCAATCTGCCCTTGCTCAAAATTGTCCGAGTTGTTGTCCAGTTTGATTTCATCCGACTTGCCCCTCTCTCCATAGATCTGTAGAAACACTTGGGCGTCTGTGCCTGCCCCCTTAATGTCTGAGGTCCAAATCCAAAGGGACCATGGGTATTCTTGAATGAGAACAAACACAATGTGCTAATGAGAAGCTGCTCAAATGTGGATTACATCATTCTTTTTTGAACATTTGGGATTTCGCTTGATTAAAGTAACCCACTTTTCAGTTTTTTCTGTCTAAGAGAGACCATCTCATACAGCTCCCTCTCAATGAGCCCATCCCCCTCATCCTCATCCAGCCACATCCCACATGGAAATGTCTGCTCGATGCCCGTGAATGGACAGTAGATCACCACCTGGTAGGAGAACAGGGACTGAACTGGTGCACATCCCATCCAGAATCACAGCAAAGCCAATAAGAAACACAAAGTACCTTTTCACAGAACCATCCAGCACCTACAGCACCATTGTCATGCCCAATGGTGATCCTGCTTAGAGGGCTGATCAACTCACAGATCTCCACGTTGAAAATGTCGATCAGACCACGCTCGAAAGCTCCTCCTTCAAGGAAAACCTTGCCGCTGTTTTTGACGCCCTTGGCGCCGTGCATGACCATGTGAATCTTTGAGTTGGTTCCTGCACCTCTGATATCTCCAGTCATCACTTGCACATTGTACACAATTCCTATTCAAAACAAAAGACTATCACTTCTCCGTCACTGAAACAAACTGAAATGATGTGTTTTATTCTCACCCATAGGCTGCATGGATCCAACCAATACATCCCTCTGTATTTTCCCGTCATCTTCATCCATGGCAAACCAGCGATTAACCGGGAACTCGTACATTTCTTTGTTTCCCATATCATCGATCACCACCTTTAGAGAACGACGTACAGTGCACTGTCAGCATTGGTTTTGTTTATGACTGCTGAACATGTGCATGCGGTGGTTGAACACACCTTATCTAGAAACCATCCAGCTGATGAGCCTCTGTTGTTGTGGCCGATTGTGATTTTCTTTAGTCTACCGAGGTTTGGAGCTTCAATTGTAAACTTGTCTTCTGACCCACGTTCAAAGTTGTCTTTGCCACTGTCCAGCCTTCTCTCTCCTGTTACAACAAACAAAACAGTCTGATTGAGAATTATTTGTTCACTTTTGAAATAAAAAAAAAAGAATATTCATTTTATTCCCAGTGTTTTGGTCTCAAGAGATCCAATCTCAAAACACTGCAATCTCCAACTACTTAGTTTATGACCAGGGAAAGGCAACTCCAGGGCCACATTCCTGCATGCTTTCCAGCATACCATGCTTTGGCATGTTCTAATCGGCTGGACACCTCAACCAGGTGATCCGTCATGAGTAGGATTTGGACATCTGGAAATCATGCAGACACTGCGGCCCTAGAGGCCTGGAGTTGCC
Organism: Adrianichthys oophorus; assembly: GCA_036245035.1. NCBI lineage: Eukaryota > Metazoa > Chordata > Actinopteri > Beloniformes > Adrianichthyidae > Adrianichthys > Adrianichthys oophorus. Next base: position 8,514,477 of record BSAI01000108.1, read on the forward strand.
CATCCCTGAACTATACCTTAAATATGTTAACACTTAGGGGATCTATGTTGGATAATTATTACAGATACAAATCCACATTTGGATCATTAAAACTGTTTTGTTTAATAGAATGCAAAATAAATGGGTCAACCTTAGCCTGTAGACAAAAGAAGCAGCTTGGAGCCAGAGGCTAAGACAATCATAATATCAGGGGCTGGCAATATTGTTGGAAGCACAACCCTCCCCCTGTGCCTCATACACATACAGTACATCTATCACTGCAGAACTACCCTTGAGCAAGGCAAAACAAGCCTGAAGTGCTTCTCTGGCACCAATAAGGTCATGTTCTGTTGTCATGTGATTCTTATGACACAAAACTGAAATACTTAGAGTGCAAAGAAAAATGAGCAGAACTGATGTCTGCCAATGTACCTGTGTCCCCATGCTCTCCGAAGATGTTCAGAAAGACGTCGGCATCGGTTCCACTTCCCTTCATGTCGGCAGTGAACACACTAACAATATATTTATTCGCTGTAAAAAAAATGGTGAAGGAGGTGAAGATGATCAGGAAGTTTCAGTTCCGAGCGGTTGAGCTGTGGTTACAGACACTTGTAATTACATCATGTTATAAGGTTTACTAACAGTTAAAAAAAAAGGGAAGTCTGAGGTCTTTGTTACATGCACTTGCCCGCATACAGGGGTTGACCCATATGGGCGCTGTGGGTTTCTGGGTTGTCCTGGCTCATAGAGGGTCTTAAGGAGAGCGCAGGTGTGGTCTTGCAGTTCCCTGGAAAATGGGACCTGAGACCCCCATGGACATTTTACAGGATTTTGGGGGGGGATTTTTGCTTGATGGGCTCATCAAGGGGTCTTCAACCTTACATTTTTTGTGGCCCACCTGCGCACCCCATACAGTATGCCCTTTCTTCACTTACAGCCTGCCTGTATTGTGTCATAAGGGCAGTTGTGACTCGGGCTAGAGGCTAGAGATATGAAGCATTTCAGCACACAGCTGAGCTCTTTGAAAGAAAGAGATGGTTTGCACAAGTTCAAAGAAAGTAATAGATACATTGGTAGGAGAATCTTGGGGAACTGCTGCTGCAAAAAAGGCCAAAATGGAAGTTAAGACAAGTGAAAAAAAAGATGACACAAGTCAACTGAAAATGTACAAATTTTTAATTTTTTTTTCCCATTAAGTTGAAAGAAGTGCTATTTGCCGCCTTTCGGTACCCTTGCTGATGACCTCAAAACAGACACAATACAACCCCATAATTTGCAGTTGGTCTGACCTACTTTTGCAAGTTTCTTTTGTTTTATTCAAGTGTGTGTTTGGGTCTTTGTTTACACCACTGTAGCCAAGTTAAAAATGCATGACAACGGCCGTCTGTGCAACAGATACAGCGCTCCTGCTCCTGTTTTATAGCACGGTGTCTTCGCTGAGCTGCACCTGATAGGCTGCAGGTGCTAAGACATTAGATCAAATTGCAACAAAGGCCACAGTGGCTCGTTTTATCAGAGGATTACACAGAGGGTGGAATTCAATTACAGCCTGGAACAGTGCAGACTATTAGGCACCATTGTTCTTGGTAATCTGGGTTTACACATATCAGCGAATTAAGAACACTGGCATCTTTTACTTTGTGGTGATAATTTCTTTTTTTGCTCAAATCAAGTTGATACGTTTTTATACCATGACATACTATGGTCACAAATATAACTGCCGCCACGCAATAGGAAGGCATCAGCAAAATCTTCAACCTCACAAGGACAAATCCACAGCTTTCAAAACAAAGGTCCAAGCGGTCCAACCACGGTGGATTGCCAGATTGATGTCTGGTCATCACTGGGCCCACGGCCCATGTCAACTGCCCTCATCGAGTGTCCGCACTGCTACCATATGATTTCTAACAATCGGACGGTGTCATAGGGATGGCAACACGGAGGCAAAGAGGCGGCAGTCTGAAATCGATCATCAGATGATTTTGGTGGACCTTGGAGACTTTCCTATCAGTCATTGATCGCGCTGCTGCCTTCCTGTCACTGGACTGCCACCACACAACATCCAAATGTGCCTGGCCAGCCACTGGCCAGTGTCAAAAATCTTCCGGTCGTCGTTTGATTTGAACTTTTTTTTTTTTTAAAACCTCTGCAACCGCTGCGTAGCATGTAGAAATGCGAATGCAGGTTTTCTTTTTTTCCAGCAGTAGCCTAAGACCCCTAAATTTGCATTTTTCATTGTATTTTTTTTGCTTAATCTCTAATGTTGGTTCAGTGGCTGTACACCTTTGTGTCAGAATTGGACTGAAGTGACCTACATTTGGGCACATCCATGGGGTTAATGCTGCCCAGCAGATCCCTAACAATCAGGTTGTCGCCCTCCTCCCGGCTCAGCCAGTTATTGCAGGCAAAATAGAACCGCAGATGGGGACGGTTCATGTCGGTCACCACCACCCTGTCCAACAACCAGCTGGTTCCCATCCCTGTGTTGTCGTGCTCGATCCTGTGGGGGGGATCAGCAGAGTCAGAAATCGGGGGTTTGAATGATGCATCAGGCAGACCTTTGCTTATTAACTTGATGAGTTTTACCCATGTAAATCTTACGAATGTTGTCATTAAATCAAGAGATAAACAAGAGTAACAACAGTATTGGTTGAAAACCACGGAACATGTTGGTAAAAAGGTATAAAATCAATCAAGAAGGAAATAATTGGTTTCTGGCAAACTTTGTCAGTTTCTCTTCCTGTTGTGTCTCTACTGTCTTTGCTTTTTTAATGTCCATGTGATGCAAAAAAAAAATAAGTGGTCCGATCACAAGCTTGCTTTTACCAAATCAGGTCAATTATATTTGGCTGCAGGTGAACCTCAGCGAGGAATGTGTTCTTGCACTAAACACATGGTAACCCCTTTTTTGCACAGCACTGCAAGCAATACCTGAATAAATGATTATGACACTTTTATAACCACAGAGAAATAAACTGTCGCAAAGACAGTTTTGAATGCTTGAAGCTGTTTTGTCAAAGACATTTTGTTTTTGTTGCCTAAAAAAGAGCCAGTCAGAAAGAACATATTTGAACTAGAAATATTCAAGGTAGAAAAATGGACTCATCAGTTAAGACTAAAAAATAAATAAAAATAATTTTATGAAATCTGGCAAAAATTGATTTTATGTATTACCTCTGAGAGAGCAGATTTCATCTGAAGATTTGTTTTTCACTTTTGTAACACATTAAAAACAACAAGGATAATGACCACTTTTCAAACTTTATTTTCTCTTTTTCTGTCATTTTTCTTTCTTCTGTAATGTCACTCTGTATTATAATGTTATATATTTTTATATGTGTTTTTTAGTACACACATACAATTTACAATATTATAATACCCAAGAACTTATTAAAGACAGAAGAAAAACAAGAGAAAAAAAAAACAAACTGGATGACTCAGTTAGTTAAATGCATGACTAGCACATGGGAAATCAGGGTTTGATTCCCAAGGGTGCAATGAGTTTCATCCAGTGTGGGTCTTTGGGAAAGACCCTTCGCACTACTGCCTAACTATGAAGCCACATGAGGGCTCAAGTCTGGCTCCCCCTGTGCCTGTCCCCAGCTCGGATCAAATACAGGGTTGTGACCGAAAGGACATCTAGTGTAAAAATATCTGTCAAAACCACCTGATTCGCTGTGGCGCCCGCTGCAGAGACATTCCAAAAGATGAAGGTTTGGTGTTTATGTTAGTCTACTACAGGAAGGACTACTATTTATGCAAGTTATCTACCTTTTTGTTGTCTAATCCAAATAAAAATACAAAATGCAAAAAAAGAGTTTGTCACTTTCATTTGTAGTCTTAATGCCAAATGATTGATAAATGTAAATATATAGTTTGTATCCATTTAGGTAAAAGAATTGTACTGTATCGTAGAGCGACAGTATATAGTTGAATCTTTTATGTTTCAATTAGTGGACCCTGTTGCTTATTGAATCATGTGAGAGGGAAGGATACACACCCCTATGCCTAATGTATGCATTATCAATAACAAATGGGAATTAACTGTACAGCACTGATTGAACTGCACCTTTGTCGGTGATCTTTAACTGCATTTCATTTTGATCCAGTGACTAAAAACCAACATAAATCCTAGAGTGCTGTCTTTATTTCACACAAAATAATTCATTAATACTTATGATGCCAGAAATTTTACCTCAGCTTTTTTAGGGGACCCACATTATACGTTTTGATTCGAAAAACATCGGTTTTGTTCTTCTCAAAGGCAGTCCGGCTTCTGTAAATGACATCCATGCAAACAACATTAGAATAAGTAAGAGCAGCCTCCCCTGTGTAGTCAAAAAGCGATTGGCTCAGACGGGTGAAGGGAGTTACAGGCTGAGCAGTGAACAGCATTTCCCTCAAAAACAGAACAGGTTCATGATACTTTAGCAGCCCAGCTATAATCTAAAACCTTCCTCAGGCTCTCATCACTACCTCCTCTTCACACCCCTCACATGGATGAACAGCACACATATTTACACCCCTCCCCACCTGTGAAAAAGTGTTAATCAAACCATCTTTTCCATAACAGAACTGTCTTTATTTGTAGCTTTTTTATTTCTCTCTCTTTTTTGTGACAAAGTATGACTATTCCTAGATGTCACAAGAATTTGAAATGAATCCATTGCTATAAATTGCTAATGGTTTCTACTCTTAATACGAATAACCTGTAAGAGAAGATGAGGAAACATTTACAAAACCAATTCCAAACAAGTTGGAGCACTGTCAAATGCAACCCAAAACTCAACCGAATGATGCGTGTGAGACATTTCACCATATTATGAATCATCTACTATTTTCTGTTTGATGACAGCAACACAAATGTTCTCACATATGTCCGTGGATTGGGGTAGAAGCTAAAATAAAAAACTACCAAAAAATAAAACTACTAATGTAGCTTTTGTTGTTAAATTGGGCAGCAGCTGGTCAGTGCTGGGACTAATTTTAAAAGAGAAAAGCTGAAATTCTGTGAAGAATAGATGGGCAAACCTTTGATGATCAACTTAAAAAAAACTAAATGATGTAAACCAAAAATTAAATTTTATCATTTTACTGTTTAATGAGGTGCAATAGATTATTCAAAGAGATGCAGACAATGAGGGGAAACCTCTGTGAGGCTAACAGTTGAAGTTGGATGCTGATTTTCTCTAGGCCCTCAGGCAGCACTGCATGAATAACAGACATCAGTTTGTGACACAAATCCCTGAATGACATCAGTAAAGCTTGTTTTGTAATTTTAGATCTTTGGAATGTAAGAATGCTGCATATCATTATTAGTTGTTGATTAGATGTGCTGTCTTATTGTATCTGAAGCACATTCTTTAAAGTCTCACTCTGATCATCTTTTCGATCTTTTCATAATTGTGATTATGTCACTTTTAGCCAAAATATTAAAAAAAAAAAAAAAAAACATGTACAGTTTTCTAGGAAACAGTTTAAGCAGAGCAGGAGATCATTAGAAATTCGCCTCTCATTTGTGGACGGGACTGTTGGCGTGGCGACACCCATATGGCGACACCCATATGTCTCCCGCTAGCTTGCAGCCCCAACGTTAAAAACACCAGCAACAACATTTTCATCTGAGTTGGTCTTTAAAATTATGGCACTCTTTTAATTTGTAGATGCTTTCCTTAAACTTTACCATGTGGCAACATTTTGACTTCCAGATTGAAACATCTTTGAAAACAACGGATGCAGGTTGATAAGTAACCACTAGGGGGCTTGGTAAACAAGCAAGGACATCTGTATTCACTCTAATGTAAAATTTTCCAACTTTCTAACAGAAATAATCAGCCTAATCTTAAAAACATTGTTGGGTTGATTACTCATGAATTATGTATACATTTAACCTCAAACTTAATGAAAAGATCTCAGTGAAAATGCCAACAGTATTGTTGCTTTGATGGGCACTATAAATCAGCTTTCTGATTTGTTTTTTCGTATTTTAATTTATTTTGAAGGTTAAGGTTTTGTTGTGCCAATTTTGACCAAGATAGCCATAAAAGCGTAACTGAAATACCAGCTTTTTCAAGAAATATTATTGTCATCAAACTGAAAATAGTACTTTTTGTTTCATTAACTGACAAAATGTCTCACTTTCTAATTTTGACATGTTTTCTATTTTCTATTAAAATGTATATTTTGACATTTCAACAGACTACATTTCCTTTTGTAAGCTACATTTGACACAGTGTCCCAATGTTTAAGAATCTGTTACATTAACTCAAAAAAAGGCAAACCAACTGCAAACTTTGGAATTCATGTAATTTAAATGTCTAATATTACACTGAATTTCCAAAGAATTGCACTTCTAATCTGCCTCGATATTTGTCGTTCAGGCAAATTTTCTCGTAGACATAAAAACCCTCCCTTACCTGTATCGTGCTGTGAAAAATGCACCAATCACAATACAGGCAGGACTGGACATTTATTGGAGTAAGGTGAAACTCCTGAATATGCACTGTTTTCCTTCTATGACAAAAAGACTCCTTGATGTCCCTGCGGTTTTTTCATCAGCTGAGCAACACAACAGTCACACAGCATGGAGATTCTGAATGAACGGCATGTTAATGCTGAATAAAGTGAATGAATGAGACCACCGCAAGGTGTAGATGACATGGTTCAGAGTGGCTGACAATAACTGGGAATATCCTTTACGCTGCGCCGGTAACCCTATCTGTCAATCAATGTGGGGTAGAGATAAAAGGAGCCTGATGCTGATAAGATCCCTGAGAGTCATTTGATCATCTGCCTAAATGACATCGTGGTCTTCTTTCATTTCTTTTTAAATAGAAAAGAAGACCGGCCATGCCACGTAGTTCCTCCTTACTCCAGATATTTTGACTCAGACGCTTTTGCACAGCTGTATAAGAGAGATTCCTGGTTTACGAGAAAAGCTTTTTCCAATAAAACTTTTTTTTGTGATTTTCAAGCTTTCTTTTTTTTTTACTACTCAGAAAAATCATGTTCAGTTGTTCTGCCCTGTGATCTTTGGGTTTAGCAGGAATTCTTTCTCATACAGCTTTATTTTGTGCACAATTCAACCCAACACGAGAACAAAATTGTAACCATCCTTTCAGAGAATTGGGGAAATACCTCTTTTCTGTGCTGAAAAATTGGAGAAAAATGGAAAAAAATGAATAGTTAATGACTGACTGAAAATGGACTAAATGCTAAAACGTGCTGCTGGGGGAAAAAAGTCATGAAACATGTTTAAATTGATGCAAAATGCTTGGAAAACACTGAGCGCTAAAGCTAAATCAGGACTTTTAAAAGCAGCAATATTTGTTCAACAAATTTCTCCGGAGTATTGTACACTCACTTGCTTGCCAGGTGAACCTTAGGAGAGACACCAAAGTCTCCAAAAAGAGTGACAAAAACATTAGCATCCGTCCCAGCTCCTTTTACATCACCTGTGACGGTGACCACCTCATACACTGAAAACAAAAAGGAAAAAAAGGTAAGACAAGTATGGCTTAATATTTAGTAGCAATTAATTTCATGAACAATGACCAACGCCTTAGTCACATCACGATGGAGCATCAAATTATCAATAAAAGTGAGTGAGCATTGTGTTTCTCTTGCTGAGCTCCAGCCAGGGAATTCTATCTGCAGTGAATCCATGTCTGGCGTGATGAACTTCTCTCATATTTCAGAAGCATCATTTCATCTGACTAAAGATCCTTCAGACATTTGTCCCAGTGTGTGTCTTCTCGCAGACTTGAGTTTTGAGAATTGAGTGTTAAAAACAGTTAATTGTTTTTACCAGTTAAAAACAGCATTTTTTTCCCCTTTTTTGTGGGTCCATGGATTATGCAGTTTTTAGCCAAAATCCACAAACCTTTGTCATTTTCTAGGGCATAGCTTTTGCAGAGCAGCAGTAGATCATTAGAAATTTGTCTCTGAGTTGTGGGTGGGTCTGTTGACCCAAAGCCCCCTCCCTGCTGCAGAGAGCTTGGACCAAGCGTATTTTCTGTCAAAAATAAGCTTTTTTTTCCAAGCAGTATTTTTTCATCTGCTCCTGATTCACACCGATTTGAACAAAGAAGTACCTTAAGTAGCTTAAAGTAGCATAAATGTTTTAATATAGTCATGATTTTATTTTTTTGTTTTAACTTTATTGCAGACTTGTAGTCAATGATGCAAAAAAAAACAAAACAAACAAACATACAAGACACACTTATAAAACTAAGGAAGCCAAAAACGGCCTACCCTAGTTTTTGGGGGGGTTTTTTGACTGTGCACCACCATTCCCTTATTTCCCCTTAAACTCTGACAACAGGTTGAATGACAGTACCCTGGAATGATGACTTATCAATTTATAGTAGATAATTTAATTTTGTTTAAAATTCTCTCTGACAAACTTTTGCTGCAGATTGTAGAAAAATGACAAAAGTATATTAGCGGACTGAGTTGGGCCGAGTGAAAGACAGACAGATTGTCATTCTTTTAGTAGACAGTCATACCAATATCTACTGCTATGATGTATATGTCCTCCATCATCATAAAAAAGCTACATTACCGTGTTAAAAGCAGCAGAAGCAGAATATTCATTGGAGTGGATCTTTAAGAAGTTATTGCAAACAAACTGATTTTTATTCATAACTGTTTTTTTGGGACCAGAGAGGTTCTGTATCATCTGTCTGAGGGCAGAAAGGTGAAGCGATGATGGTGTAAGAAGAGTTCTGATTGATGAGGGCGGCTTTGCTCATCACTGATGAATAAAACCAAGAAAAGCTGAGTTAACGGAGATATTTCACTGGCTTGATTCATTGTTGGGGAGAGGTTTGCTTTGTGTTTGGATGGGAAAAAGCTAAATCAGGAGGAAATGTTAACAGTCAGAGTGGATTTGACCTTTGACAAGAGTTAAAAAATCTTTGTTGAGGTTATAACTTCTTCATCTCTTCAGCAGATGGAGACATATAAAGATTATGTTCAAAACTCTAATAATTTCACTATAAAAAATAATAGTTTCTAAATAAAAATTTCAGAATAATTTCACCTCTCAAGATCCAAGTTGTTGTTTGACATACCTTTTTGATTTCCCTTTGACAGAGCTCCAGTTAAGCAGAATTAACTACTGAGGTAAAATAACCCAAAATGTAACGTCTATGCACATGGAGGTTAAAGGCTCTTAGAGATCCGTTCTGTGTGGAATGTGTTTGTTCTCCCCACAAACGTGTGCTTCCCAACAGTTGAGGTTTACCCGGAGACCAAATTGCCTCTTTGGGATGAGTAAACACAGCTGTTGCAGACAATGGATGGATAAATGGACATTGTAATTAACTTGCTAATTTCCCTAAACTGGAAATATTCATTGCGATTTCACTTTTTTGAAGCATCAGACAAACTTTCTACAGACTGGCAACCTAAAGACGGCAATGATCATCAAATGTTATCCTGCCACAGATATTTGGTTTTATTTAAGGACAGATAGTTACCATGCAGGAGTGGGTATGTCTCTTTTCTTCTTTGTAATATAGTTTTTGACCTTTTTCTCTGTTCAGAATCTTTTTTTTTACTAAAATGGTGGCATCCAGTGTGAGCCCAACATGGATTTACTTCCTGCATGTACTGTAAGTGCTGTGAAGCTTTGGTTAAATTCCTCCTACTCTGTCTATCATTGATCAACTAAGATATAGGGTCTGCTTTAACCGTATTTCTCTGAGCAGAAACTATCCAAATCAAGATCCAGATTCCTGTTCAGGATCTTGCTTGAAGTGACACTTGACTTCACTTTGTGATAACCCAGCAGAGCGTAGAGTGGGGTCGGTTATCAAAGAAATCATATGTGTGAGCGCTGTGCTACAACTTTAGAACACCAAAGAAGTGTCATTCATACTGTGATGGACTGTCTTTGTCAATCACAAAGACTGTGTTTTAACGGTCTATGGCAAAGCTGCTTCTTTACCCTCAACCACCAGAGCTTTAGCTGCAGTGTTTACATTCTATCCACATCCTGTTGCAAAGAAAAGTGGTTTTGCACCGTTGTGTAACACTTTACGTTAGCAAGGTTACCAATGCTTATTTACGTTGATTGCTTAAATGGTTTGACGTATGTGAAAGAGCATGTTAACCGCCAACATCTCTGGTGTTTACAGGTTAAATAAGTGTGTGTTGTCTCTGGCCAGGAGTCTGCTGAAAAAACAGGAAGGTGTGTATGTTGCATTTGTTTTTAACTAACACTACACAGTTTCTTTTTTATTCAGACCATGAGTGTGTTTCATTTTGACACAGTTCCATATTTGGACTGTTAGCACAATTAACTTCATTGAAGTGTGTGACAGAAACTATTGTCACATTCCACCTGTAAATTACAACAGTTTAGCGCTGGGATCTTTTTTCTGTGTTTGGAGAAACACTGTAGCTCCAATTTCTGAACAGTAAGCTAATTAAGAGACAGCAAGCATAAAGTGCAATGCTTGCTTGTGATCAAATTACCAGTAAAAGGAGACCAGGCCTCAGTGGGAAGGGCACCCAAAACTATTTGCTTTAGACAGGAAGAGATGTAAAAGGCAAAAAAGAACGCTTTTGCAATGTAAATAAAGTTTTTTGAATGCAAACATTTTTGAAAAGGATAAATTACATTTAAACCACATCTTTTAGAGTCTAGTTAACTTTAGGGCCTCTAGTTTCTTCCTACAGTCCAAGACTTTTTCTGTCACATGAACTGGTATTACCTGGTGTGTGTGGAAATGATTCAATGCTCCTATTTTTGTGTGTGAGGTATTAATGATTGTGTGTTTCACTACAGCCTTTTCCAACTGTTTTTGGGCTCTATGTACAAAACGCTCGGCCAAATTAAACCAGGTCAACCTTTGACCAATCAGAGACTCAGAGTTGGTAGTGATATTTGGATGATGTTCTCTTTAATTCATGGAAGTACCAAGAGTTTGAAAATTGATGATGGAGGAGAAATTAATCATTTCAGTTTGCACCGGGATGGAAGTATATGACACCAAGTCTTGACTTTATCGGAATAGAGCTGTGAAGGAAAAAGCCTAGAGGTAAGCCAAGAGGTAAAAGCATGAGTAATCAAATAAAAAATAATAATAATAACAAAATCCAATCAGTAAACTGTACATATTTACTTAAAGTTGGCTATAAAAAGATCTGTTCTTATGAACAAACCAATAAATTAATCGGACGAATGAATGTTAACTCACATCAAATGTCCTAAAAAATGGAAAAAGTAGCAATGCAAAAGTTAAACACGAACCAGAGATGCTCAAGGCTCAGTAAAGAGCAAGTTAACTGAAGTCAACGGATCCCTAAGAGCCAAGTGATAAAAAACATTTGAAGGCGTCTGAGAGACACCCGATAACCAAGAAGAGAGCACTCTGCTCCAACTGAACCTTGAGAAACTCCCAAAAGGGATGGAAACTTTCCAGATTAAGTAAAGTCAACCAGACAGTTACAATGGTAAGTATTCCTGCCACAGACTCCTACATACTTAATGCTCCTTCTAGCCGTCTGCAATAAACAAGAGCCGACAGTCATTCCTTTGAAACTCCTTATGTAAGAAATCAATAGTGACTGGAATGATCTACTCTCAGCCCTGGTTAAAGGAGGATTTATGTTTTTTTAGTTCCTTTTTAATAATTAAATAGACTGTATTTTATCTGAAAACTCTGTCATTGAAACTTTGGTTTCTAAAAACAACCGTGTTCTGAATTAATCCCAGTGTTAGTAACTTCACTGTTCATTTTGAGTTCAGAAATCATTTCTTAGCTTCAGAAACATCGAAAAACTTTTTTTTTCTGTCCTTTCAAAAAGTGAGACGTATTTTATTTAGGATCATTAAACATGCCGTAGATTGAACTAATTCAAGCCTTTATTTCTTGTATGTTGATTATTATGGATTAAAGACAATAATAATCTGACGTCACAGAAAATTTGAAAATATCAGACCAACCGAAAAAAGGCAATTTAAGGAGAGACGTTGGGGTTCTGAAAACTCTGTTCCTTCCAATGGACCACTTGGTTGGGCTTCCTTTTGCATGAATTCTGCATTAATGTTCTTTAACATGGAGGCAATCAGCCTGTGTTAGTGCTCAGATGCTATGGAAGTTCTTGTTATTTTGATAGCTGGCTTCAGTTCATCTTCATCGTTGGGTCTGGTGTCCGTGTCGCTCTTAACAACAGTCCATGGATTTTCTTTTGGGTTCTGATCAGGGAGGTTTGCTGGACAACCAAGCACAAGAACCTCATGGTCACTGAAGTAGCTTTCGAGACCTTTGTCAATGTGAGCAGATTCCAAGTCCTGCTAAAAAATAAAATGACCATCTCCATCCAGCTGTTTGCAGAGAGCAGCATGAAAGTGCTCTAGAATTTCCTGGTAGATGTCTGCATTGATGTGGACCATCACAGTGGACTAACACCAGATGGTATGGCTCAAACCATCACTGAGTATGGAGACATCTTACTGAACTTCAAGCAACTTGGAAACTGTGCTTCTTCTCTCTTCCTCCAAACTCTGAAACCTTGATTTCAAGAAGAAAATCAAAATACACCAGTTCACTTTCTTCTCAGCCCAAATAAGACACTTCTAATGTTGTCTCTGGTTCTAGTGTGGCTGACATGACGAATGCCCATTTGTAGCCCATGTCCAGTATTTGTGAGTGTTGGCTCTTGAGTAGGTGACCCCAGCTTCAGCCCACACCTTGTGATGCTCCTTTATCTTCTTGAATGAATTTTTTTTTCCTTCCACTCGGTTTTCTGTTAAAATGCTTCGATACAGCACTCTGAGAACAACCAGCTTGTTTAGCAATACGTTTTTGTGGCTTGACCTCCTTGTGAAGATGGAGTAATTGTCTTCTAGACATCTGTAAATCAGCCGTCTTTCCCATGATGCCGTATTGATCCAAACTGAAAGACCATTTAAAGCCTCTTGAAAGCTTTGAGTGTTTCGAGTTAATTTGTTGATTCTGGGATGACTCCATGCAACAAACATTTTCAGAGAGACAGAACTTTGTGGTTTTTTTATAGGCTGTAGTCCATAATCATCAAAATAAAGATAAAGTCCCTTTGGTTGTCACAGGGCGGACACTCTTCCACCAGGCCACTGAGCTGGTCATGATGAGAAATAAAGGCTTGAAGTATTTTTAATCTACGTCTTATGATTCTATATAAACTACTTGTAACTGACAAGTTAATTTTAAACTTTAACTGTTAAACTTTTTAACAATCTTCTAATGTTTATGTTGTACCTGTAGCGTAAATAAATAAATGCGGTACCTGCAGGGTATTCTCTACCCTGCAGGTTCGCTTGAAAGCTTAGAATTTGCTTCAGGAATGGCCTGCTGGCTTTCAGCTGTGTCTGGTGGTGCTTCCAGTCCCTGAAACTGGGACGGCACCCAGCACCTGTCTGGCCCTGGGCCTCTGTTTGGCTCCAACCATGTGGAACATAACTGAGCTTTCACCCAGAACAATCACAGCAGGATTTCCCAGGGTGGATGCAAAGCTGAAGCCTACTGGAGCAACTCTGGTTGACTAGTACATTTCTTGAAGTTCTTTAAAAGTGTTTTGTCCTCACCTTTCTTTTTGTAGTACTCGTCCTCATATCCATCAGAGGAGTCTGTGTGGTACTCAAGCAGCTCCTTTTGGTAGATTGCAGCATAGTCCACTTGTTTGCTTTTGGATTTTTTGCCCTTTTTCTTTTTGTCTTCATCACTGTCTCCAGATCCCTTCTTACCCTTCTTCTTCTTCTTTTTCTTTGACTCTTCCTCTTCTTCTTGCTCCTCAATCAAAGGTTCTTCGTCATCATCATTGAGTGACTTTTTCTTCTTTTTGCCATCTTTAGACTTTTTATCCTTGGATCCCATTTCCTCCTCTTTTTCTGGATTCTCTGCGGACGACTTTTTCTTCTGATGTTTCTTCTTCTCCTCCTTGACTCTTTTGGTCAGCTTCTCCGATTTCCCCTTTGTGAGTTCAGTTTTTCTGTCATGATTGTCCTTTTCACCTTCACTGTCTTCATCTGCAATCACATCATCTTCAGCATCATCCTCCGCTTTCTTTTTTTTCTTTTTCTCTTTCCCCTTATCTCCCACTCTTTCCTTCCTGTCTTTCTCTGGGAACTCCTGATCCTCCAAGCTTCTGTGTTTCTTCCGGCTCTTCTCTTGTTTTGTGGTGTCCCCGCGGGTCAAACCGTTACTCCTCTCTTTTAAATTTGGCTCGGCTTCCTCCACTTCGTCATCAAGCTCTTCAGTTTCCTCCGAAGCTGTGGATTTTTTCTCTTTCGATGGCATCTTTTATTCATCCACTTCCCTGGCTTTTAGTTTCGTAAGAGCTACCTTGAGTTTCTAATGGTGTAAGATAATTCATTTGACCCTTTGGCTGCAGGGAGGCAATGGTGGGGTCTGGTTTGCATGGCAGCACAGGTCTGGATGCAGGACACTCTAACACAAGGATGACCGCCCGATGGTCTTCCACCTAGGAAACCAAATGAGGATATAACCCTAAAAAAAACCTCATAAAAAATTACTGTCACCTCAGCAGTCATGTGACTTGCAGGAGAAAGCCCTATGAAAAAGGAGACTTGCACATTGAGCTTATCCTGTTCGCCTCAACGCTCTCCATTATTCATGGTGTCAGGATCGCTTTACGGGCCGGGGTGTCTCACTTCTACACGCATTCACATGCACACAAACACATGTGGACACACACACACTTGGACACAACTTTACTACAACTTCTCTTTGTGTGATCTTAAAAAGCAGCAGCTAAATCTGACCTTAAAACAAAGCTGATCACTCCGAAATTACATCAAATATTTACACTTAAATAGATTCAGTGAATAAAGGTTGATTTGGATCATTATACCTTTGTCATATTTAAAAGTTAAAGATTTGACAAAATGGCTCTGTTTTGACAAACTAAAAAAACTGCATGAACTTTAACCCTTTAATGCCGAATGTCACCAATTTGCAATATACCGTTAAACAGGACTCCACTTATATTAGCATCATCTTAAAAAAAAAAAAAAAATCAAATATGGAAACTAAATAGTCTCAATGGATCTGTGTCTGCATAATACTTGATTTGTAACTCATACAATCTGTTTTGTGGGTAACTGTGTACTTCCAATTATGTATTCACGTGTACACTCGATTAAAAAAAAAAGACTTACAAATGCAAATTACACATGCACTGTCAGGTCTCAGTCACCCATGTCCACCTCCAACCACCAGAGGGAGCTCTCGCCTGAGTTTTGACAGCTCACCCTCTCCTCATCTCCCTGTATGCACTGCATCTGGCTCCTGCCTGCCCAGCTGATCCTCATTGCTCGTCATCAACCATGCTATTTAAGGCAGTTCAACTCTGTTCAGTGTGTAGTCTTGTATTTAAGCTCTAGTGGTACAGTCTAAGCGTTATTTCCTTATATTCCTAGGTTTTGACTTTTGTCTGTTCGCTCGTCTCCTGACCTTAGACCCAGGCCTGTTGTCTAACTTCGCCTTCGCCTTTGCCTTGTCTTGTTCATGTTATTTATTAATTCTGTTGCAAATCGATCCACATGCCTCAGCGTCTTCGTTACAAGCACAACTTAAAATTACAGCAGCTTAAAACTGTCTATGAATTCAAAACAGCTCCAATGCATATAAATCTTTAAATACAACACACAAATTGTCTGATACAGATAGCCCCTATAGCCCGGCGGAAGCTGTAGGAACACTACGTTTAAGGAGATTGAGAGATCTTTTACAAAGAAGTTTGGCTTTTTTTTTTTAACTACACAACATTTTCTTAGAAATGTGACATTCACAAACAAATCAAACCTTTTGAATGTCTCATTACCCTGAACAACAGGAATCAATTAACGGTTAGCTGGGAACCATTCTTTATTTTGTTCTTTTTTCCTGTCTCTCCTGAGTTTTATGTGTCCTCATAAATGCTCAAACAAGCTCATCCTTCTAACTTAAGATGTAAACATCACACGAGTCAAGAACACCGGATTATGAACACCGAATGAAAAAGATTTTTTTTTTTTTTTAAAACTAAACAGCGCGATCTTGAAATGTGAACTCAGGTAACTAATAGGAAAAGCATTACAAGTCCTGTGCATTCCCCAATACTACCTGGGAGTGGCTCATCCATACCTCCACGTCCAATCATGTCCAAAGTTCCATCCAATTACAGTCCATTTCTCAATGTCAGATTGTGTTCATGGAATCCATCTTTTGACAGCCAAGAATCCTCATCCAATGCATCTTTCAGTGAATGTTCTTTTATGAATATGATTTGTCAGATCAGCTTGTTCCACATTTCAGGAGCCAATCAAAATGACAACGACTATGTGCATGGCCACAATGTAGCTCCATGACGCAGCTCCACGATGCAGCACGACATAGCCGCAGCTGCAAGGTGCATCATTCAAAGCGTTTACCAACGAAAGGTAAGACAAATGCCCTAAATGACTATGCTTGTTTAGCTAAATTAAGCCATTTGACTTTTGATTTTTTGCTGTTTATTTGTTCTCATTTTATTTCAGATTGCAATTGAATATAAGATCAGTTGTAACGAAAACGCCGAGGTGTGTGGATCTACGTGCACTGTTTAATACAAGAGCAGACAGAGACATAGTCGAGGAACAGGCCAGGGTCGAAACACAGGAGCAAAGCGGGTGTTGAGAAAAACAGGTGAAGGTCAAAAACTGGAAAGCAAAAAGAGAAATGCTTAGGCTGTATTGTAAGGAAGACAATACAAGACTACGTATAAATACACTGAATGAACAGGACTTAAATAGGGGGCGAGTGACAACCTAATGACAAACAGCTGGGTGGACCATGGACCGGATGAAGTGCATGCAGGAAGAGACTGCCGATCAGAATTCAGGTGAGAGCTCCCTCTGGTGGCCGGAGGGGGATGTATCCAGGTGAGTCCTGACATCAGTTTTGTTGCAGAAATTTATGAGAGAAATTATTTTAACCTTAAGTTGGTTGTAAATAATGCATTGATTTCCTTTGTCTTCTCTGCCGCCATTTTTGTCGCTAGTCCTTTACTTTTAGCTTCATGTTAGAAATTATTTGTTTAATGTAAGTGTTTGTGCGGTCATAATATAATTTAACAGTTTAATGCTAAAAAATAAAATCTGTATGCTGTTGGAGTGTTGTCGACATTATTATTGTTATTTTTCACTGGGTGTCTGGGTGACATTAAATTCACAACATCGAAGGGCCGAACTTTTGAGGCTGGTATTCAGTTTGGAGGTCTGGCTTCAATAACTCCAACACTAGTAGATGTTGGTTCTGGCTTGTGTTTCAGGGTTAAGGGGAGGTCAGGAGCTGAAATTGATGCATTTGGGTTCATGTTCATCAAAGTTTCTTACTAACTAGAGAGCTAGTTAATAAAAAAAACCTCTGGGTTCAGCTTCTCAATGGGAACAGAAATTAATTTGTTTGATAGAAATTATTTCATTTTCTAGCCCTCCAGAAAGAGACAACAGCTAAATATATCTGCTTCTAGAAAAAAAGGTTTGGTTCTTTTAAAGAATCAGATGAAAGATTTTAACAGATTTGTTTGTGCTGCATGTGTGAGTGATGGGGAGAATCATTTCTTTAATGGTTTTTCTTTTATCTTGGATTTCTTGACCTGATTTGTGTTATTTTTCTTTGGAATGTTACTGCAGTTTTCTGACTATTTTCATCAGACTTGATGGATTTACTGCTGTACCGAAAAACTCGTTGATTTTACTGTTACTTTGACTGTCACTGAAATAAAACGTTTCTGTTGTACTCATCATCTCTTCCTGAAATTGCATTCTATCATTGAATATTTTTGGTGTGTAAGCTGGTAAAAGTCATTCATTTCAATTAAAATCCCAGTTTTTGACCATCTTATCTTTTTTAGTTTAGGGAATCAAAAACTAAACGAAATCAGGTGTGCTGCGAATTCTTAGACAGAATGCTAATAAATGTTTAATGATTTTTGTAGCAGAATCTGGAATGTTTTAATTGCAAAAGATAAAAAATAGTGTGGAGTCAAAACAAAAAATGACTTTTTTCTTTTGGGGAAAAACAGAAACTGGTTTTAAAGAATCTAACTGATACCTTGATGGTTGTAAAGAGGAACTCACCTGTCAGTTCCATCATAACAAAATGAAAGAGTTTGGGAACAACAGCAACTCAGCCATGAAGTGGTACGCCACATAAACTGACGGAGAGGGGTCAGCGGATGTTGAAGCACGTAGTGCAAAGCGGTCAAAAACTTTCTGCACAGTCAATTCCTACAGAGCTCCTAACTTCATGTGACCTTCAGATTAGTCCATGTACAGTAGATAACTACATGGAATGGGTTTCCATGGCCGAGCAGCTGCATCCAAGCCACACATCAATGCAAAGCGTCACATGCAGTGGTGTAAAGCACAACGCCACTGGACTCTAGAGCAGTGGAGACGCCTTCTGTGGAGTATTGAATCACGCTTTACCATCTGGCCATCTGATGGACGAGTCTTTTAGTTTGGAGGTTGCCAGGAGAACGCTACATTTCATTGAGCTGAGTGTGAAATTTGGTGGAGGAAGAATGATGGTGTTGTTTTTTTTCAGGATTTGGGTTTGGCCCCTTAGTTCCAGTGAAAGGAGCCCTGAATGTTTCAGGATAACAAAACATTTTAGACAATTCCATGCTCCCAGTCTTGTGGGAACAGTTTGGAGCACACATGAATGCACAAGTGCAAACTTCCTCCTAATTTGAGGTCTTACATGTTTGAATCTGTTAAAAATGAAAATGCATTCTTGGCTCTTATGGGATTAAGGTGTTCCTCACAGAGATAGAACAAAGTTTTATCTGAAACTGACCCACCTTTGGGTCTGTATTTAAAGAATGAGACACAGAATTAATCAGCAGAATTTCAACTTCAGCTTCTATCGCCTCGCCTGTGAGTTTTCCTTGATATTACAGCTTTATTCATTTCATTTTTTAAATCCAAAATTATGCTATAATGTAACTATTTATTTAAAACAATTTGAAGGTTTTTTGTCCTTTTGGAGCACACATAGTTCTTATAAAAGTTTGTAGTTTTTGTGATTTAAAAAAAAAATGACAGAAAAGTGTTTAGAACTTGATGTATTTTAGGACAGTTGGTTAAGATTGCTCGATTTTCAAATATTTTCCAGTCTCGTCCCATTCCAGACCATCTTCAGAGACAACAACTTCTCATAGAAGTCTAAAGGAAGAAACCTTTCCTCCTTTTGCAACAAACTCAGGTCTGTCAAATTTATGAAGTTTTATAAAGTCAATTTGTACTTCTGTGTTTTTATACGTTAAAATGAACAAAGCAAATATATCTGCTTCCTTCTATCTTCAAGTTCAATGTTATTCTAAAGGTGATTGTGTTGTGAACAAGGAGGTGGGTGGAACCCAAGAGCAGACATGTTTTAAAGGATGAGAAGGTTATGTTTATTGATTAGGAAAATAGTGGAGCAGGATGGCAGAGCGGGCAGGCAGGCAGGCAAGCTTAGCTGACGGAGGGGGCTGGCAGGCAGGCTGAGCTGAGCTTTTGGAGAATTCAAAACTAAACAAAATCAGGTGTGCTGTGAATTCTTAGACAGACTGCTAATACACGTTTAATGACTTCTATAACAGAATCTGGAATGATTTAATTGCAAAAAATAGTGTGGAGTCGAAACAAAAACATTTTTGTTGTTCTTTTGGGAAAAAATAGAAACTGGTTTGAAAGAATGTAACTGATCCCTTGAAAAAGGTGCAACATTTTGGAGACATTTTGATTCCTTCAAAATGTTCTCATGAAACATCCCGAAAAATCAATTATGAATGTCAAAAAATACATTATTGTCTTATCAGGAAAATTGAATACAATACCACAAGGTTAAATGATAATTTAACTAATAATTAAAATCAATGTGGCATGCATGCCCCAGGTAGTCAACCTCTGATCTGGAAAGTGTTTTAGAATGTCTTTATATGAAGTGGTGTTGCTATAAAATCATATTCCTCTAAGTTATGAAGTAAGTGAATGTTTATGGCTTTTTGTTGCCCTTTAAAAAGCAGTGGAAAAGTATTTTGTTAGATTGTCTTGTTATTAATCAAGTAAGAGCTTACGACCTCCTTTACCTTTCCTTCAAACAGACCCATTAGCATCAGACTATGAATTAGGAATACTGCCATTAGCCTTATTACTGCAATCTGAAACCTGATCATAGGCAGCATGGAGAGGGCAATCTTTGGGCGCAATGATCTTTCAACATCAGATTACTCAACCTGTGGTTGGCAGGAGATTCAAACTTCATCCTTTTTAAGCAATCAGTTTGATGGTTGCTGTGTTTATGAGGACTGTGTTTGAAATTTGTGACTAAAAAAGGCATCTACAGCTAAAAAAAAAAAACTTAATTGTCCAAGCAATAGTTTGCGAAAAACAGATTTAAACAGTCCGCTTTTATTTTAAAAGCCTGAGCGTGACCTTGCAAAATGTCTTTGTTTGTACATAATTATTACTAAATGTCTAAAATAAGGAAAAACACGAAACATTGAATTTTCTTTAGGTTCAGGGACCAAAGCTGAGGTCCCGATTGGCTTGCCAAACTTCAGATTTTTTAAGTCTTGACTTTTTTTTTTTTCACATTTCTCAGTCCTTTTAGTATATCAAGTTGTCTTGCTTTGGCTACACAAGCTATCACTTAAAAGTTACAAGACATATTAGCTCAATCAGTCCTCGGCTGTCAACATTTAGATGTTGTACAGACTTGGTCAGAGTTGAGCTGATTTGCCAACCCATTCTCATAGCAGAAGGAATTTGAAAGTCTGCTATGTTCCAGCTGCTTGCTGTCACCTGTGGCGTCCCTCAAGGCTCTGTTCTTGGACCAATCCAGGTCATTTTCTCAAAATACATTTATTTCTTCACAATTGTTATACTGATGACACACAGCCCTACATTAAGAACAACTCCGCTGATTGATACGTCCTTTAATTAAACCCTTTTCTAGATTAAAGACATACTCTGTAGTGCTGTGGTCCTCTATAGACACCACCACATTTTTTGACAGATATCATTATGTCACATTTAAAAATCATCTTTTAGTCATCTTCAGAAATAATGCTTCCTGTCATTCTAAGGCTAGATGATGCTTTAGATGTATCCAAACTTGATAACTAAACCAACATTCCCACTTAAACCCCTACCAAAAGTATTCAAAAACTTCTTTAAAACTTCTTTACTTCTTTAGAACAGAATTGGACAATCTGCTTTTCTGTTTTTGGTTCACATTTCGAATATTTTCCTTTTTTTTTTTTTACAGTGCTTGCATATTTTTAATAAAAACATCTATGCAATTTCTAGAAATGTATTAGTTAGCTTTGGCATTGCCTGCAGTCAAGTACTAACATTTTACCAGATTAAAGTCCTCATGTTTCTTTGCTCCTTCTTTGTCTTTGACTCTGGCTTTGCTCATCCTCGTCAGTTTTCTCAAGCCTTTTACTGTTTCAAATATTCAACATTTAGTAGGTTTTAATTGAGTATTTTCAGTCATGAATGTTTAATTCACCTACGTTTTAAAACCTGGTGCAGTTTGGCCAGGATTCATGGCTCCTTGTAGTCATTTGCTCACTCATTAGAAGGATGCCTCGTCAGCAGGTTCTCCAGTGTTTCTGTTGCTGAATCCGTCTTTCTTAGAAGGCAGGAGTTCACAAACACATGAGGAATCTCAGTGTTCACCGCCATAACAGCCTCCTTCTAATTCTAAAAAACACGTCAAGGTCTGCTGTGTTGCTTCATTAAAACGCCTGCAGTTGTGCTTTTTGTTCACAGAAAACACAACTTTATGTTTAATAAACAAAAACAAGTTTTCATTGATTTTATGTTTTCAGTGTATTCTCTCTTGCTCATGTCCTACAGAATATTTATTGAATCAGACTTTAAAGATAGAATATCATTGCATATTTTATAGAAGGAGAATGAAAGCAAATTTAAACTTGGAAAGACTCACACAAAGGCAGCTAAAGTTTTCAACTGAGATTCAGGATGTATGCAGACTGGAAAAGTCTGCTGATCTGGACTGAGTAAATATGAAATTAAACTACACTAAATAATTACATTAAATGAAATTATATTAAGCTTAAATGATTAAGTAATTTAATTGAATTAGTTAAACTGGTCCAGATTGAGTCCTGAAACTTGCCTGTATTCTGGTTGCCGTCAACCAGACATTTGTTGTTACAAAACAAAGCTTGTAAGCAAAAACGTGACCAAAGATCTCTTCCGTTATTGGCCAGGAATTACGAGGGCAGGGCAAAGCAACGAGAGAAAGAAATCATGGAGGTGAAATCCTTGCCGGGAAAGTTAACTGGTTAAAACTTTTTATTTTGTTGACCAATTTTAAATGTCAGTATCAACGACAGGTACAACGCTTTTTACTTGGGACAGCAGAGGCATGCTGTAAGGCAACTGCTGACGACCAAGAAGTACGGTGATAAGTGTTTATGACATATAGATTGTTGGGAAAACGGTAAGAGAAGCAGTGTGTATCACGTTTAAAGTTCTTTTAATGAGCCTGCATTCATCCAACCACATTTCAGTGAGTTGCTGTGTCTCATTATTGCTCCGCTACTCTTGCCTCAAACTAACACAAGCTCAAACACACAATGAAACCCACAAATGAGAAAATCCAAAAGAAGTTTATTAACAAACACAGCATCAATAAAAAGAAAGTTCAAGGGTCAGTAAAGAAGTTCTCAGTACACAGACTGACGCTCTTCTTCTCCAGTCTTGTGTAACTTTTGACTCCGGATCAATATAGTGGTGAAGTCATTATGTGTCGATGCTAATGTGTGTCGTGTATCTGTACAGTGTGTAAAATGAAATTGGGAACATCGTAATCCTGTTTAGCAAAGCAGCATTCATCTACAAAGAGAATTGTGAAAAATTTGTGCAGAGGAGTGGAAAAAAAGGGGGATTTCACAAGTTCTTCAAATCATGTACAGCATACAAAAACAGTAGAAATCTGCACAGCTTTTCAAATAACTTATACATTTAGTGCAAACAGAAAGTTCACAGTTCAAAATAAAGGTGACATAATATAAAAAACAGACTTGCAGTTGTTATGAGTGGTGCAGCAATCACCTGGGACAACAAACAAATTTCTTTTTCCTTAATTTCTGTAAATGCATCGTGACAAGCTTAAATGTAAACATATTTCAGTGATATCTGAAGCAGGCACAGACAAGCCAAGTAGTAGGCAAAGTCATGCAGAGAGTTACATACTTATGAACGGAGCTCACAGGGGACAACTCTAATATGAGCAGAGAAGGGCGCTTTAAAATCTTCTCAAAACTCTTAATCGTGGACCATCTTGACCATCTAATTTTATCCTGTTTGAGGAGAAGCATAACTGTTTTGTAGCACAATGTAGAGAGGGGTTTGATACTTCACAAGGCAAAATGGCTTAAGACATAAATATGAGAGCAAGAAGCTGGGTCCAGGAACCACCGTTGTGTAGCTTCGCTCATTGGATGGCCTCAAATGTCTGCTTTTGGTTGGGTTTTTTTACTTGGCTTTCATCAAAAATGAGGACAAACCAAGGCAGGAGCAACAATCTAATCAACCAGTTTTTTTCTTTTTGTTGTTTTTACACAAACTGAGTGGGAAAAGGTTTGAAAATAAGCCGTTTCAGAGGTGTTTCAAAGTGTTCACCCTGTCGCTCTGGTGAATTAGGAAAGAGTTTACAAAAGTAGACAAGTAGTCGTTGAAACTGTACATTGTGTGTATATTAGCTGAGTTTTAAGGTTTATGCTTTGTTTCACACAAACACGGAAAGCTGCCACACCAACAGTGTCCAAGTAAAAGGGAGGAGGGTTGCGTGGTGGCGTGGAGACGCCGACCACAGCCCTGCTTCAGCATAAACGTCCAAGTAGAAAATCAACACTTTTGTATTGCAGAGCCACTGAAAAACCTCACAGGAACGTCACTATGAAGAACACTTTTCACAATGAAAACTAGCATCCTATGGCTGGAGAGTCAGAGATAACCATAGTATTTTGACAGTGATAAAGACAAGAGAAAAATCTCAGGGTGCACCCCAAAAGATGACTCTAAAATCTTTTACTGCATCAAGAAAAAACACGTTTGTTAAAAAAATTGAGGGTTCACGTGCACTGATCTGTGTGAACATTGATAATCCCACGTGTGTGCATGTGAATGAAGTTAAAGATTTCATGGGGCATAGCATGAAACCCGGGCCGTGGCTTGACGTTGTCATAGTAGTGGTGAGTGATGAAGACACCAGAGGGGTTCATGGGAAATGCCCAGAAACCGTAGAGGTGGACCTCTTCGCACAGCTCCAGGGCAGCCGTCACCAGCATCAGACCACTGCTGAGCCGCTTTGCACGGACACCTTGCACTGCCCAGAACCGCTGCACGTTGAGCAGGTATTGCGGGTGGAAGAAGAACACGCTTCTCTGAGAGTAGAAGTCATCCAACATGTACTTGACTCGGAAAGACACATCAGTGTTACGGGTGTTGTAGAAGGCAGGCAGCACCACGGAGGAGTTCTCATAATTCTGCAGGACGTCAAAGAACGGCCGGCGCCACTTCTCCAGCTTCTGAAACCTGCAGTCAAACAAAACAAGGAAAAAGAGGAAAGTGAGGAGGAAGAATTCAAGAAAGATTTGGCTCCTCCTTCAGGGCCCACAGGTACAGTACCTATCAGTAATAATGCTTGGATTTACTGTCACCAGATCTGTTTTACTGCCAACATCAGCTGAGTATTTCTCATTTATGGGTGGTATGTTGCATCTGCAAGAGAAACACACATTACACATTTTATTTTCAAGCAATGCTTTGTGTGCTGCATGCAATAATTATTAGACAGATGTGGTAAGAACCACATCTTTTGAACTTTTTCCAAAAGGTTCCCAATCATCTTTAAATCATGATTGTGGGGTTTTTTTTTTCTTTTTTAAAAATTTCCCTCTGAGTTGTGGGCAAGAATGTTCTTGCAGAGTAAGCCTGCATCCACTTACTATCATCCACAACTCAGATCCATCTGTTTTACAAATTGCTTCATGTTTTTTATCTGTGTGTTTGTGCTACTATAGGAAGCAAACTGATGGGCCCTCTACAAGGGTCATTCCAACATTGGAGGACATTTTACTTTCCACCCATCATATTTCAAATATTCCAAATGCAAAATAATAAAACACGTAGATACTGATTAAATGTACTTGTCTTGACATCAAATGTATGAAATGAATGAATGCTGGATAATAGTTCTTAAAATACAATTGATCTGTAAGCTGATCTAACCAAACCTTTGATAGTTTATGATCTATTATTGATGAATACGTCGCAGAAAATCAGAAAAATGAAGGTTTTCTTTTCATGAATTTTTAAGCTCAAATGTTCTCCAGTTCTGCAATGACCCGCTAACAATTGCATGTAAAACTGGACACAACAACCCAATCCTTCAAACCTGAAAACAAAATCTGCTGAGTCAATTTCCTTTCCACATTTGCTGCTTTTGATGATGCCGCCGTTTCCAATGACTGCACACTTCTTGAACTGAGATTTTGAGTATGGCATATCCTGGAGGAAACAGAGGGACAGATCATTTATACCAGTTCAGCCACAAACTGAACAGAACAAAAGAAAATGAAGGACTGAAGCAAGAGGTCGTGCACTCACATCTGGAAACATCTTAAAGACCTCATTGGTGATAGGAAGAATACCACTGGTGTCCACCTCATATCTCAGCTTGCTTCCAGCAGGAGTGTTTCTCTTGGTGGTGAACAGAAAGGATGGAGCGTTACAGCAACGGGACAGAGACATCCTATGGGGAGGCCAATGAAACACTCAGGTTAACTGAAATTCTCATATTTTTATTCGAATGGAATCGTATGTGTTTATAAAACCAAGATTTGTAGAACATCTTCGCTTCGAGCCCTAGATCCAATTGCATGAATCTCTTGTTCTGTGCTACTTACTTAAAGTTGCTGGTCTCCTCCTTGCTTTGCTCCCACTTGCATACCTGCAAGTTTCGCCATCTTTCAAACAGATCTGAAGTTTTCACCCTGATTGAAAGAGAGCGAAACGTGTGGGATGAGGAAGGCCGCTTTTTCCAACAAGATTTTCATCAAAACATAAAGTTGAGAACAGATGATTTCATAAAACCCAAAGTCAAAAGGTAAAGTTTTTATTTGAATTAGCGATAGGCTGTTGTTTTTGGATGTGGATGCTGTTAACTGAAGTTGTCTGACATTTTCTCAGAGAAGAAACTGCAACCAAATTAGCTCCAGGATGGAGGATTGTGTTGCTCTTTTGCTCTCTGGCAGAATGAGAGCTGCCATTCTCTGCAGGAACTAAAGTAGCTTAAGGCCACTCAAAAATGCACCTGACCAGAAAGCCTGACGGCCCTTTCAGAAAAGGTCAGTGGATAATGTTCTTATTCATCCTAATGGAGAAGCACTATTCTGACTGCCGTTAACTCATCATGAAGCGCATTGTTTTGTTCCAAGAATGTACTTTATGATGTTTAACAAGAATCATTATATTTTCTGAAGAAGCTAGAAATGTAAAGCTTGATTGCTTAGGTGTTTTGACTCCATCAATGGTTTAAGAAAACAACTATTGTTTTGAAGATAATATATGTTTTTTTTTTGTTTTGTAGTCTTTAATTTCACCCTTCAGTCAAGGTTTCTCAGTTTACTGCATTTGTTCCTTAACAGTTATCTGATCCATGTGTTGACGGATTTATTTTTCATCCTCAGAAACACCCGTCAGCATTGTTTCATCCTGAAAAAGTGGTTAAAGTCCCACTCCAGCTATTTTTGTTTCTATTGTAAAAGCTTTCCCAGTTGTCTTTCTTACCTTTTTTTTCCTGTAAATAAATCCCAGATTAGGTCTTTGGGAGAGTTTTTGGGTCCTTGGGGGATTTAACTTGTTTCTCTTTCTTTTTCATTTCATCCTTTTACAATTCTCTGGACACGGGTGTTATGAACCAAGTCATTTCACTAAATAGCATCAGTTTAGCTGAGCTGCTGATCATTTTAGCAAAAAAAAAAAGTGTTTTAGAGGCTAGAATCTCAGAAAACTGTAAAGAAGGAACTTTACATTGAAAATGCTGGTATTGTGTACCTACAGACTCTAAAAGTTACATGCAAGAACAAAAAAAGCTTGGTCGAATATTTTGCCAATAGCCACTTGTCGTTGACTTGAACATATGGTTTATTCTAACAAAAGTTTTGCATTAACTCTCAAAATAAATCTCCTGTGTTTACATATCTTTATATAATCTATTTGACTTTTTAAACAACACTAGAAGTCTAAATTATCTATAAGCTAAGTCTCACAGTGGAAGAAAGAAATGACAAATCCTGTTTTGCGTGAGCATTGTAAAAATCTCTACAGTTGATTTGTTTTTCCTGGATATCTACCACTGTCCTGTTGTTGTTGATCATTTTCTCTATTTTGACTCCTCTGTGGTCAGACGTTTTTCGTAACGGTGGTTTTACGATTCCAAAGTAACAATGATGTAAATATAGAAATATCACATTTATTACCTTCCTGCTGATGCTCAAAAAACATCTAAAAATTGCTGTATTAAAATGCTTGACAAATTAGGTCAATCATAAAAATGTAATTTGTGCAAAAACCTTGCTGTTTTTCTTTTCATGTTCAAACACAAATAGTCTACTTAAAAAAAATTACAAAATTCTTATAACTTGAGCACATTTCAGTCATATTTTTGATGCAATTTAGGACTAAAATAACACATTTTATGCCTCCATAATCTATAAAACTGCCAAAAAACACAAAAAAGTTAACCAAAGAGCAAAATGTCCATATTAATGTCATGAAGACCACTCACATTGTCAGAACTTTAACATCCATAATCTCTTGTCTGAGTTCCCTGCATGTAGTTGAGTTGAATTCAAGTGATCCATCAAAGGTTTCCAGATACCTAAAGAAATAAAAACCATCACTCTGTTCCTACAGTATTAAACATCAAATCAACACAAACTGTGTCAATAATCTGCAAACACTACACAATAAAATAATGAAATAATTCACTTAAACTGACAAATATATGTTTGGTTTTGGCTTGATGACATTTAGTGCAAAAGTACAGCATTGTGAGATGATAAAAGACAGAAGTGATGCAACTGATTGTTGGAGTAACAAACGGTACAGTTTTCTGGACACTTGCACTAGATTCTTTGACATCTTAGTCTAAACCAAAGAGCTCTATTAAGTCAAGAAATTAAACTTTCTTTATTTTTCTTTAACAGATTATGAAAAGAATTTGCGTGACAAAAACTAGTGCTTTAAATGTGTTTGTTCATTTTGGTAATTGACAAAAGAATATTTTTAGAGTAAAAGAAGCAAATTTAGCTTATTGGGGTTTTAAAAATATTATGTAGAGATGTGTTTTCCATAATCCTATACATAATGCTTTCATTTGTTATTAAAGACCCACTCCAAATATATGTTTATTTATTGTAAAGGCATTCCCAGTTGTCTTTCAATTATGATGATGTAGTTTTTGGTCAAAATCAAAAAGTTTGTGTCATTTTTTAAGACATAGTTTCTGCAGAGTTGTGGGCGGGACTGTTGGCACGGAAATTGATCTAGCTAATTTATGAGCATTCCTTTGTTTACATTCTCTCCCACTATCTTATAACACCTCACAAGCCCAAGCTAACATTAGAGTAGCAAAAAAAATCAGCAAGCAATATCGGAGCCATGCACCCATACAGTTTTGATCCAGATGGCAGCTCACACGAGGAAAATAAAGACGTTAATGGAGCTTTAACTGAAACGGAGCAAAGAGACTTTGGCCCACCCATGGCAGTTGCTGCGTCAACAGCCCGAGCATTTTCAAACCACGAGTTTTCATCTGCTCCTGATCCAACACCATTTGAATAAAAAAATAGTTAGAGACGCAGCAATTATTTTATATATTTCCTTATTTATGAGAAAATGCTCCAAGAACATGTTAACACCAAAAAGACTATTTTCTTTGGAGTGAGTCTTTAAAGCCCCATTTTTTGTATATATATAAACAAATGAATTTACAATCAAATGAAATGAGACCAAAAAGTTGAGATTTTGCAACAACCAAAGTGTGTTGTTACTGTGTGGCATGCTTTTTATGCAGTTTTACTGAATCTGTCATCAATCTGCATTGATGTTTCACTGCATGCAGTTGTCTTGAAGCTGATTCAGTTTTTTTTCTGCAGTTGTTTTATTGCTCAAAAAGAAATGAAGATGAGGCTGAAGGTCAACATTAATCAGCGTTTGTAAATAATGTGTATTTATGAAGTGTTATTAATTTTGCTCTTTTTTTATTTAATTTGATATGTTCTGCTCTGGCTCTAAGGCCAGAGGAAATAAACTACAGGCTTTTGCAAGTTTTTTCTGCTTGCATTTCTCTAAAGTCACCTTAAATAATAAACAATCTGTTAATCTCGATCACAAAGAAGTTAAATTGCCGTTTTAAATTTTTTATTTGATTTTTATAGAAGCTACCGTCTTGTTATGAGCCCGTCACAGCTCGTTTTCTGCTACGTTGTCAGCTATTAGTAAAGATTGTGAGACTTTGCAGCCGTTGTCATTCATTAGTTGTTTGTTAAAATAGATTTTTATTGAATTTAGACACATTTGCTAGTTTTTGGTATTTTTGAAAGGTAAGTAAAAAGTCAAACCTGACCTGTGAAAGAAAATGAGGTGAGAGTTTTAAAAAGAAAAAGAAAACGATGAATGGAACAAGCATCACAATGCAAAGATGCATCAAATGAACAAGATGCTGGGATGGGATGGTTTAAATAAAGAACGGTGAAACTGGTTGTCTACATCCACCTGATGATGCAGTGTATTTCTGAGGTTATACTGACAGAAGCGCGTGTGCGATATCTTTGGAGTTTTCATTCTGGTTTTAGCTAAGATGATGAAACCTTTGCAAGTGTTCTTGGTTCAGCTCTGAAAGCAAGAAAATAAATAATTCACTTCATGAGATGAATTCCATCTCTTATGGCTTTTTGGGTTGAATGCGCAATGCTGGTGAAAGAAAAACCCAATCCAGCATTTCACCACAGATGCAGGAATCTGTTGCTGGGTGGCATGAAGACATTTTTTTTGAGGGGGGGAAAGGGGAAATCGATCATGTTCCTGCTTTTTGGGGGGTTTTTTTGTAACAGGGAAACAAGGTGGAGGAGAAGGAAGTAAATCCAGATCGTAGAGAGAAGCAATGCAGATGTGAGAAGGGGAGACAGCAGGAGCTGAGAGGAAGTGTCCACATGTACATGGCATACACACAGAGCTGTGCAGGAGACATGAGACACAGGCTGAGAGGGACGACGAGTTTAAAGATGGGTGCTGGATGGGACATTGAGGTACAAGGAGGAGCCAGTACATCAACAGGAGACCGTGGTTCAACCAGCTTCTGAAGGAGGGGGATGGGGTTTGGGGTTCTGGGCATGGTGGAGAGGATCAGACAACATGCAGAGCAAATCTGAAGTGCAGCAACAGCACCACTAAAAAATCATAACTTAATTCCTTTCAGACTAATGAAGAAAAGAAAGAGGCATTCTTGGGTTAATTCTGTGAAAAATACTAAAAGTGCCTTCAAACCCGCCTACCTTTGAGAGCGTTTTTTTTTCTTCTTAATCTCAGCTAGGCAGGGTTTGATTATTACGGAGATCTGTGAATGTGGCTGAAATGTCTGACGGAAACATCTGTCAACATGCAGACAAGTTAAGTTAGAGTTAAATGATGTTATTCTGTCACATCAGCCCTCCTGCTAACTTCCTGCACCTGCAGATTTCAAAAGAAGTACAGAAGAAAAACGTAAATGTCCTGCTGCTTCTTTTTCTCTCAACTGAGATTCACGGGCGTAAACCAGCCCACTCATGCAGGGCTGGGTTGTCACTCGAACAGATTTGAAATCCATCTTTTCTCTCTCCCACACAGACACACACATGCATGCATACATTGTCTTTTCTCAGAGATGAAGTCAGTCAGGCTGCGAAGGTACCTTTTCCTTCCATATCTGGCAGGCCTCAGAGATCCGCCATCGGAGAAACTAACGGGGCCGGTCCAATTTCCTGCCTCGTCCCCTTTGAGTCGGCTAAACTGTTGCGAACTAGTAAGAAAATCAGTCAGTTTATTTGGTATTTATTGCTTTATTTGTCACATACATGAGAAAAAGTCCCATATGTTCACTCATGAATCATAGATTACACTTCCATGCACGCACACTTGCACTCGTACACCAGGGGGACAATCGCCTTCCAGGTCTGACCCTAGTTTGAAGGATTTCTACTATCATAAGAATGATCCAGGCAGTCGCACTTTGCCGATTTGGCTCAGAAGAGTGTCAGACATGAAAGTGAATCTGTTAAAGTCACTGTAATTTACGGGAAGAACTTTAATTGGTGCCAGTTTGTAGCAAGAGCCAACAGATTGGCCAAAAATACAGCAGTCCTCATGAAACTGCCAATTTGGAGCATTTTGAAGCCACTGCCTGAGCCAAACATCATTTAGCCTGCAGCTAATAAAACCCTGAGTCCTTCACGACAAGATTATTTCAGTTGCAGGGTGTATTTAATATCAGCTAATGGACCCCATCACAGTTTATTTATTCAAAAATGATGCATATGCGGCCTGAATAAATCAGCTAGTTTTGCTTTTGATGTTTTCCAACAGATTCATCGTCAGATTTACTTCTTGATTTCCCCGGCCTGTTAAAATAATCATGTTCTGCTTATCTAAACTTGGATGGATGATGAACTTCCTTCGTAATCAGGCTGATATTCATGCAGGTATTCGTGTGTGAGTCATTCCAGTAAAAGCTCTGTAGGTGCATTGTTCATTTCAGCGAGGAGACTGACACCAAAAGAGCCTCTCTGGCTGCACTTAGAGGTTGAGCATTTATCACAGGGGACTTGTGTCAATACCCATCTGCAGGCGCATTAGCTTCTCTGAGTGCCTCTTCAACATCTCCACAACACTCTGCAAGCATTGGCAGAGAGGAATTCTCTGAAATCAAAGAGATGTTGTTGCTGTGCTTTAGGGACGTGTGCGTCAAACTCACACAAAGGCTCGTCACACCAAAACCATTTAGTCACAGCAACCTAATGCAGGCACTGTTCATCATCAGCAGTCTGCTGAGGGCTTGCTTTACGAATTCATCACCTATGCTTGCTTTACACAAAGGTCACAAGTGGTGGGAGCAGCCTATCCCCCAACAGCAAGACCATTAGCTCCTGCAGACTCAATTAAAAGAAAAACAGACAGTAATCCAAGCATTAAGAGACAAATAAGCAGATCTATCTATCTGTCTGTCTGTCTGTCTATCTGTCTGTCTTGATCTGATCTATACTAAATCAAAAGCAGAATAAAAATGTCAGCTGGCATTGCAGTGTATTGACCCAGGGGAAATAAGCCAATTTCATAGAAAAACACGGAACTCTTCTGTGTAATCTCTGTTTTTCAAATAACAAACATCCCTGATGCCCCATAGTTTGACGTTGTCCTCTCATCCTGCAGCTGCCACAAAAAACACTAAAAAACATAAATAAAAGCAAACAGTCAATATATATATATATATATATATATATATATATATATATATATATATATTATCTAGAAGCTGAACTTTCCATGTGTGCAGATGATGAGTTCTTGAAAAACAAAGATGAGTATTTCCAGCCATTGCACATTTATTTTAATTTTAAAAATCTGAAAAGAGGCTGTTTACAAATATGCGAAAGAAAGACAAGACATAACTTGTCTTATTTGCACAACCAGTCACCTTTGGATGCATTTTAGACATTAAACAATTAAAGGAGTGTAAATCCATCTTGGGGTCCAGCATGCACTGCAAGCTGAATCTTAAGAAAGTAAACAGACCTGTGTGTCAAGAAAAATTCTCTTATTTTCTGTCTTGCAAGAAAAATAATCTTGTTCAGAAAGCTTTTCAATGGCAAAATAGTTTAAGAAAACATTTCTTCTTGGCAAGACAATTTTTCTCATCCCTTTGGAAGATTTTTTGCTTGTTTGTTCCTGGAGGGTGTTTTTGCAGTGCACCTGCCCCATATGCAGAGTGATCATGTTGGAGCTCAGTGTGAAGAATAAAAAAATATGTACCCAACTTTGGGTATTAATTTTAATGTAATATTAATAATAATTACTTAATATCAATAGCTTTAATCATTTTAATTTGGGATTTAGGTCTGATGTAAAGGTGATTCTCAAACACTTTCTGGTCTTTTTGATTTTCCTGCAATAATGCAAACGTGGGTGTGGTCTGGTCCTATTTGTCACTTTACACTCAGATTTGAGGCTACACCTGCTTTGTCCCATTTTTTTCCTGTTTCCACACACTCACATCCAAACGTATGTCATCACACCCTGTTAGTTTCTCCCTGTTTCCCCCCTCTGAGCAGACAGTCTTGGTAAAATGGCCGCTGTAGGGCCCATTGGTTCCCATTGAGTGACTCGTTTCCCACCGCTTCCCGAGCTGGAGGAAACTGGGCCAGGGGCAGAGAGGAGGTGTGTCGGTGAGTCCCAGATTCATACGAACCTCAGCATGAGTCTGGGTGCCATGAATCCAGTTTCATTTGACAGGCCCTGCAGAGGAGTAGCAGGGATGTGTGGGAACAGTGGTGAGGAACTGTTTGACATGAAGCAAGCTTACATGTGCTGTTTTTTTTGAGCATTTGGAGGTGGGGGAAAGATTTAGAGACTCTTTTGTTTTGTTTTGCTGTGATTTTGGGGACTTTGTGATATTTTCAAGCCACCTAAAGACTAAAAACTGCCCTTCTCAGCATCTGCTCCTCTCACTAAATCTGATCCATAGCACATTTAAAAAGGGGCTGAGCTCATACGGAGAAACAGTTTCAGGCCTTTCCATAAAACATGGCTTTGCAGCCTGAGACGAATTATTTACCAATGACAAACCCAAAAGAAATACACATCATCTTGAGCATGTTGCTATCTGCAATCATCATGGGCTCCAGTAGCATTCATTGTGACAACCTGATGCCTCTGTGATGTAGGCTTTGACCAGTTAAGAAAGCTGAAAACGAAAAAATAAATAAGATCTTTGGGAAAACAAAGGGAGGTCATTACCATACTCAGCAGGAGCTGTGTATGGTATGAACCATGATGCTTAGTTTTCAGAAAAGATCAAAAAGAAAAAAAGGACAAATTAATCCAATATGGAATCAGCTTCTAAATATGCCGCTGGGAAAAAAGATGGATGGTTAATTGTTATTGCTCTTTTTCTTCTTTTGGACCAGATGGGCACTACTCCCATTTTTGGTCTATGAAAGCATGTATTCATTGATGGTTTTATCCTCACAGCAGGCCCGGCCCTGGGCTGCATTGCCCTCTAGGCGAAACATTTTTGCCCTCCCACCCCACCCACCACCACCATACACATGCTTGCACACACCCCCATCCCCACAACACCCCCACCACCGTTTGGACCAGAAACAGAAAATGTCTGGAATATATTGCAAAAGGAGTTTATTTATTTTAACTCTAAAAACTTAAATAATAACCTGTTTTTCTCATCTTCCTTCGATTTTTATACCTAAAAGCTGTCCCTGAGGCTTTTTTTTTTTTTTGCTGCTTTTTCACCCTCAAGGTAGTAAAGAAACACTAACAGTGGCAACACTGCCGCCCCCAGCTTAGACAGCAGCAGCTTCAGGTAGGCAGGGGTGCTGCACCAGGCAAAGTTGAGTTATCTAGCATTTTTAGTTATTTTATTTAAGCTTTAATTACTTTTTTATTTTTAAACTAAACGAGTGCTGTGTCAATCTGCTATAAACTTGTGAACATATCATAAACTAAAAAAAAAAAAAAAAAAACAAGCCTTAGCTCAATCATCTTCATTTTGGTGCCCCCTCCAGCAGATGGCCACCTAGGCAGCCGCCTAGGTCACCTATGCCCAGGGCCGGCCCTGCCTCACAGCCCTCTGAGGATTAATAGGATACAATCAGATCTTACCTCTTGATATAGTTTTTTCCATAGAGGATCTGCTGCAAAAGGGTGACAAGTCCAAATGCGCAAATAAATATGAAACATAAAGATCTGCTGCCAAGTATGTCTTTACCCGACGACGGGTCGGAGTATCCCATTCTTCTGCGCATCCAGGGCATCTGACGGTGACACCCGCTGAGGTGTCTCTCTGCGCCGCATTCAGGATCTCAGGTGCCTCGGAGCCACTGAGCTGGGCATTCTGTTCATCACCTTTCTGGGTTACTTTGTGGCGCGTAAACGGGATTTGTGGTGGATGCGCATCGCAATTTAGCTCCAGCTGGGTTCAGGCTTTACAAAGCGTCCAGTTGTTACCTGGTTTTTCGCGCAGGGATGGATTTGAGGGAAAGATTTTTTTTCTTTAAATGGTCCTTGATGCGTGCGAGCTGCAGCCGCTCGATGAAAATGGTGCAGATCAGAGCGCAGGGATGCGTCCAGGCGATAACAAATCCGACAAGGTTAGATCCAAAACAGATAGGAGGGAAATCTGACTGGGTTTTGAAACACGCAACGCCTCATCCACAATATGAGCAAAAGTGACGTGACTGAGGTGAAAAAGGAGGAGGATGCGCCTTTTTTCGGTCATGGCAGCCGGGGGCGCGCCGCATTCTCCTCCCGCGCTCCTTACTCAGCCACCACCCAAGGTCACGCTCTGCTGTTCCAGGATGTTCAACATTACCGGAGGATAGCCGCCCCTCGTGCGTGTTTGGTTGCTGTCTGCGTGCGGACAGAATTAGTTTAAACCTTCACTGCAGCCATTATGCAGAAAATTATACGACAAACCAATCTGGTCTATTTTTAGCACCCATGGGTGATTTATGACGAAAGCACGTGCTCATTTTTTTATGTTTTATTTTATTTATTTATTTATGGGGTGGGCTAATGATGGAATAAATTGACCAATCTTTTCAGCATTAATCTGGCTCAGAATAGCAAATCCCCTCCAACTCTTATCCCTTTTACACGCACTATCCAAGCATAACCCTCGGATTTATCAGATTATTCAAATATTTTTGTAGACAGTGAAATCAATCCTCCTAACAGGAAGTTATTTCATTAGGAGAAATCTGTTTGATACTCCAAAATGTTTCCTTATGATTCTGATATCCTCAGTTACTCTGATTGATTTACAGGGGTTGGACAAAATCATTGGAACACTTGTTAAATTTGGAGAAGCTTTTTTTAATATGGAGTTGGACCCCCATTAGCCTTCAATACAGCTTAAATACGTCTCGGAATGGTATCATAAAGCTTCTTGACTTCTTCCATCGGAATTTTCAGCCACTCTTCCATCAAAATCTGCTCCAGCTCCTCCAAATAGGAGGGTGGAGGGTAGTGTTGACTTGTTGTTCGAGCATACACCACAAATGCAGTGCGATTCACATGTTTTCCCTCTTTCCCACCCCCCTACGGGGGAGTGGGAGAGATTTCTGATTCCAGGTGGATCATCGGTGCTCCTGTCCTTGGCTGTGACCTCGCCTTTGGCTCTTCCCACCCCTGTCTTTGGCCGTGACCTCGCCTGCCCCCCCCCCCAAAAATAAAGATAGGGGTTTTTTTTATATGAGTTTTTCCTCACCGCGAAGGAGGGTGTAAGGGCAGAGATGTTTGTTCAGCTTAGTCTGTGTTATAACCAGCTATTGTTTACTTTTACATGTTAATAATCTTTTTTGCTTCTTGCAATATATTGATAATCAGTCCAATGAGACGGCTATGGCTGTGATATTGGGCTATATAAATAAAATTGAATTGAATTGAATTGAAATGCTCAATGATTTTGAGATCTGGAGATTGAGGGGTCCATTCCATGTGTTCCAGCTCAGCTGCATGCTCGTCATACCAATTTTAACGATATGGGCAGTGTGGATCGGAGCATTAAAAAGTGTAGTGTTCCAATTGTTTTGTCCAACCCCTGTACATCTACATGTATTTTTCAAACAAAACAAACAATAAAATGACAGAAAATGGGATATGAATTAGGTAAACCATAACAGGACCCGGTACAGTTTCTTTTTTTTTTTAACTATTATTAAGAAATGTATAACAGTTTGTGCACACAAACTAACAAAAGTATAAATATATATAAAAACATCTATTCTCTTAACCCACTATATTCTTTCTGGGTCACTTGTCCCATCTACTATTGGCATACTGGACAGGTTACCAGTTTGTTGCAGGGCGCACACACTCCCACGCTATAGATTGGAGTACCCATTTAACCCATGAAGCATGTTTTTGGACAGTGGGAGGAAGCCAGAGAGCCTGAAGAAAACCCTAGCATGCACAAGGTGAACATGCGAACTCCACACAGTCACAGTCAGGATTTGAACCAGGACCTTCTTGTTGTGAGGCTAGAGTGTTTACCACTGCTCCATCGTGCAGCCCAATAAACTATTCGTAGTCGAAAATGGTGTAAACAGATTACAATAATAGTCGGATTACGCCCTGTCATTAGATTTTCCTGGCAATGTGCATAGGCTCCATCCCAAATTTGATATTGATTCTAAGGTACATCAAAGCCAAATTTTGTGCTTGCCCTCATTTAAACAACCAGCTCCACTAAAATAAAAAAAATGCAAACATTGATCATGTTTGGGTTGGATCTTTGGCTGCAAAGTAAAATTAAAAATTAATAATAATAGAAGTCAAATAAGTATACATATATAATGTTTGCTCAGAGGACTGCGTGGTGGTGTAGTGTTAGCACCCTCCTCTCACAGAAAGACATAGACCAACTAAAACAGAGTAGTTTTCTTTTATGCATTTAATTAGATCTGTTGTTATTCAAAAGACGTCCATGCATATGGCGTCACATCTCTGCCATCAATTGAAGGGCGCGTATTTGATAACTGAGCGAGCGTATCTTACAACTGCACAACTGCAGTCCTAACTGAGCGCGCACAGAGCTCTCACCGCGCCCGCTCAGTTTTTTTTTCACCCTAACACCGCCGTCCCAGCGGCTAACACCGCCGTTCCAGCAAGCAGACCGGCGTTTCATCCGCCGTTTTTTTTCTATTAAAGCAGATTAAAAAAAAAAACGAAAGCCCCGCCCTATTGCCTCACGGATTTGACCAGAAATTTCGGCCAATCAGATCAACCAGAAAGGTTACCGCCCCCTGAGTGACAAAAACGCCCCCTGAAACTGAGCGGGCGCACAGAGCTCTCCCCGCGCGCGCTCAGTTTGGGCGAAAAAAAAAACTGATTATAAAATCTGTTATTTTTAAAAC
The DNA here is from genome assembly GCA_036245035.1 of Adrianichthys oophorus. Classification (NCBI taxonomy): domain Eukaryota; kingdom Metazoa; phylum Chordata; class Actinopteri; order Beloniformes; family Adrianichthyidae; genus Adrianichthys; species Adrianichthys oophorus. The sequence continues at coordinate 8,552,706 of BSAI01000108.1, forward strand.
CAAAGCAATTTAAAAATGTAAAAAAAAAAACTAACATTTTAAAACTACTGTATGAATTGCAACATTGATTTTGAAATATATTTTTAAGCTTATTTGTGTGTTTACAAGCTTCTAGATGTTAATATTTTAAATGTTACATTGAGAAATGTTGGGTAATCTATTGTTTAAGCTCTTTTCTGCAGGTTTGCTGGTAAGTAGACTCAAAATTTGTTTTAAAACACACAGTAAATCAACCTTAATTAAAGTTTTGTTTTTATGTCGTGCATTTAAAAAGTCACATTTTAAAACTGATAAACTCAGGGATGACAGATTCATAAAGTAACCACTAGATGGCAAAATGTTACAAATAACAGGCAAACAGCACCTAGATTTATAAAGACATTAAACTCTTGCAAAGGACTAAAAAGTATTTCTCTGAAATTGTAACAGATTTAGTGAATGCAGTTTTATCAAAAGTGCTTTATTTCATTCCCAAAAAGCCTGTTTGATGGTTTCAAGGCCTTCAGTCTTAGCCTAATGCTTGTTAAAAAATAAAACTGTTTTTCAGTTATAAAGGTATAAATGTCCTTTTGTTGTGTCTTTTGTGTTCTATCCTTTGAATGACTTTACAGATGAGCACAAAAACAAAACATGACCAATTTAGAGTGGTAACAACATGTAGGGCCTTCAACCTCACTGCATCCAAGAGTTTTAATTTGAAAGAGTTGCTTGGGTTGTTCAGAGTTCAGACACATTTGAAATTTTCAATTTTAAAATGACACACATAGAATAATAATTACATTTACAAAATACGTTTGAACTTTTGCTTTGAACATTGAACATTTAGTTGAAGGATTTCATAGTAGCCTTGCTTGAAATATAAACGACAAAACTGTATTGATATGTATAAAAAATGTTGAATGAGCATTCGTCTATTTTAGAAAACTAACTATAAACTCAACTTAAATTATTTATTTGTTGAGGGGGGTTGGCTTTTAAACCAATTTTCTGACTTAAGGGGGACATTATTTTGTGTTACACGAGAAACGGAACGGATGTAATTTGAAGGTGCGCTGCCCCTCCTTCCGGTCTCTTTTCCCACGGCCGCTGGAGGAAAATGGTGAGTTTCGGTGCTCACACTCAGATATCCTTTACCATCCTACGTCTGTTACGTTTCTAATTCACCATTTGTCTTTAGTCTCGTGTCAAATTGGCATGGCTTCTTTAATGGGGCAACATTTTTATTATTTGTCGTAATTTTAATGAACTATCTTCTTGATTGTGTCGCGTTTGGACTACAGCCTTGCTCTGGTCGTCCCCCTAATGTGTAAACCGTATTAACGCTGTAATAATTAGTAAGATATTTCATTTTTTTCATTACTATATTATGTGTAGTACATAAATGCCACTTTATAGTGGTCTCACGTTAAAACGCAAGTTAAGGAAAAAAAGCTAACTAGCTTAGCCTAGCCGCTTAGTAACGTGATGCGACTGTTTTCTCTGTAAAGAACTGGATGAATGAAATTTTAACTGCCGTTAAGACAAGATCGCGCAGTTTCCACATGCATTAGCCCCAGAGAATATTTGTCTTAATGTGTTGCTGTTGTCACTGCTGGGTATTTACAGTTTACGAAGTTATTAGATGGCACCATTTTAATATCGCTGCTTTGTCACCTTTGCTTTAGTCTTGTCAGTGATGCTCTGGAATTTTTTTCAGGGTCATACATAAGCTTATTATATGGAGGGGAAATGGATAGTAAATTTACATAGATGTTGACAGGAACCCGTTCATTTGACAAAGGTGGTCCTAGCAAAGAAAGTCAATAAATGTCAACCTTTTAATTTCTAGGGTATTAGTAATTGAAAGTTGGTGTTTTGAGCTTGTTAGACTTGATCACCTAACTTAATAACCCTGTAAACATTGCTGACAGCGTGGACAAGTGCAAATTTAATGTGACTTTGATGGACTAATGTTTATTTTCTACGTGGTTGACACTAATAGAGTTGGTTGTGTTTGGTGCCCCATCACCTTTTGCAAGAACCATCCTAAAATAGGTACTGTGTTGTAAATATATTATTGTTTTGTATAAACCTATTGGAATCCTGCAAGTTCTGGTTTATCTATTGTGATAGGAGGGTGATTGCATTATTCTCAGTCTGAGTTTGCCCTTGCGTTTTGTTTTTAATGTCTCATTAATAACTTGTCTGCAGACGAAGGGGACATCATCATTCGGAAAACGCAGGAACAAGACGCACACACTGTGCCGTCGTTGTGGAGCCAAGGCTTATCACCTGCAGAAATCAACCTGCGGGAAGTGTGGTTATCCCCAGAAGCGCAAGAGAAAGTGTAAGTTCATTAAAAAAAAGGCTGGTTCTAAGTTGGTTTTTCAAATCACTACAAGATTCAAAGTAAGTCTAATAATAGGCTTTCAGGCAAATCAAGCAGTTTTTTTCCTTTGAAATCAAAATTTTGCTTCTTCGTCTAGTTTTCTCACAAGAAAAGTTGTTTCATTGTCACAATATACCGGCTGTTTATAACCTCAGGGATCCGAGTTTGAAGGACAACAGTAAATGTACACAAAGTCCCATTAGTTGTCACGCTTGTGAAATTTATTTTCTGCATTTGACCCATCTCCTGGGAGAGCGGTGAGCTGCAGACACAGCCACACTCTGAACGATTTGGTGGTTTAGCCCCTCAATCCAACCTCTTTATGCCTAGTGTCAAGCAGGGTGGCATCAGTCCCATTTTTTGAGTCTTTGGTATGACTTGACCGTCACTTTTAACCCACAACCTTCCTGTTGCAGGGCAGGCACTGAGCTGGTCTGCCATGAAATTTTGATTACATCAGTAAAGATATTATGGTATAGGGTCCAGAGTTTAATAAAATAAGGATAGATCTTGAAACACTGATGTTGGAAAGCATGTCATTGTCAGCCTAAATAAAAATCACCTTTTAATTAAATGTCACTGTCTACCAGACTAATTGCATCTTTAAAGACGTTAAAGCTGCATCTACTAAGCTTGTCTAATTCATGAGCATGTGTGTTTTGTAGACAACTGGAGCGCTAAGGCCAAGAGGAGGAACACCACTGGGACCGGCCGCCTGAGACACCTGAAGGTCGTCTATCGTAGATTCAGGTGAGGTTGATGTAAACATAAACAAATATTCCAACATGTCAAAATCCAGGCGTGCCAGATCCCATTTTTGCTACTATTCTCATTTGTACTTTTTTCCATTTTTACTCATTTCTCCCAAACATTTGGAATGTCCACTGTTTAAATAAAAACTGTTCAAATTAAAAGTATTGAATTTTAAGATCGACAGATAAAGGTATGTAAAGGAAACAGGGCATAACTGAGTAGATAAATTATATTTTTAAGACATTTATTTAAATGCCTAAATCATCATGTTCAATCCAAGAAATGATTTTTTTTTTAAATTAAAATAGAATAATTTCTTTAATAAAAATTTAATACTATTTCATATCTACACTGAATGTAATATGAACCAAATTCCTCCTTGCTTTTTTTTTTATTGTGTAATTTTTAGACCAATGTTTTGGTGTTCAGGCAGTTATTGATGTTTTGTAAAGTTTGGAGGAGATCTTGTGCACATGTATGTGTATAAACAATTTTAACTGTTTGCAATTTGTTTAATGTCAGTTTTGAAAGAACCAAAAACATGAGGTTAGTTTGATCCGCATTCTGCTGTGAGAACACACATGATTCTGTAAACTAAATGACTACAGGAGCATGACTCTGAGTTTAGACTATTTAATGTTTGGGTCTCTTTTTGCACTCAAGTCTTTGGAAAGAAATGCATATATAAAGGTAAAAACAAAGAGAGAGCTCACCGATGATGGCAATCCAATGTCTGAACCAATGAATTCACTGTGATTTAACTTTTTTTTATTACTCTGAGGTGAGCTGCTCTAAACCATCAGGAATGATGGTTGTAACATTTTCGCTGCCAGTTTGTTTCTGGTTTTCGTTCAGTTTGATGCATGAGGTTAAAAATCGTCTTTTTGTGTGTGTCATGTTTTTTTCTAGAAATGGTTTCCGTGAGGGTACCACCCCCAAACCCAGACGTGCTGCAGTGGCTGCCTCCAGCTCATCCTAAAGGACACGTTTTTGCTTAAATAAAAGTGATGTGAAAACAGGAGTTTTACACTTTTTTTTTTTTTTTTTTCCCCATCTAAACTTCCAATTTTATAATGTTATGTCTGGTATGAATAACAGTGATCACTTCTACTAGTTTAGATAACCCATACCAATGTAGCTGTCGCCTACAGCACCTGAATAACTCACTCTCTGACGTACCGTAACTTCTCGACTGTTTATGCAATTAACGTGAATCAGCTGATTCTGATGTGGAAAAAGCAGCTTTTCATATCGGCATATACATTCAATGAGTAATGGGTTTGAGAATTGCGATAATTGAAAGCATGTCAACTGGAAAAGTGTTTCAATGTCAGTGAGGACATAAAATAGTAAACAAATGAATGCAGACAGTTTAGGTACAAATCCTGTTATCCCACAGTTGCACCAACAGACACATCTGTCAAAATATAAAAGTTTTTTTTTCAAAAACAAAGCTTAAAACTGAATTATCTGATTGAAGCTATAAATACATTTCCAGAGAAGTCTTAGCTGTTTTTGAGATGACAGATATGCAAGAGTTCCTAAAGCTTCAGTTCTTGCTCCTTAAAAACCTCAAAATTCCTCCTAAATGCTAAGGCTTATGGGAGATATGTTCATTTGTGCTGATTAGAGGTAATAGAACAGCAGTCTGCAACCCCTGGGCCAGAGACCGGTACTGGTCTTACAGAGAATTTTATTTTGGGAAAACTATTGGATTCTCCCCACCACATCCGACTCAGTTGTTTTGTCCAGTTGTTTGGTCACTTGTGGAAAATACATTTGCTACTTTTATTTCTTTTCTTGAGCAAGGCTGAAGTTGGTGTCTGATTTCTTTAGCTTCCACTTTGACAATTATGGATTAAGAAAAAATGTATTTCATTGTTAATGTTAATGGTTCCTAGACGTGTAAAAAAAAAAAAAAGTTTAAAGCAGCTGAAGATGAAGACAAACTTTACCCCCAAAAGTTAAGAGAAACTGGAAACAAAAAAAATCAGACGCCAACTTCCGTCTCGTACAGACTGGTCTGTGAAGATTTTGTCTGGCATTAAACCGGTCCATGACCTGATAAAGGTTGGAGAGAACTGGTATAAACAATACAGATGAATGTTTCATGATAGAGCTCTGAGGTGGTCCTGCTGTTTCAAAGAGTAAAAAAGTTTAAAACTGGAAATGCTGCAACTCCTTCATTATATAAACACAAAAACTTTAACACAAATGCAGCATCTCAGAGCTTTTGTGTTTTACCGCAAATACTTAATTTGTTCCAACTACTGTAATTAGTGTGTGCAGCTGTGAAAGATTCAGAGATTCTTGAGTACTGACTGAACCGTTTCAACATTACAGTCATTACTTTCATGCAACCTTTGCAGAAAGTGCTGCAGGGCCCATCGATGACCCCAGCTTTCCATATTTCATGGCAACACTCCAGTTTTAAAGTCTTTGTGAAACATGCTGCGTGGCTCTGACGCCACACGACTGTGTCTCCATGAACAAAACACGACTAAATATTTATGGAGCGATGCTTTGCAGACGATGACTGAAGGGAAGCTTTGTTTACTAATCGGTCAGAAGCTGGAATTTTATGAGTGCAGCTGGGAAAGGGAGGATGAAGCAGTGAGGACGATGGTGGCCATGCTTCATGGAGGTGAGGCATTCGCCTATAAGGGGGTATACAACACCTCCAAACTCAGAGCAGATGCCACATGATTACTTCTGTTTTCACATTTAGCTCCCTGTACTTTGTGAGATTTGTCTAACTTAGGTCTGTTTACAATCACAGATAAGCCAAACAGGTTTACCAGCAGCAACATTTCCCCCACACACCCTTCTTGAAAGTGCTGCAGGCTTTCAAAGGTTTTTGCTGCCAAAAGCCCACTCCCACCTCTGCGAGCATTCTACTGCCATTCCACCACCTTCACCTCAGGCTCTCCTTTTTATTACCTAAATTGTTGACAGGGTTGTTGTGGTTTTGGCATAAACATTTAAAAAATGACTCCCATTTTTCTTACATTTTTCTAGAAAATATAACGTGGGAATTCATGGAACATTTTCAGAGGGCACGCATGTGTGTGCAGACAAAGAGGGGGGAGAGAAACCTACAAAATGAAATCTGGAGCTTTAATCAAGTCTCTTGAAATGCCAATGTCATCCCTGCAGCAGAGAGCTGGAAAGAGGACATTCTGGTAAAGTTGTGAGGTTGAACCAATAGGAGGCAGCATAAAGGAGGAGCTTCACTTCTCTGAAATCCCAGTTTCTCTTCTTCCCATCTGCTGGTAGGTGAGGTGTGAAGGATTGCAGCTCCCAGACGCAGGAGTTAAGCTGTGCAACAGCTGTGTTTTACGTGTTTTTGTGTTTTATCGCGCTCACCTGTCTGTGAATTACCCATCTTTACCTGAGCCAGCTTGCATCAACCTGGATTACTGAACTTTCCTAGTGGTTTTCTGAGCTGGAATGTCACTCTCTTGAACCGAGGCTGCTGTAATGAGAGGTGAGTGTCTAGTACACCCCTGTTTTGGGCCCCCCATCTGTCCGTTCACTCTGGGGGCTCCAACTAGGGCTAGAGTCTGTTTATTTTCCTCCTCTGCTGCTGCTCTGTGATGGGTTCTCCTGATTTGGATTTGTCTGCTTTTTTGAAGCCTCTATCCTTGGGTTCGTGTTTGCTCTCCCTCTGCTGTTAAGGGAGCCAGGTTGCCACGGTGATGTCACCTCTGGTACAGGTAGGTGAAAGGTCAGTGGGTTTGGTCCGACTAGCCAAATAAATTCTCCGTTATCAGGGAGATTTGAAAGTGATGGATGAGTCAGAAAGTCAAAGCTCATTCAGTTTTTAGAATGATTGTTGGTTTTTTTGGAGCAAATTCAGTACAAATTCTTAATAATCAAAAGTTTCTCAGAATTCTTTGCTACTTTTAATTGGTGTTCATTTATTGCAAGAAAATCCTGAAAAAGTGGACAGATTCTGCATCATTTCTGCATTTTTTTTTCTTTTCTAATAGTCTCCTTGAAAGCCGCAGACCCTTCCTTCCCTCAGGACATTTCTGTCTGCCTCCACCAGTTTGTCACCTCATTCATCTTTGTATCTGATTTCTGTTGTTGTATTTTTCCCTGTCGAGTTTTTTTTTTCAGCTGCAAATTCTGCCCCATTGTTCTTTCCTCCACAAAAGAAAACTTGCAGTTCAGGAATGAAACTGGGTCGCTGTGGGAGACGCTCACACCGCATGTCTTCATCCAAAAACCCTCTTTTCACCGGCTAAATCAGATCCTGCCCTTTTCGTTCACGTCGGCCGATTCAGTTTCTAAAGTCTACTGTTGATGATTGGTGGGAGGAAGCAGGTCCAGACTTGTCGTGCAGAAAAGTCTGCAGAAATGCATGTGTGCATGCACCCACAAAAGCTTGCATATTAGTGCACAGAAACAAGAAATGGCAAATACTTAGTTCTTTCTTTTTCGTGAGACCATAAGCAGATGCAGGAGTCATCAGATTAAGATGCAAGCTCTTGAGAAATTACATGTTTGGACAGCCCACCACTCTTCCATGTCTTTGTTTGCTAGAACAAAGACCTCTCTGTCTGCTCGTTCCCCATGGTTTCGTTTCATTCATGGTTATTGTCTTTATTTTATTTTAGATTATTTTGAATCTGTCTGCTTTTCGACACCCTTTCAAGCTCTACTCTCAGGTCCCTGCAGTCTTATCTCAGCGAGGAGGCTGGTTTCAGGTGAAACTATTTACCAGATGTAGCAAAGCTTGTTTACTTTCCATCAGAAAGTAAATCAATTAGCCTAAAAATTGTTGCATTTACAGTTTCACGCTGGCATGTCTCTGTGTTGACACCTGCAGTATCAGGGCTGTTTTTTTCATTTCCTCTTCTTAATGGTAAACAAACTGAACTAAAATTCAAGATTTTTTTGTTAGTGTTTGATCGGATGACATAAACAAGTTCTCCGAAACCTGCAATTACAAATCCATGTGCTAACAGCAGTTCTCTGTGGAGAATTTATTTGTTAAATTTGAAGCTCAAGCAAGCAAAGTTTTGGCTGAGTTGGCTGTAAAATATTTTATAAAATAACATTTTAAAAGACCTGTAGCTGTAGAAATGTTTTGAACTTTGGAAAACATTTTATGTTTTCAGAAATATTGTTGCTTTAGGCTGCAGACTTCATTTTTCAATTCAGGAAGACAACTTTATTTTCTTAAATTTCTGCCATTTCATTTTGTTCTATCATTTTGTAAACTTTAGTTTGCAGATGCAAAACATATTTACGTGCTCAGACATAATTTACCACAGCAAAAAATACTACAGAAAGTAGGGCAGCTCCTTCCAGATGTCAGACAGAATAAAACCTCATGCTTTGAACTTTCCTGGAAAATTCTATTCATATCCATTACAGAGAAATGAGTTCACAGGCTAGTTGGTGCATGTAGCGCAGAAGGTGTAGGAGGAAGATTCTGTCTTAGTTCGAATAAATATTATTTCTGTAGCTGTATGTTACACATATTACTTCTCAGGGAGATACCGGCTCCTTTTCTGAAAGCTAAGTAACATGATCGAATGAAAGCATTTTTGTGGTTGGAAATGCTTGAAAACTTGAAATGTCTAACTGACCCCTGATTGTAATCTGAGAAAAAAAATATTTGAAGGGAAGATCTTGATGTTATATCTGGTATCAAGGGCAGTTCTGCAGGTTTCAAACTAATTCTAAAGCAGATGTGATTGGATGAAGTCACCATGCAGGAATGAGGGCGACAGACATTCAGAATCATTAGAATCCTTCTATCTAATTCACCTGACACATGCAAGCATTTTTCAAGGTACCTTCAATCAATTTGTTCTTTGCAGTGAACCCATGCTGTTATTACCCTTGCCAGCACTTGGGCGTGTGCGTGCGCACCACACAGGAGGAGTATGAGTGTGACTGCACCCGCACCGGCTACTATGGAGAAAACTGCACCATCCGTGAGTCCACACCTCTCTTATATCCGCCTCCTGCTTTATTGCACCTTTCAGGAATTTGAAGCACTCTTTCCATGAGACACGTGAGGCCAAACGGATTTCCTAAAAACATCATTGAAACAGGAAATTGATCTACACTGCTCCTGGCTCTGAAACGCTTTTCCCAGACACAAATATCTGGGAACATCAACTATTTCTGCTGATCACTTCTAGAGGCGCCTTCAACCTCCACAGATCTGCTTCTCATTAACGGGAATCCTCCCATACTGCAGCTCCTAATTAAACATGCGAACAGGAGCTTGAGCCAGAAACTCTTCAGTAGTTCTGGGAAAAAAATATGGTCCCGGCTGGAAGGAGAGTGGGAAGGAAAAGATAAGCAAGCAGAAGAGGGAGAGTTGGGATTAACATGTGCTGGACATAAAGCCTTTTCCCTTCTTATGTAAGGTAGAGCAGCATTTTCATCGCACATAGTTTACCATAAAACTTCATGCATAAACATAGAAACACAATATTTTTACAGGAAAAAGAAACAACTGATTCAACAGAAAAAAATGTGAGAGGTTTCAATCCCAAGTTAGAGGAAAGTTTTCAGTTTTTTGCAGTGTAAAAAACGGACAAGTTTATTTGTAAATGTTTTTTTAATTATTTTTCAGAATGACAAATCTCTCACTTTTTCTGCAGTTTACAGTGACTTACAGCCTAATTTAGGTTAATTGTAGATTAAAAATTAGGTTCAACAGTTATGATGGTGCACGGTGGTATAGTGGTTAACATTCCTGCCTCACAGTGGAGAGGCCCTGGTTTAAATCCCAGCTGATAAAAACAGAATAATACTTTATTCATCTAGCTAACAATGGGGACATTTTAGTGTTGCAGCATATAGAAACAATGCAGCAGGGTAAGTATGTACAGTTTGAAAAAGAATAAATGTGTCGCATTTTTACAAAATCTTACAGAGAGAAAGAAAACAGGGGAATTGCACCAGGGGTCATAATAATAATAATAATGTAGAATGGTTAAAAATTGCAAAAAATATTTTAAAGTGACATAGAAAGCAAATGGTACCTTCATGTGCAGAGTTTGCATGTCCTCGCGCATGCATGAGTGCTCTCCAAGTACTCCAGCTTCCTCCCACAGTCCTAAAACATGCTTCTTAGGTGAACTGGTGATTTTGAATTGTCCCTAGGTAGGACTGAGAGAGTGTGGGTTTGAGTGTGCAGCGCTGCAACTGACGGACGACCTGTTCAGGGTGTACCCCACCTTTACCCAACAGTAGCTGGGTTGGCTCAAGCAACCCCGTTACCCCAAAAGGGATTCAGCAAGTTCTGATAATGGATGGAAATTCATGACAGCTGTAGGCTACTGCAAGTGAATCTTTATTATTAGTTAGTATTTTACTCTGCCAAAGAGGGCGTGGTCTTCTGATTGACATGCGACCATCAATTCATCAACGTTAGAAAGTGGGTGTGTTCACAAAAATGTGCAGATTTTACTGACATCAAGTCCGGAAAGGATGGCAATGATCTACAAAATCACAGTCTCCACACAACATTCAGCATCTTTGTCTTTGCAACTGTTTGTTTCTGCTTCAAATTGTGTTCTTCTTTCTCATCTTTTTCCAGCTGAGTTTTTGACCAGAGTGCGTCATTTCCTCAAACCAAGCCCAAACGTGGTGCATTACATCCTCACTCACTTCCACTGGCTCTGGGGCATCATCAACAACACTTTCCTACGGGACACCCTCATGCGTTTAGTTTTAACAGGTTCAGAGCTCTTTAGTTTTCTCTTCTTTCTCTTCTTTCAAAGTTTCAGAGTCTCCTTATTTTGGTTCTTATTGTGTCAATAGTGAGATCCAACTTGATCCCCAGCCCTCCAACTTTCAACTCAAAGTATGGCTACCTCAACTGGGAATCCTACTATAATCTCAGCTACTACACTCGAATTCTGGCCCCCGTGCCTGAAGACTGCCCTTCACCTGTGGGAGTCAAAGGTAAGATCTACAGAGTCTGTCTTCAACCTAAGCACTGGAAAAACATCTTAACTGTTTTTCAGAAAACATCTTTCTCACAAAAGTGCACCTCAGAGGGTCTCTTATAAAATGTTGTCACAGCAACCAGTTCCACCTATAACAAATGCTTTGATCCATTTTTGTACATCGGCAAAAATCTAGCCGCTTATTTGATAGTTAAATGATGGTGAAAACTGACCCGGTGATTTCCTAGAAGACAATTTTTTTTTATCAAACTACAACAAAATTCAAAGAAATGGACAATGAATGTCTATTTTTTTCCAAATCAAAATCAATAATTTTGGTTTTGGTTCATTTAAAAATGGGTCACCTGCTTTTACAGACAATAAATCTGGATGTCAACTTCAAAAACAAACAAAAAAACAACTTTGAGTAATTTTTACTAATATTTATGAAGAGAATCAATTGAACTCTGTGGAATTCCATACAACTTTGGTTTGATTCTATTAATAAAAATGAATGAAACAAACACAGACCAGCACATCTAATTGTAAAATGGTTTAAAAAGTCCCACTCCGATCATCTTCTGAGATATTTTAAAAGCTTTCCCGGTGGTCTTTGCATTGTTAGCTCTCTGTTTACACTTTCTCACCTTACATACCCTAAAATCCCTAACCTAAGATTAGCAATGCAACAAAAATGGCGAGCAATGTTTGAGCAGTTCAGCCACACAGTTTTGAGGCAGATGCTGGCTCGAATGAGGAAAACGTGCATGGATCTTTTAGTCTACAAGTGGATGCATCGGAATGAAGCGGAGCAGGGAGCTTGGCCCACTGATCGTAGCATCACGTCTACAGGCTTTTTCAAATGAGGTTTCTTCGTCTGCTCCTGATTCACAACAATTTAAACAAAGAAACACTCTGAAATGCATTTTGAGCTTCATTTTCTTTATATGTGTCCTCCATCATGAGCAAAATGCAACAGGAACACATTAAAAACACCAAAAAGACAATTTTCACCGGAGTGGGTCTTTAAGTTTAATTGGTAAGATGTTGTAGTTAATTAAATTGAGTGCAATCCTGAAATCAAATACAACAAAAGCAGCAAGAAACTAGCATTTTGTGTGCACAAAAAGATTAAACTATAAAGAAAAAAACATTGCATTTTATTTTGACAGTGTTCCTTTGGATTTAGTTTAATGGCATCAGTGAATTAAAAAAAAACTGGACAGACTTTATCTTTCATTGTGAGATCACAATGAATTTTGAACTGATTTATTATATTTAACTCACTGAACTCAAAAGAATATTAACCTAATACTCATTAATTCAAAATATTATTTGTGTTTTTTTCATCAAAGCCAAAGAGCTGTAATGTAGAAAAAGAAAAGCTGCATATTTTTAACCCTGTGTATTCTAAATCCTTATTAAACTATTTTAAAAAATGGTCATTGTGGTTTTGAGCTGAAGTTGAAATGCCCTTTCTCTTAAATCGTGTTTCAAAAAATATAAACGGACACATTTGATTTGCTGACTTCATATCAGGCATCACTCCTTTACATATTTTTGTAAAATGATATTTTCTTTACATCAGGCCCAGCACGAAATCCCATCTGTTGTTCATAAGTCTTCTTCCTTCACCTCATTTGAACCGTACACGACTTTGCCTAACACAAGGAAGTTTTCGGTACGCAGTTTAATTTGCATTTTTGTTTCTACTGCACCTTAAAAGCCAAAATCCTGACTGATATTCTTGTTGTTTACAAAAACCTTTGCATGTAAAGTATGTTTTATTTTCATATGGTCCGTAAGTCCTACAAAAGTCTCATTTAATCTTCTACTTTTGGTTGTGACAAACTTTTGCCTCTAGAATGGAACAGTTTCTCTGCACTTGTATATCTGTGTATATTCAGCACTGTGTTTTCTTTTAGTTTAGTATGTACAGTTTTATTTTGTAATTTACGTTCATTTGATTAAAAATCAGAATCATTTGTTTGTTATAGAAGATGTTCCCCTATTTGGATAGTGTCAGATAGTTAAAGGTGTGAGGATATGTTTATTTGCTCTTATACAACTCACTACTGCATACTGTGTGGGTTGGCTTTCACTATCAAATATCAGGCAATTTCATTCGTTACAGTTCATTTTTAAATGTTTTTATTTAAAGTTCCCCTTCCATCACCTTTTGATCTTTATAAAGCCTTCCCACTGGTCTTTTAATTACACTTATGCTGATTTTAGGCCAAAAAAAAGTAAAAAGTCTTTTTTTATTAGATATTTTCTGCAGAGCTTGCATTCATTAGGAATTTGCCTATGAGTTATGGATGAGGGTAAGCCTGTGCTCATTTCCCATCATCGCTTTGTTTATACTCTCTCCTGCTGGCTTACAGACCCTCACAACCTCAATCTAACATTAGCAGTGCAACAAAAATGGGGACCAATATTGGAGCTAACCAGCCGTACAGTTTTGACCCAGATGCCAGCTCAGACGAGGGAAACAAAGACTTACATGAATCTAGTCGTCTACAAGTGGATGCATCGGAATGGAGCGGAGCAGGGAGCTTGCGGCTTGCCACAGTTGCTTCTTTGTCGCATCTGCAAGTTTTTCCAACCGCATTTTTGTGTCTGCTCCTAATTCACAATTATTTGGAAAAAAAAAAAACGTACTCAGAAATTCAAATGTAAGCTTAATTTTTTAATGTATCTCCCCCGTTATATGAAAAATGCCACAAGAACATGTAAGGAACAGCAAATACACAATTTTCATTGGAGTAGGTTTTAATAAAAAATTCTCTCCATACATAAATATAACACCATTTACATGAGATATCCTTTTGTGTCCCCAGATATTTAAAAAAAAAGGTTTGGGAAAAATCCCCTCTGTGATACAGCACCAAAAGATTGCAACAATCTTCCTCTATCTCTGCTTTACAACACTGTCAACATTTCTTTCAACTCATATAAAACCTATTTGACATTGTTTCTAATTTATTTTCTACTTGAAATGTTTGTGTTTTGTTTTGTATTTTGTGTTCTTTGAACTGTTATTTGAGGGAAGGTTGATTTTTGTGAGTTGGGTGAATATTGAGATTTGATTTGTTTGTATGTGGGTGTATTTTTGTCTGTTAAGTGATGCTCTAAACCAAATTGTTTCTTGCTAGTTTTTTCTTTTGCTTTGCCATCCGTGCTTGAATGTATCTGTATTAGAGGATCTCTTGAAAACGAGATGTTTGGTCTTAATCCTCATTGAGGTTCAACTGTTTAAATTGAAACATTTAAATACATGATTGGACATAAAGTTTGCACAGTTAAAAACAAAAAGTTTCACAATTGGACAGCTTTCAGGTCTTTTTTTTAAAGAGGCCTCGTGTGACGTTTTTGATTTTGTTCAGGCAGAGCCGGGCTGCCTGACCCAGAGGTGGTGGTGGAGAGGCTGCTGAAGAGAAGGACATTCAGGCCCGACCCTCAGGGCTCCAACCTCATGTTTGCGTTCTTCGCCCAACACTTCACCCACCAGTTCTTCAAGACTTACAACCGCATGGGTGTGGGCTTCACTAAGGCTCTGAGCCACGGGGTCAGTCCTTACATAACTTCTGCTTTTTTTCTTCCAGATTGTGTCAAACGCCTGAGTTTGTGGCCAAAGATAAATTTTTTTGTGACTCGTCTGCAGAGTTTATTTGAAAGCATAAACTCTCCTATTTCCTAAGAGTAAAATGTTATGCACACATGTGTAACAGAATGCAATTCTGCAGGATTCATGCTTCATTCACTAAAAGTTTGGTTTTTCAAGTAATGGCTTCTGCATTTCCTAATTCTGCAGAGCTTTTTTTGATTAACACAATAGTTTTTCTGCTCGCGTTCTTCTTTCATTATGAAACACAGGGAGGGATAGTCGCACCAAATTTTGCTAATGCATTTCTCAAGCCTGCAAACATGCGCTCGCAACAAATTCCAGAACCATGACAGCCAGCAGAGAGCACTTAGAAGCTCCGCTTAATCATTTTTTTATATTATCTTGGGACAGAGGCGGCTCAGAGATGTGTTGTGTGGATCGGAACCTTAAATTTAATCCATGTTTACAATTGGGTGATGTTTTTTTCTCTTAATCCAGGTTGACGCAGGACACATTTATGGAGATAGCCTGGAGCGTCAGCTGGCTCTTAGGCTTTTCAAAGATGGAAAACTGAAGTATCAGGTAAAAAAAACTAAAGATCTAAAGCGCTTCAAATTGGATCAAGATCATTAAGAAAATAAAAGCAGAGAATAAATTTGTTTATTGTTGGTATTTTGTCTTAATGTAAAATGAAAAGACGCCAAAAAATTATGATAAATGTTCACAGTGAAATCTCTAATTCTTAAATTTTCCCATCAGGTAATTGATGGAGAGGTGTTCCCTCCCTCTGTAGTTGATGCACCGGTTTACATGAGCTACCCCCCCGGGGTTCCCGCTGAGCATCAGATGGCCATCGGTCAGGAGGTGTTTGGACTCCTACCGGGTTTGGGACTGTACGCCACTCTGTGGCTGCGGGAGCACAACCGCATCTGCGACATCTTGAAGGCGGAGCATCCCGTGTGGGACGATGAGCAGCTTTTCCAGACTGCACGCCTAATCGTTATAGGTGAGCGGGACACAGTTTTGGAGAAAACAAACACAAAGGAAAAAAAATGATCCCATAAAAACATTACATTACATGTTTTCGTTTTAAAATGATAATATAAAGCGTTTCAGAAAAATAAAAACCATAAAGTAATTATTTGATGTTATTTGTCAGTATTAAAAATATATATTATTATCTATGAACTTATTTAAAATTCAAAGTCACAGTAAAAAAAATCTCTGTTTTGTAAAATCACCTTTAGTGGAAATATATTTGGTTCAAAAAAAGTTTCATGATAAACTGATTAAAAATCTAAATGCTGTCATCGCAGACCATTGCTGACTGTTTGTGTTGTTTTTATCATTTTTATAAACAGTTTCATAGATGCAAACACCTTTTGTCTGAAAAAAGTTATGGTTGAACTTAAACGTTCAGAGGCTAAAAATCTGTCTACTTTTCAGACTTTTGAAAAAACTAGGTTCTAAATTGAAATTTAAATGGCAAAGCAGCAAACTTAAAGAATGTACCTTGTTTTTTAGGTTTAGAATAATTTAGTTTTTACTCTGAGACTACAGAAAAAACACATTTCGTAACATTTATGCTGATGACTACGACAAAGTACCACAAAAGAAGAAAAATACTCCTTCATAGATGACAATTCGTGACCTGCATCTGAAAAAAACTTGATTTAATAACATAGTTGAAAACATACAACTTTAATTGAATTAGTTTTTAAGTCAGAAATACTTTTGAGGATTTCGAAGTTTTTGTGAGGGGGATGTTTTTTTTTCATTTTATGATAAAAAGGGAGGACTTTTTTTTTTTTACCATATCTTCATGCGTACCCTAATGAATTATTTTCCTCTAGCATGGAGAACTTTTGTAATCTATTTTTACTGAAATAATCTCAATATTCAAATCAAATTGTTGAACTGAACAGGAGTTCTGAAGTTGTGATCATCCTTTTATAAATCTTTTGCCCTGTTCACATAAACAAACAACAGCCTCTATAGTTTTGTTGGGTGTACATAGGATGCAGCCTCGTGCTTCGGCTTTGTTTTTGTTAGCTGTGGCCTTTGGGTCACCTTGTCGCTGAACCTGTTCCTATTAGACTCTGCGTCTGAAGAATTCCTCTTTGGATTCATCTCTTTCTCCGGGTCTGAATCTCTTAGGTGAGACGATACGAATCGTCATTGAGGAGTACGTGCAGCACCTCAGCGGCTACCTGCTGGACCTGAAGTTTGACCCCACACTGCTGTTCAACTCCCAGTTCCAGTACGGAAACCGCATTGCGCTGGAGTTCAGCCAGCTGTACCACTGGCACCCTTTGATGCCCGACAGTTTCCACATAGATGGAGACGAGCTGTCCTACAAACACTTCCTGTTCAACATGTCTATTCTGACTCACTATGGTGTGGAAAAGCTGGTGGATTCTTTCTCACGGCAAATTGCTGGCCAGGTAATGAATCAAATTGCCAAATGTGCAGGTAAATGTGCCAACGATAACAATATAAAATAAATGGCAAATAAAGGACCCAGCCTAGCAAAACATTTCCTCCGAAAAAAAAACCTCAACATTCAAGATGGAATGTTCTAACCTGACTGGATCTGTTTTGGAATAAAGATTCCTCCTGCTCTTTTCCGGGACTTTGCTTTAGTCAAAGTCTGCCACAGCTCTTCTGTCAGGCTCCACAAACAACCCCAACACTCCGCACCAATGGTCCTGCCCACAACTCAAAGGTCAATTTCCAGTGAACTTCTGCTGTTCTGCAGAAACTATGTCCTAGAAAACGATTTTGCCTAATAAAAGGGCACATTCCTAATTTGAAAAACACTGGGAAACAAAAAAGTGATCAGAGTGGGACTTTAAGGAACACTGGGAATGATGCTGATCTGACATTCCTAACCAATTTCTCCATCTCTTTAAGAGTTGGTTTTTTTTTTTGTTTTTTGCATGGATAGTCAACTGTTCCAGCTGATAGTCACTGCTTCCTTGCTTTCTCTTTACCTACACTAGGCATGTCCAAAATCTGGCCCATGGGCCAAATGTGGCTCACATTCAAATTTTCAACAGGGTAACCTCTAACGCTCCTCAGCGCAGTGATTAATTCCCTGATTGCAGCATCAGACGCTGTTTAGCTGGGTCCTTTGGGCCATACCGTAAGCTGGATCACAGTTTCCCATGACAGACGGGCATCAGCCGCCACCGGTGCATGCCGTTGGGTGTGACCAAGCGGCATCAGAACTTTGTGATGAATCTGGGAATGTGCACTGGAGCTGCAGGGCTTGTGTGCAGGCTCTGATGTGGTCCATCCATTATTTATTCATGGCTATTACTAAACAGAAGTTGACGCTCAAACATTTTTTGGGGCTGGGCTTTCCTGTTTTAAAACTCATTATAATGATGTCAGAGCTAACTTTTTTGGGACTGAACCCAGAATAAATTCTCTGGAAGCATAGGAGAGAAAGCATCCATTTTTGGGGTTAAAAATACTTTCAAAGACTTTTTTCTACAACTTTTGCATTCACAGACGTGTGTTTGAGTCACTTATGCATCAAGAATAATCTATTTTACTTTAAATTGAGCATCAAAATGAAGAGCGAATTTGATTAAACAGAGAACATGAGCTGCCCTGGCCCTTGTGCCATCTTGTGGGGTCCAGATTACCCCACCCTCACGTTGACGTGTTATCCCTGCCATGACAAAGGCGGAAAAAAGGTGGACAGGATTTTATGTCTGCCATGGACACCAGTGAAAATCAAAAAACAGTTCAGTGCGTTGTCTTGTGGGTTCCGGATACCCCACTCCCAACGTTAACATGTCTTGGATAGCATCAGAAAGAGCCGAAGTCTGATGACAATAGACAGTTTGTAGAAGATAGTGAGGCCACATGAAGCCAGATAACCAAAAACAGCATGAACATACGTTATATCCAGCCTAGAAGAAGAGAAGCTAAAACAACAGAAGCAAACACTTTCAGCTCTCAATTAATTCAGACTACACTTCCCATCAGGCTTAGCAACAGTGAGCCAAAAAAGAACTTGGCAGTCACTAATTCTGCAAGTTTCCTCATTTAAAAAGATGAGAGAGGTTTTCACAAAACGGGTGATTTATACAGAATAAAAGTGGAACTTTCATGAATGAAACAAAGACTTCTTCTGATAAATGTCAGCATGCTCTTTTAAAGTCCCACTCTGATCATCCATTTTAAAAGCGTTCCCAGTGGTCTTTTCCTGTGTTGTTTTCTACGACATAGTAGGCAATTTTACGCTGAATTTTCTTTATATATGTCCTCCATCATCAGGAAAATGCCACAAAAACTCATAAAAAAAACCCAAAAGCAAATTTTTCATCAGAGTGGGTCTTTAAGGAGAATTATCTTCTTGTTGGAGCTACACATGATGACCACCACTGATGATGATGGAGTTTTCCACTGTGCTTCCAAAAGATTTGATTTCCATGGGTGTCTGTGTGAACCAAATCCCCCCAGATGTGACTTTAATGAAATGTTTTCATGTCTTTCATCCGACAGATTGGTGGGGGCCACAACATTAATGCTGTGGTCACCCACGTCGCCGTGGGAACAATAAAGGAGTCTCGCCAGCTCCGGATCCAGCCTTTCAACGAGTACAGGAAGCGTTTTAACCTGGAGCCGTACGCATCTTTCAGAGAGTTCACGGGTGAGACTAACAGCCGCCACGCTTCAGCTGATGGGATTCACGGCTGTTCGCCTGTCGAGGAGAGCAGCTCCGTGCACATTCCTGGAATATGTGTCCATTTTAATATCTTACTTCCTCTTTTTTTGTAGAATAGTTTTAGCAAAACAAACTGATTACATCTAGATTTACAAAGCATAAAGAATTTTTTTTATCTTATATTTTTTTATATTTTCCCAGAAACATTGTGTTAATTCATTCGTTTGTTTATTTAGCTTTTGTCTGATGATGTTGGTCAACATCTGACATTTTTGTGAATTCTTTTTTTGGCTGATGCACTGCGGTCCCAGCAGTAGAAAAGGACCAAACCATTGACTCTGGGGACGTGATGTCACCCAGATACTCCGTTTTCGACATGCAGATGTCTGTAAAATGCAGTCAACACGAAAAGGAAAGCACATTTTTAAAAAAAGCTGGTTTTTTTAGACTTTCATGTGGGAAATTTGGAAAATCCTCTCCGCTCTGCAAAAACTGAATCTTAAGATAGTAAGAAGACCCTTGCTTCAAGAAAATTTATCTTATTTTCTGTCTTGCAAGAAAAACAATCATATCAAGAAAGTTTTTCAACAGCAAAATAATCTTAGTTTGAAAAACAGGACTTAATGACTAAAATTATTTTCTTTAAATTAGAATAAAATCTACCAATAGGGAAAGAATTTCAGACTTATTTCTAGGTGGGGGTTTTTTTGCAATGCAGAAACTAAGAGGAGCTGGGGAAAAAAGTCATCATTCAAAGTTTTAACATGTTTGTTTTTTATTAGAACATTGTAAATGTACACATTTTTGCTCTACTAATGCTTTTAAGCAAAATGTTAGTTAAAATGCACTTTACCTAGTGTAGGGCAAATCAGATGTTGTGAAAGGGAAAGACTAAAACTGAAAACCTTCAAAGGATCCTTAACGTTCATAACATGCATTGTGACTGCCTAAAACTAAGAGTCTGAATTGATTTTGGGCATCAAAGGAGCAGAAGTGTTAATAGAACCTGTTTAATGGGACGAATTTAGGATCATAAAGGTCAAAATTCAAATAACTGCACAAAACTTTTTCCAATCCCTCAAAAAAAATCACACAGGGAAATAGATGTGCATCATTTATTGTAGACTACCAGAAAATCAACAAAGCTAACGCCAAAGCAAGAATTTAATTCTTTCACCTGCCACTGCAGGCTGAATCTAAGAAAGAACTAGTGGATTGTGTGACCAATAGCTGCTCCTTTGACTGACCCACCTGTGGCAAACATTACTGTCTTTTTCAGAGACTCGTGTACTGTTAAATAACCACTGCTTTCTGCTGCAGATAATGAGGAGATAGCCCAAACACTTGAAGAGCTCTATGGTGATGTCGATGCTCTGGAATTTTACCCTGGCTTGATGTTGGAGAAAATGCGACCGGGGACCATATTTGGGGAAAGCATGGTGGAGATGGGTGCACCCTTCTCTCTCAAAGGCCTCCTGGGAAACCCCATATGTTCCCCGGATTACTGGAAACCCAGCACCTTCGGGGGGAAAGTCGGCTTTGACATAGTAAACACAGCCAGCCTAAAGAAGCTGGTCTGTCTGAACAGCAGGACGTGTCCATATGTGTCATTCCGAGTTCCAGCTGAGGAGAAATCACAGCCGGAGAAGGAATATCCCGATGAGCTATGACCATGTGCAGCCCCCACAGGGTCAAGGCTTTTATTACACCCCTGCATGAAGGTAGAACCAGCGCCTGTGCTGGAGAACTGTGTTGGGAAATCAGAGCTCACCGTCGACGTTTTTCTGTTTTCTGTCTTGTGGAAACATCAAAAAGAAGCGGCTTTGGTCCTGGAAGAGTTTTCTCATGCAAGAGTTTTGACTACAAATACATGTAATCGCTTCTGCATTCACTGGAGGAAAAAAATGCAAATAAAAATGTATCGTTTTTTATGGGCAGCTGCTCACATCTTTAATAATTTCCACTGTTCTGTAAATATGAGGAAACTCCACCTCCCCATGCCATCTGCTGCCAGTAAACCAAGTTTCTTTCGGCTCCAAATGAAACACTGCTAAAATTCAAGAAGAGTCTCTCTAAACTCCACAACCAGAACACTGAAACATTTCAGAATGTTCATATCACATAGCAAAGATATTACATATTTTCATGTCTAATTCTTCAACCATGCTGTAAAGCGAAAGTCCATCCTGTTTTTGTGAAAGATTTTCCCTTTTTTCAAGGATTAATGTTTTGTTTGGCAAACAGGATGCTGACTGCAGACATGTACAGGAAGCTACAGGAGTGCATCTGGTATGAACTAATGGGCTGCTAACTGCAGCCTGGACAATGTTCATTCAAGTGCTTTGTTTAAAAAAAAAAACATTAAAAAATAACATTCTGGAATGAAATATGTGCTGTGACTACATTTTCGATTTGGAGCATTTTAAAAAGGAGATTTTGAAATGCTTGAGCCAGAGAGAGGAAAACAAGAGAATTAAAGAGATAAAAGTGTCAAAGTACTTAAAGAAATGAAAGGGTTTTAGGTTGACTGACAATACAGCAGTGAGGGGCTGTGGATGACTAAAGTAAAGATGTGAAGATAGCTTTGATTTATTTAGTGATACCCAGAGGAAAAAATAAAGATACTTTCATAGTAATAAGCATTCAAAGACCTCAGCAGCAAAAGCTTGATCTTCATCAGAGTGAAAACTGATGTCAGAACTTAAATAATTGAAACAAGTTTTGCCAAAACGGGATTTTAAAAGACAAAGGGGACAGAAAGAATTAAGCTGTTCATACCTGCGTGTGGGTTGTGACTTTGATGTACCAGGAAAGTACATTTAAATAATCAAATTTAACACAAATGTCTTTTCTTTTTTTTTTACATTCATGACTTTACTTTGAGCTCAAAAAAGTTTAGTGTCATTGTTGAATAACAGAGAACCAGGAAGCTTAAACGGTAAGGGAGTTAAATAAAATACATAAGATGTTTTTTTACGGCATTTCCCCCAGGGCTCCTTTGAAAAAGACTTGTTTAATCTCAATAGGCCTGGTTAAACAAAGGTAAATAAAAGTAAAAATAAAATTAATCTATTTTGTTCTGAAAATGAAAACTGACAAGTTTGGCTTTTCAAAGCATTAGTATGATTACATTTAACAGAGATATCTACAAATTTTCAGAAGCTTAATTAAGTTATTTCCTTTGTAATATTTCAAATGTTATTTTATTGTTTTTGCAACAAAGGACATGTAGCTTATGAAGAAACATGAGAAGCAGGCTGGATGAAATTATTTCAAGAGTGCCCTTCTGACGTTTGACCAATAAATGTCACTGTAGAAAAGTTTTGGACATTATTTCAACCAATAATGAACCAGCTATATAACTCCTTGATTTCAACAGTTTGACATTTAAATGTCAAGTTTTATTAATATTATTATTATTATTATCAGTAGTAGTAGTAGTAGTAATAGTAATAGTAATAATAGTCTTAGTAATATTGCTGTTTTAGTGCTTATTTTAAATTTTTTTGTAAATTTTTTCTTGATTTTACCAAAAATCTTTGCACTGCACACATTTTTTGATTTCTCTACTGGCAGAATCCTCTTTTTTCAGTGTTAGATTGGAGTAAAAGGCTAAATTTAATATATTTAGTGGCAATTTTTCTCTATAAAAAATAAATACAATATGTATTTGGGTTAATTTGGACTTTCATAGGATATTGTTCTTCCAAGATTTTTAAGGTGCGTATTAAATAGATTTGAGCAGTGAAATTTCTGTTGATGAACCCTCAGTCCCCCTGCAGTGAAGAACTGCTGTGATTACATGATCTGGATGGATGAGAATCAATGATGAGAATCTCCACTGACCTAATATCGAGATTTCCGGCAGTTGTGAAGGCATCACAGTTCGGGGGCGTGTCTTGAGACGGCGGAAACAGGCAGATTAGTAAGAGTGAGCTGGTGACATTATACATTTTTGTGTTGTAGAACAGAGGCAAGAGACCCGTAATAGCCGAAGGTAACTTCAATCGTTAAAGTCCTAGTATAGTTAAGGTTCTCTGTGTTTTTCTTTTTAATGTTTTTAGCTGACGCTCGTTCACTAGTTAGCTCCTCGGCTAATGCTAATCTTGCTAAATTCCCTTAACGCCAGCGGCGTGAGCTATTTCCTCCCTCGACCATGCTGTTGTCATCAGCATCGACCTGCCTTTACCAGCTAATTATTGGCATTTCATAGAACAACCGAAAGCTCATCTGCAGGGTAACGATTGTTGGTTTTGTCCGTAATATGGAAAGTGGCAGGTTTGATGTTAGCAATAGTAGGCCTACTGTTTACCTTTGTTTTGATGTTTTTTTTCCAAGCCTTGGGGAGTTTTGAGGCATTCGTTTTGTTGCAATGCAGCATTAAAAACTGAAACAACCTAACATCATTCAGAGGTCTTAATCTCATTGGCGTGTTTTGTTTGTCCCTCTGAACACACAGACTGAATAAAAGCGGATCAGTGAACCACTGAAGGCCTTTCATCCACAGTTTAATACCTTCACAAGATTATACATTCCCAGTTTTTTTTTTCTTTAATAATCCCTTTATAACTCATTTTTAACAGTTTGGATGTCAGGATTATGCAAAGAAATGCAACTGTGTTATGGTCTGATTCTATTCGTCTATTGGAGTTATAAAGCAGCAATTTAGGGTCAAGTGTTACACTCCATCAGTTTTTTTAAATAAGCATATATTAATCTGTCTTTGTTACATGTAAGGGTCACTGAGTGCATCATTTGCAGTTAAACCGTTGTCATGACGACTCTGGATGACAAGATTCTGGGGGAGAAGCCGCAGTACTACTACAGCAGCAGCGAGGATGAAGGCAGTGACAATGACGATGAAGAGGGGGAGAGCAAGATCATTCGAGACGGGAACGCCGAGGAACCCGAGGTCGACTACAGCACGGATGGAAGTTCTGTCAATACAGGTGGGATTATTTGCCTATGCTCTCATTTACTTGTTTTTGCGTAGTTTAACCAAATTCACCTCAGGAAAAAAAAAACATTGTTTGCATTTGGCCATATAAAACCAATAGTCTGAAATATCAGAAGAAAAAAGATTTATTTTATAAATTTTCGCTAAGAATTTTAAATAAATTCTTGCAAGATACTTTGTGGACATTTTTTAGTGCTTTAATACTTTTTTGTGAACAGTACAGTAAGAATATAGCTTCACAAATTGACAAATAGAAGCCTGATTAATACTTATAATGCATGACTCAACTTTCTGGACATGAAAAAAATAGATTTGAGAAATGATTTTTTATTTTCAGTTACAATTGTTTTTTTTTTTTTGTTTGTTTTTTTGCTGAATCGTTTGCGACAACTGAAACTCTTCCATCCCAGGACCAAAGGGTGTGATTAATGACTGGAGGAAATACAAGCAGCTGGAGGTAGAGCAGAAACAGGAGCAGAAACGAGAAATGGAAAGACTGATAAAGAAGCTGTCCATGACATGCAAGTCAGACCTCGACCAGGAAAAAGACAAAGAAAAGCAGAAAGAGCTGCAGAACAAGATCCAAGGAAAAGTAAGCAGCTACTCTATTAAAAATCAATTAAGGTTCCATCTACTTGACATAAAATTCCCTGCTTGAAATTGATAGCAAGTCTTTCCCAATAAAGCATTATATTTATCTATTTTTGCACTTGTGTTCTGCCCAACGTCTTCTTTACAGATGACCATGCAGGAGTACAACATGCTTCAGGAAGATGAAGATGACGAAGACTTCCTGCAGCAGTACCGGATGAAGCGCATCGAGGAGATGCGGCGTCAGCTCTGCAAAGGGAAGCGGTTCCAGCAGGTGTACGAGCTGAACAGCGGGGAAGACTTTCTGGAAGCTTTAGACAAAGAGGACAAAAGCACACTGATTATGATCCACATCTACGAGCCCGACGCCCCGGGCTGTGAGGCCATGAGTGGCAGCCTGATGTGCCTGGCACAAGAGTATCCTCTGGTAAAGTTCTGCAGCGTGCGCAGCTCGGCCATCAGCATCAGCGACCTGTTTAGGGAGAGCGCTCTGCCCGCGCTGCTGGTTTACAAAGGTGGGGACCTGATCGGCAATTTTGTTCGGCTCACAGACCAGCTCGGGGAGGACTTCTTCGCCGTAGACGTCGAGGCCCTGCTGCAGGAGTACGGCCTGCTGCCAGAGAAGTCCTCAGTAGTTCCTAAAACTGTCCGTAATGGAGCCATTATCCAGAGCACTGTGAGTGACGAGGACTCAGACCTTGACATAGATTAGACTTTTCTTTGCTTGAGAAACATGCAATGCAATCTGCATGGACTGTACATCTTATTTATATCTGTGGACCCCTGCAGTGATTACAGAATCACATGTAACCATTCACCTTGCAGCACTGAAGCTCAACCAAACGTTATCTCTCACTCCTGTTCCACCCAGTGTTGGTGTTAGAGTCTCTTAACTTTTAGCCACCTCCTCTTCACTTCCTCTGATGTATTCCCAATTTCTGCAAACGACTGCAGTGTAGACACATTTTGTTTCCACGGTGTTTTAACAGGCCAATTCTGATTACAGGTTTAAAAAGAATACATCTTACTGAATGCCATAAGCTTTGTCCACATAGCTTCAAATGGGGTGCATAACAAACAGCTGCTGACAATCTTTTTTAATTGTGATGTCAAACGGCAGCAGCTTTCACCAACAGATGAGAGAAGCAGAACACTATTGCTGCATCTGCAGGGCATCACTTCACCATTAATCCCTTGGATTAAGAAAACTAGACACGAAATTCTTTTTTTTTTTTTCTTTCTTCTAGTTGTTGTTTTTTGTTTTGAACATAGAGCATAAAGAGTTACAGTTGGTCTCCCTGAAGGGAACGGTTCTTGGGGGGTTCTGTGAAGTTAGTGACTGGCTTCAAATCAGACTGTCCAATGGACAGAGAGGAATCAAACTGGTTTAGTCTTGTCATTTCATTCCAGGTAAACATGGATAGTATTTCTTTAATCTCAGCAATTTTGTGAGGATCATGTTATGCAGAATAAATACGCTGTATGTTTCTATGTTTGTGACATCTATTTATTTGTTGTGTTAAAAATAAAGACATTCCCTTTCTTTGATTCTGCTGAAGTCTCTCCCTACTTTAATTTTTTTGAAACCTTTTCCTGTGTCGAAACTATTTTATGAAATAAACAGTCTTAAAAAAACTGCAACACATTTTGGTTTATTGCATCTTGTTTCTTTTTTTATGTATTACAGTAATTTTAGGTTGAAAGTTATCCAGATGTCTTCTTGAATTGAAATTTTTATGTCCAAATGTATAAATATAAACACCTGGACCGGTGTAGGTACCAGATCTACTGAATCTCTGATGTCTTTCATGATGGGTAGGCTATAAAGAAGCTGAAAGTAAAAAAAAAAAAAAAAGCCGGAAGTGAAAAGGGCACATAATCGGAGTTTGCTCCGCCCACCGCATCATTTTTATAATCCTAACATTGGAATGGACAAATTAAAAGTATACATTTCTAAATTCAAGCCAAAAAAAGAGACTACTAATACATAAAGTAAAAACTTCACATGCAATAAAATTAAAACGACACATTTAATGCTCAACTGAGCCGTCATAACAGGAATATAGGAACATTGAAATGGCTCTTCCAACATGACTGCCATTTAATTCTTTACCAGTTCACGTGTCCTTTTCTTTTAATCTTCTACATGTAGTAATTGCATCTAAGGGGCAATTTATTTATTTTAACATGTTGTTTTCTCCTTTATTTTTTTATTTATTTTTTTGGATACTCTATTACCATCGTAAAAGAGATCCTAATCTCAACTGTCTTCCTGGTTAAATAAAGGTTTTTTAAAAAATTAGAGAAAACTGAAATGACTGAAAATACAAGAAATTTTGCCCAAAAGCTCGCATATATATGTATAGTGTGTGTGTGAACATAAGATCTAATAATTACACTACAGCTTGGTTATAATACTTTAATGATCTTATTATTAAATCATCAGGAGAATCTTCAGTATTGGATTTAAATTCATTTCAAATCGTTGAAGTCATTCACTTTTGATCCATGAGGGTAAGTTTACTGTAATAAGTGCTTTTAACCTGCTATGATGATTCGGCGCTTTTATTTTCTGGCTCTGGGATCAACTTTCCAGTCCAGGTAGAGCCTCGGAGGTGACACGGACCAATCCAACCCTGCGGGCTCGATAATCCGTTGGAGCGGGATGGAGATCACAGGGACGGGGGGCGTCAACTCCCAGCCCGCAGCCGCTTCAGAACTCCCGCCTCAGTCAAACTGCACTGCCGAGTTTGCATTTTCTACCTCTAACTTGAAAAAAAAAAACAAGCCGATGACGTGGTTCACCGGCTCCTCTCTCCCATTAGGATATCGTAGCCTACAAGCAGCGCAGCAGCAGCAGGATGAAGCAGGGCAGCAGCAGCACCAGGAGGCCGGTTCCTTCATGGAGGGGGGCCGCCGAGTCGTGCTGCTCGTGTTCGCAGAAGGCGTGTTCCAGGAGGAGATGGGTTTCACCGCTCATTCCTTCCACGAAGGGAGAAACATCAAATCACTCTCTCATTTGTGGATTAAGCAAGAAAATGTCATTTCTGCATTTTTGCTTGTAGTTTTTGTCACATTGTTTCACTTTTTCCTTTATTGCTTTACATTTTAACACACTTTCTAAGTTGGATCCTCTGTTCTTGTTTTGTTTTTGTTTGCACAGCATTACTTGGGTATTTTCTGTTTGAAAGTGATCTTTTCCAAATGACCGGTTATCTTTCATATTTGCAAAATGTAGAGAAAAGCTCCAGCTGATGGTCATGAGATGATATCATGCTCATTGATTGTGTTTATTTTTACACCACTTCCAATGGTGGAACACTTCATTCACGAAGCACAATGTGAACCTAGAATCAATGTCGAATGGGACGACCAGAGCAGCTGTGCTCAGGGCAGTGAAACCCTCACCGTGTTGTGACCACTCGTCCCACAGCTGCTGCACATCTTCATCATCATAGTGTTCCTGATGCTCTGGATCTGCATTAGAAACCCTTTGTTATCGTCTCTGTAATGATGGCGTGAGCATGCGTGAGTGATGAAGGAGGGAAAGGATTAAGAGGCTAAACAGTGACCTTGAAGGTCAAAGTTATTCACATTAAAACTATATGGTTTTAACTCCATTCTGGGTATTTTTGACTTTAAAAAAGCTTCTCAGCTCTTCAGTCGATGAAGATTTCTCTTAAGGTTTTCTCACAAATAAGTGATGGCATACCGTTTCCGTGCAGCCACAGCATCCGCTTGAGCTCCCTGAGGGCCTGGGTGAGGTTTTCCAGCTGGTCATGGAGGTGGATGTTCTCCTCCAGCAGAGCGTGGATGGTGTCCTGCAGTTCAAAGCTCTGACTTTCAAGCACCAGCAGAGTGACCAGAACCAAGAGGAGCGTCACCCTCAGTCCTCTCATAGCGACCGTTGCATGAGGCTCTGTCACATCTTCAATGACACCTGGCCATCCTCTTAGCTGACACGTCTGAATCCCCTGATGATTGGGGACGGATGGTCTATCAGATTAGACTCAGCGAGGGAGTGGGAGGGGTTGACAACAGTTTCACTTTTAATTCCAAAGCCATAGATGGAAAACTGCCAGTCGGCTGCTTTAAAATCCATCTAATGATTCCACATCAGTGGCTGCAGCCGGAAACAGCTTCCAGCTCCAACGAAAGTTTTCCTAAATGAACAGACGCTACAAACCTTTAGCACTTATTATTCATAAAGTAATATACTGAAGTCATTAAAAAATAATGTTTATAAGAGTAAAATGTGCAGGAATCTAGACAAAAAAAACACATTTCTCTACACACACCACCAGGTTTCGGGCCTTTCGATCACTTGACTCCACCAGGTTAAAACTAGAGTGCAAAAGTTGATAAGGTTGTGAACCTGTGCAGCCTGGTTTGTGCTTGAGGGTACATGGAAATAGGTCAGTATATAGTTTGAGACACCCATTAGCTCCATTTTGATGTATTTTATACAGTAACAGTAGTTATAGTAAAATCTATTTCCACTACTCACAACTAGTTAAAGATATTGTGTAAAACTCAATAGATGTTGCATACACAATTGGGTTTTTCAGATAGGGAGGCAATTGTTTTGGGGTGATGGACTATAATGGTCTCACAGTGTTTTACTTATTAGAGCCAAAACTATTAAATGAAAAAGTTTGTTAATGTGGCATCAATTTCCACATAAAAGGTTGTTTTTTAAAGTTATTCCGTGTTCATCATTCAAACAGACAACATCGCTTCACGGACGAACAGCGCCACCTGGCCACAGCGCACCTTCGGGTTGGTAGTAGGCAGTCAGATGTTGCACGTGGACTTATCTCAAAGTGTCATCAGCAGACTTGGATCAAGACACAAAACTACTGACAGTTTGTGACAGACCCAGGAGTGATGACAGACAGCAACCATGACCGGTACCGAAGCACCTCTGCACTCAGACATGGTTCAGCAAATGTCACACATCTCCAGGCCCGTTTACCCGATGTGAGGGGTACTGTGGTTTCCAGACCAACAGTTTGAACCATTTGAAGCCAGACGACTGTTGCAGGTGAATCAGCTGACACCAAGACACCGCCGTGAATGTTTGCAGTGGATACAAGACCATGTGACCTGGACAACGCAGCGGCTGGTTCACTGATGAGTGTCGGGTCACTTTGCACAGACATGATGGTATTCGGCATTCCTGGAGAAGGTGAGGTGAGTTTGCTAGTCAGCACAAAACCGATTTGGTTCTTGTAGATGGACCAATCACTGTCGACAAGTCTATCAGGAAGTTACGGAGTAGGCTCTGGCTAGAGGTAAGGCATGTCCTATGGGTCCCATCAACATCTTGTTTTGTCCAGTAAATTAATCTGAATCAATGCCTTAACCCCATAGAGCTCGTCTGGTTCTAGCTGAAGCAAAGACTGGATCTTACCCCAAACCCAAGTGACCTGGCAAAACTGCATGTAGCACCTATGGACGAGTCATCATGAGGGCAGTGAGGAGACGTCACTGTCAAGCTTTCATTGCACCAAATTGTGTAAATATCGCTATTGACATGATCTATTTTTGTTATTTGGGGCAACCTTTATGATTGTTTTCATTTTGGGAAAATTAAAAATAAAACTAATGAAAATTGCTTTTTTTATACATCTTTTATCGCAAAGACTGACATGTTTTTTTCAAACAGATTTTCTTTTATTTATTAATCATGTGTTGAAGTTTATGCTGTCTTTGTAGCCCTGGTGCGCTTCTTTTTCACCACGACAGGCTTCTGGCTCTTCAGAATGGCACTCGCACGACGCAGAGCAGCCTGGAAACAAATTTCATAAACATTTTTAGAGGTTTACTGTAATAAATCACTTCCAATACCCAGCGTTAGTTAAGCTCACCATGCGCAGGTCCTTCCTGTAGCTGTTCTTGCGAATGATGTGCCTAAGGCTGTTGAGCGTGGCACGGGAGTTCTTGTTGATGGTGATCTTGTTGTAGGAACTGGCAGGTTTGTTCTGGCCTTTACAACACAAGTTTTTAAATCCCTCACATAAGGAGAAAAATAACCTAAGCATTTTAAAAAATACTGAAGCAAATCTTTGAACGAGTTGAGAGCCACTCTGTAGATGAGCTCAGGCTTCAAAAGAGAGCCGCCCCGTTCTCTTTAACTCAGTAAAACCAAACGAAAAACATTTAAAACCTCAGATTATCAGGTTTTAAACAATGACTACATCAGACTGCCCCTGCGACGGACTGGCGGCCAGTCCAGGGGTGTGCCCTGCCTTCGCCCATGAGTGGCCGGGTTGGGCTCCGGCAGCCCCGTGACCCCGAAAGGGGTAAAGCGGATTGGAAAATGAATGAATGAACTACATCAGACTGTACCTGCACGCTTCTTCAGCACCACCACTATCCCCTTGCCATCAGCAGCAGGCTGCACACCAACAGTCTTTTTGTGCACCAGGCCATTAAAGCGGAAAGAGTTCCTGGCCTTCAGATTGTTGGGCTCCTGTGATACAGATCATAAGGTGAGCACTTTAACATTTACAGAAAAGTTGAAATAACCAGAGAACACTTCAGTAAATCAGAGCTGACATGCATTTTTTTTAAAGATCGCATTTATCTCATTTTTAATCTGTAACTATTGTCATGATCTCAGATTAAATAAGGGTCCAACTGTTTACTTGCACATATTTTATTTGAACTTAAAACACATCTTGCATTGCTTTTCTGTGCATGTCTTGTACGTGCTGCTTCGCTGCTGTGACACTGTCAGTGTGTGATTTTGTAGTCGTTAACAGAAGGAACCTCAAAACAAAGCCACAGATGCTATCAATTATGTAAGGAATAAAGCCTGAGGTGTTTGTTATCACAAAAGAATGGGGTACATGGAGGGCTGATTGCAGACAGTTACCTGTGAAATAAGGTTATGCTAACATATATTATGATATTAATTAGTAGTTTGTGGTCAATATTTTTTGATTGTTCAGAAGTGTCCATACTGGTTTTATGTGTTGAATTGGTCAGTCTGAACCATATGTTTTGTTCGTGCTTTTTTTTTTTTCCTTTAATTGTCAGAGATAAAAAAAAAAAAAACCCAGTAGTGGTATAAAAGTAAAAGTTGGAAGTTTGTTATGATCATAAAAAAAGCTAAATTTTTTGGTTGTATTTTAATCTTTTTACTGAGCCACAATTGAACAAAATTAAAAGAAAATGGCTCAAAATTAGGCTTTTCACAGCAATTAGGCTCAATTAAAATAGATAAATTAATTACAGGTCATGATTAATTAATCGCAAAAAAATGTAATTGTATGACAGCACTAGTTACTGGTGGAAGTCAGTATCATCCTACATCATTTGTCCAAAGACCTTTAAAAAATCTTCCATATTTATTTGTTTTAATAAAGGCTGTTATTCACACATACTTATGTGCGACCAGCACACAAACTAATGGAAATTCATGTTGGTCACATGTGATACATGCAGGCAAGATGTTCATTTCCTGCACGTATTTTAAGTGCATCCAAGGCTAAATGTCATTGTTGGTCGTACGTATTAATCTTAACATAACCTTAGCCTTCCTCTGGGTCTGTGCGGCCAAGAAAAAAGGTCAGCGCTGGCCACACGCATTTAGAAAATGTTGTGCGAATAGCCACCTTTAATAAAACAAGACAAGAGTACATATAAATAAGGATCACAAGCAACGATTTTCTAATGTCCAGAGACAACATTTGGTGACCACAAGCGATGGAGCTTCTAATTCTAAACACAGAAATAGATCAAATAGCTCAAAATTAAGACCCAAAATTAAGCAAGTTATTATTTTGTCTTTGTTTTGCAGCAAGAAAAAACAATGGGAAAACTTGGCTATCACAGGTAGAAATATCAAAGGTTTTCTTTTTTTTTTTTAAAGATACTTCATCTTCCCTATCTGTGCGATAACCACCATCAATCTGTCACAGGACATTTTTCAAGTAATTCAGCAGCTTTTTATATTTTTTAGAAGACTGTTCAATTTATGTTATTGCATGCTCTATGTCTGCCGAGTGCAGTGTATTATTCTGTATTAAGGGCTTGAACCTGTAGGCGCTCCTTAATATTATTTGTCACACTGTGATGTGTGGGACTCGGGTCTGCAATGACGACTGTCACGCGTTCTGTCAAGTTTCCTAAATGTGTAGGGGTGGTTTTGGGGACCTAATTAACTTGCTCCTTTCACGAAGCTGTGAAATTGATCCAAGCTGTAATTGACTCACAAATGTCATACAAGTCCACTGTACCATATTCCAAATCAAAATCAAAGAAAAAGCTATCCCAGTAAGCACCGCAGCGCATATATTCACACTGGAAATTGTCAAATGTGAGAAAACACGTTTTTCAATGGTGATGTAAACATGTGAAGTGACACCCTTTGCTGTGACTAACATAAGTAAAGAAAGTTGCAAAACTTCTAGGGCAAATTGGCATAGCTGTATAAAGTCAAACTGTATGTATGTTCCGACAGAATATATGGCCTGGTTCCATAGATACAAACATGTGCAGCCTTCAGAGAATTAAGATCATTTCATGAACATCATTTAGTCATTGGGTGCTGCAAACGTCTAATTCCAAAAGATTATATGTGATAATAGCTAGTTTTTACTAGCTAGAAGTTCTGAAATACCACACAAGTAAGATGCTAACCTGAAAAATCTCTGATGTTCATGAACAAATTTGTTTCTAAAGTAAGGTATTAATGAACATCCAAACGCAGTTGAGTGAAACTAGGTGCCTTACAGTGCTGTAAGTCTGTCCATTTCTCTTAATGAGGAAACTGGAGCAGTTCCTGATGACCATCCACTGCAGATGAGCCGACATGATGAACCTAAACGAGACAAGAATCTTGTTGAAATTCAATTGATTAAAATAAGACTAGAACATGGGTAACGTCTTCAAATATGCTACAATATGTATCATTGGCTGAGCATGTTTTTCTGAATATCTACAAATTAGATTGGAGACTTTTTTTGATGTATCTTTAAAGCTGACACATCATAACAACATCTAACCGTTTTAATTTTAAAAGCAGGTTAGCCCTTTAGCTCATACTGTGGGACTGTGGCTAGGTGGGGCCTACTTCGCCGCGGTGTGATTCCATTTATTCATCTCAATAACAGGTTAGAATTAAAAGATTTACAAACATACACGAATACAATTTCTTAAATTTGTTAAACATCGTGTATTCCGTGAGCCAAAATGCAATCACAGAAAGACATTATCTCAACTTTAATGCATAGCTGCTAGCAACCGAAGCGACCACGTTACCTTTTAGCGAAGGAAAAGGACCGGAGAGAGCGGAAACCGCGTAACGGAGCAGATTTCAAAGATTCATGCGCACTTTCGGAGTTGTTTTATGAATATTGCGCAAAAAATTAATGATTTAATGTAGCTTGGTGCACGCACGAAGGCAACAATTAATTGATATGTAATCACTTTTGTAAATGTAATTTCACTGTAATTCGTTTATATTTTCATGGTACTATCTTTTCAACTAACCGCGGAGGGATTTTTATATTCGTGCTATACCAGAGACGTCATCAATCTGCGCCTTGTGTTTACACACACGCATCTGTTAAGTATGTTTCTATTGGAATTGTGTTTATACACGCTATAATTTTACATTAATCCTAACGTCAACCGCAATTAAATTGAAAACCGTCAATTTAAGGCAAAATTAAGCCCCGAGTGAAATTTAAAGACATCTTAAAAATATGTTTTACGGTTTATATGTGGACGTGATTGGAGAATGTGAATTAAAAGGCTGCCAAACGTAAAAGTAATCTGTATAACTGTATCTGCATATTTAAAAATTACACATTAATCTAATGATATGGATGAAGATGATAATCTGGAGACACTTGGTGAAGAGTTATACAACCTGGTTTACCCCAAACACAATGAGGAAGCGGGGAAGCTTACAGGTAAGGTTACCTGCGTGGTAAATGCGCCAGCCGTACTGTCATGGAGTTATCAGAACTAGTAGTGTGTTTCAGGGATGCTGTTAGAGCTGCCAACGTCTGTGCTGACCGAGATGCTGCGGGATGAGGCCTTATTGACTGCAGCAGTGGAGAAAGCCCACAGAGCCCTGCAGCTGGTTCAAGAGTCGAGGTACATGAGCAGGAGGACTCTAATCACCAGTATCAGTGGAATTTAGACAGATTTATGATGTGGCAGTTCTCTCTAGAGGTGGACAGTAATGAGTTACAATTTGCTAAAATAACTTTTGTACTCCTTAAAGTACTTTGATAGTACCGTATTTTCTACTTGAGTAGATTTAAAATGGTAAACCAGTATTCTTACTCAGCATCAGCTGGCCTACCGGTTTTTGTCCTCGTTTTGTTGATTTGTTCTATTTAACCAAATAATATTACTGGCATAATACGGTACTAGTATTAGCAGATTATGGCATAAAAGGATTATTACTAGCATGGGCCATCTGTGTTATAAAGCTGAAAAATCTGTGGAAATATAAATTCAGCGTTGGTCAATGAATATTTGAAAATATCTTTGCCAAATCATAAATATATAATAAATGAATGAATATGTGATCCTTTTATTCACCTATTTTAAAAGTGTTTCTATAGAAATACAGATTACTAGAAATACGTACATTTTAATAATTTAGAATATATTAGCCGGTCTTGAATAGTTTTTTTTTAAATATGTTACTTTTTCATTTGTATCAAAGTGAATACTTGTATATTAGGTGTGTAGCTATTCGTTCTAACAATCATGATTTGTGGCTGACAATTCAATTGAAAGTTGATGTTGGTTCTTTTTGAACAACCCGATTCACAGACATAAAAACTTCAACCAGTGTGACTCAGAGATAAATACTTGGTACTGAACAGTGCAGGTGAAGTTTTCCAGATTCCTTGTATTTCTTGCAAGATTATCAAATGTAAATTACGGAAACAAGAATTAATGGCAAAAACTTTCACATTTTGGTTTCATAAAGTTCAGCCCACTGTTGTTTTCCCACATCAAAATAGCCAAAATGGAGCAAAATTCAAAGTGTTTCAACACATTGGACTGACACATTGCTGCCATTGCATGGGTGTCCGCTTTGATGCATTTTTGAATGTTTTTTTATGTTATAGTAAAATAAAAGTACCATGTCTCAACCCAAACAGTATTTTTCAATATTAGTATAATCAATTTATTTTAAAACGGTGTAGGTCGATTTGATTAACAACTTGCCTCAGACAGACCAATCCAATTGGATCAAAGGAATAGAAATCGATTATTACAGCCCTATTGAATAATTAGTATCATCTTGTAGTTTAGTCGTTGCATTTTTTTTTTTTAATTTACTTTTGAGTACAGTTTTTGGATGCACTACTTGCCTCTCATTGTCATGGGGTCTCATGCTGCTGTCTAAAAAAAATAAAAACTTTATCTTTGTGTTTTTTTTTTTTCTCACATCACTGATTTGTCACAGCTCTTTTAGAAGAAACACATTTGTGTCAAATTTTAAAGTGACAGCTCTGGGATGTAATTTAGTGCTGGGATACTTGCATAAAGTTCTCATGATCCTGTGACTGTGTGTAGTGGGGTAGCGTGCAAGGATGAAGATGATGCGTCTGCGTCTACAGACTCTCTGGGGGAGCAGCTGTTTGAACTGGTGGACGTGTACAACACTGGCCACTCCCAAAAAATCACAGGTGAGTGAGTTTTTCCACACTGCTTTGAAAGGTCGCGTGATGCTTATTTCTCACATCTAACAATATCAGCAGAGTTGCACAAACCTGATCTCATCAGCAAGTTTCGAGATCTCTAAAAAAAACAGGTTAAATAACTGCAAACTTACGTTTTACCTGTAGGCTTTTCTGATTTTAACGATATCCTACAGTTTGTGAAAATAACATTTCCCGTTTGAAGGAATGCTTCTTGAGCAGCACAAAGATGCAGTCTTGCAGCTTCTTTCAGACTCTAGTCTGCTGGAGGAGCAAGTGACTCTGGCCCTGAAGATACTAAAAGAGTATGTATTCTGTATATTTTTTCCCCTGGGAGATCTGCATTACAGAATAATAACATGTAAGAATGTCTCCATTCAGGCAGACTACAGAGGAGACAGAAAACGGCATCTCCTCAGACGCTGAGGACAAAGACAGACTGGGGGAGAAGCTGTTCTCCCTCGTGGAGGAGATGGATCCACTTCATGCTAGTGATATTACAGGTGACTCAAAGCATTTTCTTTATGATTGAAGCAGAGATTCACATGAAAACTAAAAGAAACTGGCTTTACAGGAATGCTCCTGGAGATGAACCCAGCTGCTCTCCAGCAGTTGCTCTGTGACCACTCAATGCTGGAGGTTGCTGTCAAGAAAGCACAAGCTGCCCTGGAAACAGAAAGCTGAACATTCTCACACTCTGCAGGAGAATACCTCCAAACTCTGATAAAAGCTACATCCATTTCAAAAAAAGTTTGAATCAACTGAAGACCCTTCTGATCTCTGTGATGCATTAACAATCAGGGTCCATCAGAGCTGCTGCAGTGGAGCAGCTACACTTGTGTGGATCTAGTAGAAGTGTTCTAAATGCTGCCAAATGTTACCATATTTTGTACTGTACGTATAATTCTACAACCATATTTGTAATAAGTTATGCTCTTGACTTTTAGCTATTGTGGTCATCCCATAGGACCAGATCTAATGGATGTTTTGCACAGATTCTTCTTCACATTAGCAAGAAGTAAAGAATTACAATTGTCCTTTAGAAAAAAAAAAGACTCATTAATTAAAATTTGACTTTTACATCTGTATATTTATATGTTTTTAATATTTTGCTTTTTTTGAGGGTGGTATTTTGCAGAAATAAAAAAAGCATATTACCAAAAATCAAAACAGCATTTATGTGGTTGCTGGTTTAACAAATGCTTTGTCTTTAATTCTGTTGAAATCCAAAGGTTTCTTAAACTGTCTTTTTTTTCAATCCAGATGTTATTTGCAAAGACATTTAATTAACCAGTAAGGTGATAACATCTAATTAGTTGTCACACACCCCAACCTAACCCCTTAATGCTGAGTGTCAAGCACAGAGACATTGGGTCACATTTTAGAATATTGGTATCACTTGTCCTGGAATTGAACCCACAACCTTCGGTATCCGGGCGGACGCTCTACCACAAGGCCACATATTCTCTGAATATGAATCATGTTAAATCTAAAAAAAAAAAAAAAACCTACAAAGATTTCTAGAAAACCCTTTTTTTCACGAGAATACAATTATTTTAAAACAAATTATATTAAGATGAATATTTGAGTCGATTTTTCCAAAGTGCTGCAGAGTCCAGTAAAATATATATTTTTTCCTTTTATCTACCCTTTGCATACATGGTTATAACATGAGGAATTGTAACGCAGATGATAACAGTTGCTTTAAGAGGAAAATATATATATCCATGACTGAATCATTTAGCAAAATCCCAACTCTGAACTGAAAACAACATTTTCAGCCAAATTAGCTCAAAATTCACAATTAAGATAAAAGATTTATTTGCAGAAGCAGCTGATACAAATGATCAGAATACGATTATTTCTTTGATCATAAAGGATTTTTGTCAAAGCCTATCAGAAAAATGTTTTTTGCTATTCACACACTCATTCACACATCTTTATGCCTACAGGTCATAAATATTCAATCTGATATACAAATATTTGGATAGACTCATTTTCTGTGTGTTTTATGTGCTTTACCTTATTCTTTTACCTAATAATGTAAATCAAATCAAACTTCAAGCTTTGATGCACTTTTTTCTCCAGTTTGTATTCTGTTAACAGAACAGCTGCACAAACAAGCCATTTCCTTTCATCTCTATGCCAACAATCGACACACAAAAAAAAGAAAGGAAAACGGGGTACATGAAGTGACAATTCTGTTATATTTGAGAGGAATCTGGGCAGCTTTCAAAAGCAAATGTATTTACTGTACACTAAATTATATATCTACAAGAACATACAGTTTATGTAAATGCATCCATGGTTACACCTGTATGCATGATCAAATTCATCAATCATCTCAATTTACTATTTGGATGCAAAAAAATGAGCCCTTCAAGGAAAAAAAACAGTTTCTGTTGCAATTAACGCAGCAGTGACACCTACTGGGCTTCAGAAGAACAAGTAGTTAAAATGCTGAGACTGACGATTACGCTCTTCTTAAGTGAAGGCAGAAGAAAGAAGCCTTAAGACAGAGGGGCAGTGAGTGTGTCTATGTGCAGGGCTTCATAAACCCCAGGAGGATCTCGTGCTGTCCGCTTATTCAACAGCTTCTCTGGAGGTTTACTTCAAAGTGGGGTACTGGCGGGGACCGCCCAAACGACCAGAGCGCACTCCACCTCCTGATGGCGCACTTGTCTGGAAAAGAAAGGACTGTAATTTTTAGGGACTAAAGTTAGAGAAAAAAAGAAACAGAATCAGATTCTGGAAGTCTACCTGTGCAAACTGTGCAGGGTTGTAGAAGGTGATGCCTCCCGTGGGTGCAGGTCCCTGGGCAGGGGGACTCTGTCGAAAGACAGAGTTAGTGAAGTTACTACTACTGCAGCTGGTTAAACACTCAAACCAAAGACCACCACAGTGGGGCTTGACAACACTGAGCAGAAACCAGGGAAAAAGCAACGTGAATCCACACCACTGTTACAGTTCAGCCATGCAAAGCCTGTGTCATGTGTCAAGTTTGCCTTGTTGTGATTGTACATTTTTATGAACAACAAGGAAAATAAACAGGTTCACAATAGTTAATGAAATGAGGTGATATTAATTTTCATATTTGTGACAAAAAAAAACAATAATGCAGCCAATTCAAAGTGAGGTCACTTCAGATTTAGTCGAGTCATGCAGGCGATTGTTTACGCAGTGGTGAGACTACAGCCCTTTATTACATCACCTCTGGACTTTACCGCCCCCTAGGGGATCTTTTTGCTGTTCAGTGTTCCCTCATTTATGTCATGGGAGTTGTGTTCTAAAAATAACTCGTGATGAGTGAAATCTGCAAAGTGGTCATCTTTATTTTTTATAATTGCTAGACGTTTAGGACCGTAAACCCCTCACTATACAATTCATTTATTTCTCTCTTGTTTGAACTCTCAAAGTTAAACCTTAGTAGAGAAATATGTCTGGTATTATAGAATGCAATAGATCCGCTCGTGATCAAAGATGTATGTAGATTTGGCAAACTGAACGCATTCTGTACAGGAAACACAGCATGGTGAAAAATGATTAACAGTTCAGTCAATCAATACACAAAACATTGTAAAATATTTTTAAAAATCATGCAAAATTGTACTAAAAAAAAATCTGTGAATGTGTGCTTTTTAACTTTAATCTGCTAACATTTTCTCATCATTTTTTTTTACAGATTTTAGTTGATTCGCAGAAGCGGGAAAAAGTGTTGTAGTAAAATAAGCCTTGTTCTTAAGATTTTATTGAGATGATTTAAAGAAAAGATTAGATGCAAATACATTCCTTGCTCTTTTCATGCAAGCTGCACTCAAATCCTTAAACTAACCATTTATACTTCAATAAACAACAGTTTCCAGGGCTCAGAACCATCTGTACCAGCAGTTTCATATAAACCGGAGCTGTGTTTGTAATGATCACCAGCAAAAAGCACCATAACATTTGTGCTGATGGGGCTGTGCTCTTAATCAAACAAATAGAATAACAACAACAAGCTCCAAAAAATGTGTTTTTTTTAGAACATCCCTGATCTGAGCTGCAAATTGTAAGAACATTTCAGTCTTTGGAAATATTAATGTATCACTGACAGGTTTAGATTTAGTGTAATAATAAGAAATACTGAAAATACCAGCCTTCTGCAGCTCTTCATATTTGCTTTGTTGTATGAATTTAGGGATGGAGAGGGTAGCATTGTTTTTAGAAGTGTTTTCCACACTGCTAAAAAGACTTTTTACAGGATATTCTGACTATGTTACAAGTTCTTGAAAACTTTTTGGATCACTAGATAGATCATAATATGGTAAAATGAGATTATTGACTCAATGAAGCATTTTTTTTCTCACGCTCGTATTTGTATTTGTACCAGAGCATCCACATTGAACACTTGATCACTTCTCTAACACAAACAGCTTCTCTGAAAAAGTACTGCATTTCAGGTTAGCTGCTCAATGTTATTGATTCTCCGACTGTGAAGGTTGAAAATGACATCTCCACACAGACAAGTGAGTCACTGCTGCTCTACTTGTTTCAAGCCCACTGAGCATTTCCGTTTG
The DNA here is from genome assembly GCA_036245035.1 of Adrianichthys oophorus. Taxonomy (NCBI): domain Eukaryota; kingdom Metazoa; phylum Chordata; class Actinopteri; order Beloniformes; family Adrianichthyidae; genus Adrianichthys; species Adrianichthys oophorus. The sequence continues at coordinate 8,593,822 of BSAI01000108.1, forward strand.
CATGCGTGTGTTCTGGCTGCTTTCGTTCCGTTAGTAACGCTGGAGGCTAAATTAGATTCAGCACACAGGCAAGCAGGTTACAAGAGGCAAAGCTTTGTGGATAAACGGTGACATTAATGATGCAGCGAGCTAATGCAGGGTGATGGAGGAGGGTGGAGGGGATGAAGAATCCGAGGCCTGACTGGAGGTACCTGGTTTAAATGCTGACTCACTTCGCGTGATAAAGAACTCATTGAGCTAGAACGTGAGAGCTTAAAAGGGGGCAGAGAGGAATAAAAAGAGAGACAAAGTAGAAACCCAGATGAATGAATTCCATGCATTCAATTAGTTTCAATTCAACAGTTTAGGATGAAAATGAGCTAATTAGCATTGGAAAAAGCAGTTCATTAAACATCAGTCATGATGAGGATTATAACACAGCTACACTGAACAGAAAATGCAGTATTTTTTTTAGGGTTTTAATAAAATAATGTAAGTCAGCATGCAAACAAAAACAATTTCTTATTTGTGTTAAATTACTAAGAAAAAGTTAAAAAAAAAAAAAAAAAAGCTGCGTTTTAACACCTAATGTTGGATCTTACCTCTCCAGACTGAGAACTATCAAGAGCAGGAGGACCTTCAGGGGCTGGCAGTATCATCGTCGGGTTGAACATCTGAATATTTGATTACAAAAGAAACAACTTTTCAATGAGTAACAGCTCTGAACATCTTTCTTTTTTTAATAAACTGCCTTCAAAAGATGATACACTTAAACCGTAATAGACCATAAAGTAAATTAAAGATTAAACATTTCACCATATAGCTAAAAGTATAATTTAAGACACTGGTTTACATATACAGTCATAAAATAATCAGATCTTTATTAAATATTCAAATCAAAGCAGATGCAACCTCAAATTATAAACAAAAATGGACTTATTGGATCATTTAAAAAAAAAAAAGGTTGTCAATTTGGAAGAAACGCCTTCTTCCTGCTTTTAAACTCAGAAGCTGTTAGGTCTGACTACAACGAACAAAACACCAGAATAAATGAGAATCTTCAGAAAAACATGTTTTATTTGGATCTTTAAAGAGTATCAACTCAAAGCAAAGGAGAAATAAAACATGATCCAACAAGACTGCTCATCCATTTACAAAGAGCTAAAGAATTTTTCATAACCTCTTTGGATTTCAACATTCTGCAACTTTAGAGTGTTTTCCAAACTTGGGACTGGCATTTTCACGCAATGACATGTTAAGTTTTGTATAAAGTAAACCGAAACTAAACAACTTATTTTTTCAGACGAGACCATTACTGTCATGTTTGATCAGAATAACATTTTCCTATTTTTTTTTGGAAGAGCTGCAGATAATAAAATCTTCTGACTGCAGATATGTGTTACTCAATCTGGGTTGTTTGCCCAGTTTCTCTGCTCCAAAACTACAGAGTCAACCCTACAAAAGCCTAATACTGGGTCGATTCAGTGTGTTGTGTTCCAACGGAGGAAATCAGAGAATCAGAGAGAGCAGGGAGTCATGAGGACATGAATGAAGAAATGCTGCTGTGAAGAAAACTGGAGCAGGAGTTGATTAATGCCTCCACTGTGAACGCTTAGGAAGAATCTGATCGTTGTTTTTGTTCTATAACACTTAACAATACTTATTTTATTACAAAGGTTTGAACTTTTGAAAAGGGTGAAAATGTCATGCCTGTCTAAGAAAAGTGTGTAGTGAGGGGTTTCACAGCTTTAACATCTGTAAGTTTTCTTTACAGATTTCACCTATTCAAGTTATTTTTAGAATGTAAACCCCGCAATAAAGGGGAATACTATTTATTTTTAAAAGCTAACAAAGAGAAGCAGGATTGTCTTTTCGATACCTGTGCAGCAGAGCTATTCGGGGAATTCTGCTCGTGGTTTCCACCTTCATTGCCCTCAAGAGGTTGTTGATCGTCTGGAGCTACAAGACATAAATCAAAATTAGACTTTTTTTTTTTTTTTTTTTTTTTAAAGGAAACAATACATCTAAATACTGATTTAACTCATTTTAATCCTTAACACACACCTGAACTAGGCACAAATAGGTTATTGGGCATCGACATTGGAGCCAAAGGAGCAAAGAGGTCTGCTGGAGCAGGGGCCACTCCACTCGCTTTAGTTGTTCTACTTGGGTTCAGAACATCCACATATCTGCCCTTAGATCCTGGGAAGACGGATAATATTTGAGCAGTTAGTCACCAAGAACCATGCACAGGCTGTTAGTGCAGCCAAAATCCACAGCAAATGCTATTATTTTCACCTGCTTTAATCGAGAACATGTTGACACCACCACTTGGTGGAGCAGCTGGTCCTCCAGGACCAGGAATCTGAGGCATGGCGGGGAACCCAGAGGGAGGTGGGGGAGGTGGTTTACTCTAAACGGTTAAAAACAGAACATCAGAAATGATCTGAAAAGTTTTAGTCTTCCTAAAAATGAAGTCCATTCCTGACCTCCTCTTCTGGCTCGTTCAGGTCCACCCATCTCTGCTTCTTTTCATCCCACACAATCTGTCAAACAAAGTCCTCAAATCTGTCATTCATGCTTAAGTCACGGAAAACTGATCAACTAAAAAGAAAAGTGTTTAAAAAAAGAGATGCAGGCAAAGAATAGTGACTCACAGATGGGTTTTTGTCATCTGGCAAGTGAGCCTCATTCCTCTTCGGCATCAGCCATTTAAACCAGCTACTCTTCTGTTTGCACAGGTTAGAGGAAACACATTTAAGTCAAACAACTGAAACGGCAAGACCATAGACTAAAGATCTACCAGCCCACTGGTGGGTGGAGCATGAACCTTGTTCGGTGAATCTTTCTTGGTGATTGTTGCCTCTTTTCGTGGCTGCTCTGGGATAGGTGGGGGAGGCGGGGACACCTGCTTCACGGAGTTTGCCCGCTCCCTTACAGAGATATTTGATGATATCGACGCTCTACGAGAGCTGTTCCCAGAGTTCTGCAGAACAGAAAATAAATAGAACTGAGTTGATCTGGCTTTTATATGTGATCCTAAGATTAGATTCCTGCTTTACAATAATTTGAATAAAGAAATACTCAGAAACACAATTTTGAGCTGAATTTTCTTATTACATGTTCTCCATAATCAGAAAAATGCCACAAGAACATGTTAAAAACACAATTTTCGTTTTGGTGGGACTTCAATGAAACATAGATGAAAAAATAAAATAAAAAAAACAACTAGTCCTAATGTCTCAATGCCAATTACAAGAGTTAACTGGGGGCGTTTATTGAAGACATTTTGGTAGATTTTTGAGTGTGTTCAGTCTTGACGGACAAATGTCTTGATTTTTTTGATGTGCGTTTAGCTAAATTAGCTTACAAAACACTAGGGGTGTAACAGATCGTGGTTGATCCGTGCGGATCACTCCTTGTATGGGCCTCGCGCGTGCATCATTTAAATGAACTCTCCATTCACCCCAAACCCAATTTTCGTGTCAAATTCACATCCAGCATCTGTTTTAAAATGCGTCAAAGTTGTTGCTTTAAATTTGTCCAAAAAAGTGTCCACATAAAGCTCCCGCTCCGTGTGGGAGGAGCTGCCGTCAAAAGTTTTTCTCATCAGGGCGGACACGGATGATTAGCGATCTGGTATATTTATTTTAAAGAGCTCTACAAAAGCATCAATGAGCAGTCCATGTCTCCATGTTCGGGTTCATGAAATCATTCTGACTCTCCAAGTGAGGAGAACAGACATGTACTCTATATAAAGGTGAGGAACAGCAGCTGCACCCACTGTGGCAGGAGAAACCCGCTGCTCCCTCTGTAACAAGTGAGAGGGGTTTTATTGCAGAGGACACACTGAAGAGATCTGAAGTAGAGAATAATGACACCCCCTGCTTCGCTTACTTTCTTTTTTAAGTAAAATTTTGTTTGTTTTTTCTTTCAGAATCAATGTCTCATTATGCACTTTGTATGGGCATCCTGAAGATTTTTTAGAAATAGGAATGAGGTCATATATACAAAATATCATTGTTTTTTAAATAGGCCTCAATGATCCAATATTTTGATGTTCTAATACATGCAGGACTTTATATATGCTTTAAAAATATGTGTTTTAAAGCTTTCAAAAAATAATAAATTGTAAGCTTTTATTTTGTAGTTTTTTTTTTTCATTTTACTGATAACAAAAAAAATAAAAATCCGAACCACGACACTAAAACCGTGACACGATCCGAACCATGGATTTTGTGACCCGTTACACCTGTGCTAACCACACAGACTTACCAGATGTGATGAGGATTCTGAAATGGTGCGTGTTCTGCCAGAAGTCTGTAATGTAAAACACTAAGGTAAGATTTTCATGTTGTTCAATGAATCAGAAGAATAATTCAGTAACTGACCTTTTTAGCCATGTAATCATACAAGTCCGACTGAGGTGTGAAAGAGTTTCTGGGAAGGGGGGATGGCATTACGGGTTGGGAGTCTAATGGAGGTTGTGGCTGCTCCATAGGTGGCATGTGCTGTGCAGGGAAAGGTGGGGGGTTCATTTGCACAGGTGAATGTGGCCCTGGTGGAGGAGGCATGTGTGTGGACACTTGTGTGGGAGCTCCAGGTATATGATGGCCTCCTGGTACCGGCACATGCTGTGGTTGGAAGGAGGGAGGAGTAATGCCGGGATCCTGTTGAGGGAAACCAGAGACGGGAAATTGTCCTGGTTGTCCAATAGGGGGTACTGGGTAGAACTGCGGTGGATCGGCAGAGGGATAGACACGAGGAGGACCCATGTCGTCTCGGATGATGGAGGTGGGAGCTGCAAGAAAGAATAGATTTAAAATTTACAACCCAAGTTACTTTGGGTTCAACCCAAAGTAATTGTGAGGGATCACTTTACTAGGTCCACCATCCACAGGAAGAACCACACGAGGAAACAATAACATGTGATTTGGGCGACTGTCAGGTATATCAAGAGTTATGCAACATGAGACAGCGCCCTATTATGAGCCGTTGGGTCTCTACATTCAGAACAGCAGCCTGGTTTGTATGGAGAGCAGTAAGTCTGACCTGTTCCCTAAACATCTTGGACTACAGCAAAGATGTTTCTTGTCATGGATTCTGTTAAGAACTTTTAAGGAAAGAATTTCTTGGTGCAACTGGAAAGCAGAGAGAGTTCGGTTTAGGATTTCATGAGATTTTGCAGGTGAACTGGTTTCCTTAAAGCCATTTCAGATGATACGCGTTTCTCTCTCTGATGCCTCCAGAAAGCCTTCCTGGAGAAGTATTTTGTGCATTTTTCTCTGTCACACCAGGAGGAGACTCACAGGAGAACTTAATATGTGCTAGAACAGGGCTGTCAAAATCCAGACCTCGAGGAGCGCCCTCCTGTTGGTTTTCCAGAAATCCTGTCTCATCTGCTGTTGATTATCTGGATCAAGTGTGTTTGGTCAATAAGGAGCTTCAATGGCAGGTAAAATTGTTCAATGGTTTGAAAACTTGAAGGACACCGGCACTCAAGGCCTGGATTTTGACACCTCTGCAATAGAAGGACTATCTCTTATGTCTCTCACCTGGTCTGAGAGCACCTCAGCCCCCTCCCCAGCAGAACTAGAGGAGGGTTCTGTTGAGAGTGAAGTCTGTGTGTCTCTACAGACACAGTTGCCCTCATAACCTCACACTGAATAAATAGTAGAGGATGGATGGACATCACTACTTTGAGTAAAAGCAGATGTTGACAAATTCACACACCTGGAGGCATCAGCTGGACTCCTTGTGAGGGAGGTCCGGGCAATAAGGAGGTCAGTGGGTTGTCTGGAGCTGGACTGTCAACCTCCACTGGCATGCTGTATGGTTCAGAAGGAGTCAACTGGTCCAAGTCAGAAGTTTCACTGCGGCAATCAAACTGTGGAGGAGTTCTTCTGTCCACGCTGTATGTAACTGCACCCGTCTGTGGAAAAAAGACCAAAAGGCATTAATGGCTGTACTTTTCCATGGTATGCATGACCCAAATAAAAAAAAAAAATTAAAAAGATAATATAATACCGCAAATTTCTAAAACTGTTGCCTTAATAAAAATAATATGGGTGAAAATGATAATTTTAAAAAAAGTTTTATCATTATTCAAGCTATGTTAACTTTTTGGAAGTGGTTTAAGAAAGGGATTTACTTACTAAAAAAAAAAAAAAAAAAAATCAATATCGTTTCATTAAAAACATCAATTGATTTTCCTTTAAATTAAAAAGTAGTGATACCCAAGTTAAAGAAAACTATTTTGGCCAAATACAGCAATGTTGTTACACATTTATTTATGTCTCTACTAACCACTTTCAGTGTTAAACCTGGAAAAAACAAGTTGAATTAAGCTAAAGTTTATATAATTTTTATGAATAACTAAGCTATGGAAGCAAACAAAACAGATTTAGAACAAAACGGACTGGCGATATCAGGACGAGGACATAAACAAAACAGATACGGATCGTGTCT
>BSAI01000108.1:8600368-8697796 GCA_036245035.1 Adrianichthys oophorus
CCCCCCCCCCCCCCCCCCCCCAACAAAAAAACCATCAATTTTTTAATAGACAAAAAAAATTCTAACGAAGATTACCTTTTTTTATTATTATTATTTAATGCAATACGCTTCTATAATAAACTTAAACTAATTAAAATGTTTTTTTTTCTTACCCAGATCTGTCCACTCAACTGCCTGAGTTCAATCAACCAATCTGGCTCGAGAAACCATTCCAGCTCCGGCTTTTCCTTCAGTTGTGGATCATAGAATCGCAGCTTTTCTGACATCTTTCAGAAAAAAAACCCAAAAACATGACGTCAGAGGAAAACTATGTTTTGTTTTGAGTTTTTAAATAGTTAATACTCGCAAAGAAGATTAAGTGAAAACCTGGATGATCTGGCTGATGAACACAGGGGAGTAATAGGAAGGCTGCACGAGGACAGTCTTGGATATAACTTCACAGTAATGAAAGGCCTGGGCACACAGGCCTGCTTCAGCCAAGCGGCATGCATAGATCAACTTGAATACCTGATAAAAAATGATGAAAGATTTCCTTTATTAGAAATGTACAGTCTGTAAAATCTAATGTGGCTCAGAAATACAAAGAACATGTGTTTTATAGACCTGCACAGACCTGTTTACCATTTCCAAACAGTGAAGTACATCTAACAGTATTTAAAGTTAAAAACAAACCTGGAAATTGGGCAATGAACAGGGCTGGGAGCCTAAGGACTGAGCATACTCGTACGCTTCAGTCCTCTGGATTGCTTCATTTGTGGCAAACTGTTGAAAGGACAAACTGAAGGGACAAAACAACAAAAAAGTTTCTAAAACAAATATTTTATTTTACTTTGTAGCTAAAGCTTTTTCAGATTTGAGTGTAACCTGTGGTTGGCGCCAATTAGAACCATCTTGGTGCTCTTCTTTGTGAAAACTCCCAGACCAACTTGTGCCATCAGGTAACAGAAGTGTGCAGCATCAGTGAGACCTTTAGAGGCTGCACATAACAAATTAAAAAAGGAGAGAATGAACAGAAATACTTATTTAAACACTGTGAAATTGTCTGCCTGTCTTTTTCACCTTACCAAGAGTGTCACCCATGGTGGTGATTGTGCGAGTATCCAAGTCCAGAGTCTGTGTGAGGTTTGACAGGACCATGGCTAAATGAGGACGCCAGTCGCCCCATTTCTCCTCTCCACAGCACTATGAAAGATGAGAGGAACATCTCAGCTAAGACAGCAACAAGGACACAGAGCTCACTATACCAGAAGTCTTACTCCAATCATCTTTTGATCTATTTTTGAAGCATTCTGGGTGGTCTTTTAATTATGGTTATGAAGTTTTTAGGAAAAATCAAAATAACCTGAGTTGTTTTCTCGGACTGTTTCTGCAAAGCAGCAGGAGTTTATTAGAAATTCACCTTGCAGTTGGGGGTGAGACTATTGGTGCGATGCAAGCCTGCGCTGATTTTTAATCAGCCCTTTGTTTACATGCACTCTTCCTAGCTTACAGCCCCTCACCACCCCAAACTAACAATAACAGTGCAACAAAATGGCGAGCAATATTGGAGCTATGCAGTTTTATGTCAAATACCAGCTCAGACAAGGAAAACAAAGGCGTACATGGATCTATTTGTCTGCAAGTGGATGTATTGAAATGGAGCAAAGCAGCGAACTTGTAGCCCACCAATTGTCATTTGTATGTAAGAACAGCTTTTTAAAACTGTTTTTGTCTGATCCTGATTCACTACGATTTTAATAAAGAAATACTCAGAAATACAGTTTTAATCAGCATTTTCCTTTAGATATGTCCTCCATCATGAGAAAAAGGCCACAAAAACATGCTAAAAACACAAATTTTATTCGAGAGAGTCTTTAAAAGATAAGATGGGTGCAAAAAAAAAAGATCAGTAATGAACGACATAAGGAAAACTCACAGTGGCTGATGCAGGCATTCTTCCTGACATCAACTGGTAAATCGTCTGGAGAGGATCATTCATTGGTAAACTATTTGCAAACCTAAAAATATATAAATACATAAAATATGAGTGCAGGGTGAAAATGTAGGAAGGAATTTAAAGGGAAAAAAAAAAGGGAAACAGCTTTGTACCTTGTCATGACACGTGCATGAGTTCGGCTATCCATCTTACTGGCCAATAGTAACGCATGACCCCAGAGACCAGCTTTCATGGCAGCTTCCAGAGCATCCTATTCCCCAGAAAAAATAAACCCTCAGCTCTCAAACTATGGACTATTTGAATAAAGTGAAAGGACGTTTTTCTTACTTTTTTGCGGCCAAACAGCAGCAGTTCCCTGAAGCGCTCTGTTTCCTTGCCAACATTTTCTGGGACAGTCATAAAGGTGTCGGATAGAAGAGATAGTGGTCCAGTTCCTTGATCCTCCTCAGCTTGTGCCAGTGGTTCATTATTAAAATCAATCAAATTTGCCTCATTGGGACTCTTGCCAGGAAGCCAGACAGAACGATGCTCCTTCAACAAAAGATCGGCAATGTCTGTACCGACAACAGTCTGAAGAAACAAAAGAAAAGGATGACATTTTCAGCAAAATCTTTAAAAAAAATATTCAGCATCTTAAGTATTTGAAGCTACATCAGCATAGTCTTACTCCATTCTGTCTGCAAAGCAGTACAATAAAGTCCCAGAGCAGGTGAGCAGAATCTCTGTCCAGGAGGTTGTTGTCACGGGAACACTCTAGTCCTTTGTTTTGGGAGAATTTGATCACATCCACTTTATGGGTCTCCCCTCTAAAAACACACAATAAAAGGTTGAAAATAACAGATACACTAGATCCATTTAAACAATATCAAGCTATATTTTTGAAATCTAACAATTCAGTAAATATTTGAATAGCAGTTTAAATAAAGCTGCTACCATAAGGGGGCTGCAATGCCTGCAAAAATGTTCCCAATTTTTAAGATTCACTGGATTCCTGCAAACTGAACAAACAACCCAAAGAGTTTACATTAAAACTCACAGCAAAACACATGCATGAGTTAAGTGGATTACTCAAAAACTTTCCAGTAAAAAAACTTCATATTTTCAGTAGTAGTAGTCTTTGATGTACTTGGTAGGTATGTGAAGGAATAGTGAAGAAATAAATTGAGCAACAGGATTTAATCTAAGCCAAACCAAGATAAGTCATGTCAAATTTACACTTTTTATGCTTTTTCACGTGTTTTAATAAAACAACCATGCAGGTAAAACACTTAACTTTTTCCGAAAATCTTTTTTTTTTTGTGGTAGTACTTCATGTAGTACTTTATAATATTAAAAAGGAAATATACTCTAATGGAAGGAAAATGTTTGTTCAAAAATCAAATGTAGGCTTTTGTATTTCCTTTTATTTGTGAGGATTTCCAATCGAGCACAGTCAGCATTCATGAAAAGGTATAACATAATTTTTCCTGAAGCTTCACAGATTCTCAGCAGTCGCAACCCTGCTACCGTAATTCTCCTTAAAAATTGCGCAGTAAAAATTCAGTGGTGGCTGATTTCACCAGAGATTTGCGAACGGCGGCTCACTTGACCGCAGTTTGAATTTGAGTTTACACTTGGATAACAGTAAAGCAGACAATAAACGGCATTTATAAATTACTTTTAAGCAATTCCATTTTCTTGAAGAAAAAAAAACAGAAAAAAGTTAAATGCCCGAGGTATTTCTGTGTAAAATAGTGTTAGAATTTGGCAGATAAAATATTTGTTTGGCTGGTAGATTTTTTTTTCATCAACTGGCCAACTTGGCCAGTGTTACAAAAATTACATTTTGGCCCCTGTGCGGAGATATTTTTAGTTATTTAAAATCAGACAAAAAACAGAATAACATCCACTGCAAATTTCGCAAAAAGCATGTTCCTTCTAAAACTGGAAATACCACCAAGCTTTTTTATCACCTAAAGCAGTGCCACCAAGCATGCTCAATCTTAGACAGAAATAAACAATAACTCACCAGCAAAAACAACATAGTTTAATCCTGCTCAGTAGCAAGTCTATGTGAAGAAATTCTGAGAATTTCCTTTTAGTTCTTAGCTTATTCACAGGATGTTGATAAAAATGTCAATTTTTTGTTTGTTCTGTAAAACATGAAAACATTAGAATTTATCTGTAGAACTAATGTTTTCTTTTTCAATGGAACTGATCAAGCAGTTTAGTGGTCTGTTTTTCTATGTTCTCTTCTAAAACTTGAAAGCTTTTGCTTTAATTTCAGTTTAATTTGTAATATGTAGCAGTATGCCTTTTTTTAGTTTTCTAAAAAAAACTGTTGCATTTAGGTTCCTTCAGTGCATCTGCTGATGATTACACATTTCTCTTATGAGCCAGAGTGTTCAAATTTGACAGATATAGTAATTTGGTTTACATCGTAATATATATTGTTATTGCCTAAAATAAAAATTAAACAAAAACTATATTGTGATATAAAAAAAAAAAGATATTTCTCAGCCCTAATTGTACCCTTTCTTGCAAAGAACATTAAAAAATCATTTTATTTTTGATAAATTGTTTTTTTTTGTTTTATGAAAAACAGCATAAATACAATCACAACCACATTATAAATACAGCTTTATAAACGCAACTACGTTTACCACAACTGTTCATAATGTATTCATGTTCCCATTTCAGGTTTTTGGTGTTGTTTCATGCGTAATTTACCCAGCACTGACAGTGCGTTATTTTGATAAAATAAAAATAAATATTTTTTAAACAAAAGTTAAATAGCTTACTTAATAAGAGGACCAGGGAATGTCCGTAGCTCTGCCTGATCAGAAGTGTCCTGTAGCATGGTCTTTAAAAAAAAAAAAAGGAACAAGAGAATTAACACACTGCAAGTTCTTACATTATATTTTCACAGTAAGAGTTTAATAGTTGCTCCAAAGTAAGTATACTCCTGGATGCATAATAATACATTAACGTCTTCGTTATGTCAAAATGTCGTCATTACATCTATGAGCAAATGTTTCTTTGAGTTACTAATGTGTTCCTATGAGAAAGGACTAAAATACCATCTGTTCAGATGTACCTCCAAGTTGTAGACATCAACTAAAGCTGGCTGTCCAGCTGAGGGAAGATTGGGTAAGACCTGAACCAAATGACCACCGGGTCCGAAGCGGGCACAGCGGTGAGGTATGGTGAACTTTTCTGGGGTTGCTGGACGAGGGGGAGCTAGAAGAGAAATGAGAGTCAGATTAGAAGTACTTCACCAAACCCCTGTTTGGATTTTAACATACATTAGAATTGGAAAGCACAACTCTCAGTTTAAGTATAGCTTTTTAATGTTAAAATCTAGAGTCACCCTGATGTTGATTTTTAACTGACTTAAAATCAACTTGTTCAGATTAAAATTTACAGGGAGGAACCTGAGCTTCAATCTGAAGTTCTTGAAATGACTCCAGTGGTTAATGTTAGCAAAAGCTCAACAGCAGTGTGACTCTAGAAGTTGCATTTCCTTAACCACTTACTCCTGAAATATCTAACATTTTAATCTGCTCCTGGTTGATTCTAATCAGTGTAACCCTCTATTGTATACTCACGTTGTTTAGGGGCATTCCAGGAGCCGTCTGTGGTGTAATCTGAGGAGTAGGGGTACTGGGTGGTGTCAGTCTGATTGGGGTACGGCGCGTATGAGTAGTTCACAGCCATAGAAGCGTTGTCACAAACATCGACTGTCAAGTCAGGTTGACTCCTGTAAATCTGGCTCTTTAGTGGGGAGGAAATTGAAGAAAACTGTAAGGCTTCTTTTATATTATTATATTATAGTATTATTGTTCTAAACGTACAGTGACTTAAACTCCAGTCTGATTTAAGATGTTTTGTTCTTTATTATGCTTTATTTGGCTTCTGTGAATTGTACTCCAACTGTTTGTAAATGATTGTTTTGATTAAATTTTTTGACAATCTTTGAAAGGAGTGAGTGGTCTGCCAATGTGACATAAGAGCTATGTTACTACTACTACTACTAAGTTTTGGCATTACTACTACCAATGTGCAACAGTTATAGATTTAAAGTATTTAAACTACTTGATAAAATGGAATTTAAATGGAACATGGTCAAGTAAGTATTACAGAAAATGGACGTATAGTAAATTGATCGAATTTGGCTTTTTTTAAAAACTCTCTTATGAACTGGAAAAAAAAAATCCAGTGTGCAGTACAAATACTCCACCTGTTGTGAGCGTGTGCTAAAGCTGCTCCGCCTACTGTGGTGGCTGTGGGAGCTGCGCACGCTGTGTGCCGACTGCTCACTGTGGATGCTACGCCGATCAAAGTCATCCCTGTACATGTTGCCGCCACAACGGTTTTCATCATCAAAACTGGGGTCATAACCAGGATAGTATCTCCACTGGTCTTCATATCCATCTTTCCTATTAAAATAGGGTGTGTATTCAGAAAAACCACAACAAACAACCCAAGTTTCACTCCCAAGATATGAAAAGCATTTAAGATGCATACCTTGCAGGATACGTGGGCTGATTATAGTAATTGTTTCTGTATGTGTCATCATAGTAAGACCAGTATGACTGATCATAGTATCCTCTGTATCGTGGGTCATACTGTCCATAATATCCTTTGTGAAGGAGAAAATGTTCAAACATGAAAAATAATTGACAACATTATGTTTTTAGAACAACACAAAATATTCAGATTCAGATTTGTTTTCTACATGAATATATTTCGATTTTTTTTTTCTGTAGCTCATACCTCCATATTCATAGTGCTTGGAATAGTCTGCATAATAGTCGCTGTAGGCACTTCGGTTTGCTCTGCTTTCATCAGTGTAGCCTTGCCTTTTGGAAAAAGCAGAAAAAGTGTCAGATTCTAAGCTCTACAAAATCAAAAGAGTTAAAGACTTTAATAAGATCATTAAGGGTTAAGACATGATGCTTCCCCTTATTCTGGTAAAAACATTAAACAGTTACGTTAGAAAGAGAAAATCTGTGATTTTTTGAGGAGACACTGAACAGAGTATATTGATTGACAAGGTCCACAGCCAATCAGGACACAGAGAACAATGCTCAGTAAACAAGAAAAAAAAATCCATGAGACCGCAAAAGCTGAACTGAACTATAGTGATGGAACTCTGTAATGCCAAAAACTTAGAAAGTGTTCTCCATTAACAATATCAAGATAAAAAGGAAAAGTTCAACTTTTGTTTAAGCTTTTTTAAAAGATATGATAAAGGGTTAAGGTGTACGTTACTTCATCTTCATTTTTACTTCACTGTCTATTTGTCTTTGCTTTCTCTTTATTGTGTGGGTCAGAATTGCTCATGGGAGACCATCTCAAAATATGTCTTTGTACACGTATTTGTTAAGTAAGAGGCAGACATAAAATAAAAATTTTATTCTTTAAGATGCACCTTTCCGTTCTCCAAGTTCTTACATTCTAAAGTTGTAAAATGTATGTTGTATTCTGTACATGTCTTTGTATTTCTTAAACCTTCATGAAAGGAAAAAAATAAATAAAGAAAGAAAAGAGACACAAAGCTGTATAAACTAGTTGGTAAAATAAAGTGCATTTCAAAAAAATCTTACCTTGAAGAGGGTCTGTCCGAGTACTGGCTGGCTCTTGAGTTGGGTCGATCTGATGGCGGCTCCCTGTACTGGTAGTTTGGATCACGGTAATTCTGGCTCTGCCCTTCATATCTGCCATACCAGGGATCTGCTCTGGCATGATATGAGTTATCCTGAGGGAAAATTTATAGTAATTATCATGCATATTAGCAAACCAGCACATAAAGAGAGTTTGCCCCTTACCTGATAATACTGTAACCTTGGATCCCCAGGTGGGGGCATATACTGACCAGGAGGATATTGTGCTCTGCTATCTGGGTATTCTCCATAATTTCCATAATAAGCTGCATACATTTGCCCTGGAACAGGAGGAGGTGGTGCCCCATAGCTCTGATGGCTGCCAGCGGTAGACGATGGGCGTGGTGGCTCCATTGACTGGGGTTGGGAAGTTGCAGGACGCTCTGGCCCTTGAGTCTGTGAAGTTGTAATAGCCCCCCCTGCAGGGTGCTCTTCTGTTTGAGATGAACTTTGATTGTAAGAAAGTTGCGCTGCACTCACAGGAATGGGAGGAGCACTGTTTTGGCTCTGTGGAGCAGCCTGAGAATCTAATATTAGTGAAGATGTGTCTGAGGATAGCTGAGAGTTAACAGCTGGTGGTAGAGGTGCTGACAAAACCTGCGGGACAAATGCAGAGACTGGAGCTTGAGAAGAATAATTCCTCTCCACACTTGTGCCATGCTGAGCATCTTTGGTGACCTGCAGGTAAAATCCATTATTACACTGTGGAGTCTCATGAAGAGAAGCCTGACCAGAAGTCTGGCTTTGGGTGTGCGATTGATGCATAGAAAAATCAAGTAGTTCGTAGTTTGTTGACTGATTAGGATTAGAGACAGGAGGTGTCACGAGGGAAGAAACATTGGAATTAACTTGGACAGCAGAAGGACCATCACCACCTAATGATTGGCCTCTTAAGAGAGGCGGATAGACTGGGTGAGAATGTGGCAGAACTGGGTTTTCTGATGTTGAAGCCACAGAGCTGTCTCGAGTCAGATTGAGAGGACTTTGAGCAGAAGGAGGGGGCATGGGTCCCAGAAGGGACAGCGAGTTTTTATTTGAGGACACTGAAGGTGATTGAGGGATCCCAGCACCTTGTGAAAGTGATCTTTCCAGGGGTGTGGCTTCTTTGTGACTGCATTGAGTGGATGATTGAGATGGACTTGGATGAATCACATTGTAATTGGATACAGGTGGGGCAATTAAAACAGGCTGGTGAAGTGAGCCAGAAACCAGAAGAGATGCATAGCCCAGGTTGCCTTGAGAGTCGGTTGTCACAGCATCACTCACCTTAGGTGGGTTTTCTAAATTCTCTGAGTGTTGCTGAGAAGACACCTGGATTCTTTGGGGGGGTTGCAGGTCCAGTGGACTGTCCTCTGGGGGCTGGATGACATCAGCACTAGGTTCTCGCAGAGGGGCCAGAACTGTAGGGGCAGCAGGAGCAAGGAGGATGTTAACACCCAAGCTTGCGGGGTCATTTTGAGCCCACAGAGTTGTCGCAGGGCTCTCGCAGGGCCGGCTGGCCCCAAAAGCACGAGATGAAGGACGAGAATGAGAAAGTACAACTGGATGTGTCACATGTGGTACACCACCTCCAGCACCTGGTGCCTGGGAGTGTCCTGGGCCAAAAATATTTTCCATATTGTCTGGCGGTTGTTCTAAGTTGCCAGATGTGCACTCTGTTCTCCCTTCAGCAACCATTTTAGCCCTATCGACCTCAGCAGGACGCACCCCCACTCCATGTGAGCGCACAGGTTCAAAGGAGCTGTTAGCACTGGTTTGAAAAATCCCAGTTGGTTTTGGAGGACTCGGCGTGGAAGGCCACATCTGCTCTGGGGAGCTTGGTTGCATGCCTGTTTCTACAGCCGGAGAGGTATCGATTTGTTCAAAGTAGCCTCCAGCAGCACTGGAAGGGTTAGCATCTTCAGCGAGGTGCGGGCTCTCCTGCTGAATAAAGGTGCCTTTGGCTCCCTGGTGCCGACGTCCGCCAGTTCCACTGCCATGACTCATATTGCTATAGTTTGATGATACACTGGCAGATCTCATTGGTCTTGGAACAGAATCTGGCATTTCTAAGTTGGGACCAGTTTCAAACTGGTCTATCCCATGAGGTGCAACAGCACTATTATGGCTCTCACTAGGTAATACTTCCTGATTTGGAACACACTCCAAATTCTCTACATGGTCAAACTGAGTATCGGGTGGCTTCTGGGTATTTCCTGGCACACCGTGACATCCCTCACTCAAGTAAGGAAGGTGTGAATTATCTTGTGCAGGGACTCCATGGTGAACCAAGGAGATGTCTGCATGTCCACCGAGGGTCTGCGGAATCCTTTGATGCTGAAAAGATCCAGCGAGACCATTTACTGCCTTATCTCTGTCGCCAGCCAGTGTTTCTTCATTTTCCACATCGTTGTCTTTGAAGAACATTGAGAGAGCACCAGAGTCCTCAGAGTTGGGGTCTGAGGCATGAGCAGCACTGAGCTCAGGCCCAGATGCTGCTTCAGCTGCCGAGCCAGCGGCATCAACAAGAAGTGGTGGATTGCTGTGGCCCGTACCCATTTGGTGATAATCTTGTGGTATCTGGTTGAACCATGAGTCTTGGGGAGCAGGGTTCTGAATTAAACTATTTTGAGAGTAAAAACTTGAACTGTGCTGCTGAATTCTGTTTGGGTCAGACCACTGGGAGTTAGCCGAGATAGTAGGATTTTGTGGGTAAAGAGGAGGTTGATTCTGGAGACCAGGCTGGGTTGGAGGGGTGGCTATGTTGTGATGAGGCGACTGACTGTGGGGGGGGTACATCTGAGTCTGTTGATTTGTATTTAATAGTTGTGGTGGAGGATCACTAGTAGGCTGGAAATAGTTTTGAACTGATGGAGGCCGACTTGTGTGTTCAGGGGCCCACTGAGGAAAGGGGGGGTGTGGCTGAAAGGGAACAGGATTAGAAGGAGGAAGTTGTCCTTGAAATGACTGATTAAAATGTGTCTGACTAGGTGCTGACGTTGCTGCCATAGGTGGGGACCCTGTGGACACAGACGGCATTTGATCACTTGAATTAAAGTATCCCTGTTCACTATTTGAAGATGTAAGTCCTGTTTGACTTGGAGCAGGAAAAGCTCCAGGAGGTACCGTACTGTGAGGGTTTAAGAGGGGAATCCCTGGCAAAGTGGATGGTGGAGGAACAGATGGAGCAAACGGAACACCCCCCAGTGTTTGTGGCTGTGGAGGCGGACTCGAACCATGCTGGGAATAGGTGGTGTTAGGTGGTGCTTGCATTTGAGGAAGGTTGCCCGTTGGTACTGTTGGGATACCACCTGTAGCCATAGGGGCAGGAGCTTGCCCAAATGCAAAAGGATTTGTCATGGGTTGGGTAGCAGGAGGCATTGTACCAGTCGCTGATGCGGACTTCTGAGGCCTGGTCCTACGAAACATATTTGGCCCAGAAGGAGGAGGGCCGGAGGCTCCCGGAGGCCCAGCCCGAGGAGGAGGTTGCATGCTCAGAAAACAAGCTGATCCCAATCACTCGGTAAGATATCACTGAAGACACTTAGGCGTAGTCAGGCATAACTGGACAGAAAGAAAAAGAGCAGTTAAAACAGACCATGCCCCCTTAATGAACTCATCCACACCTTTATTTGTATAAACAGAACAACGTGGCAATTTGCTTGTAGAGTTCTGAATTGATTCTGACTACTACTGGGTGTAGTAATAAAAGTATGCATTGTTTTTAGAACAGGTATATAGTGTTAATTCAGTGTTAAACTGAACTAAAATATGATTTGGATTTAGTGTCATGTCAAGTATTTGCAATAAATTGCACAAAACCTAAGCTCCTTAGTTTATGATTTTGGCACAATCATTGATGCAGTGTAGGCCTGCCAACACCCATCCCCTTGTTTACACTCTCTCCCGCTAGCTAACAGCCCCTCACACCTCCAGCTTAACACAAATGGTGAGCAATATTGGAGCTATCCAGCCGTAGAGTTATGAGCAAGATGCCAGCTCAGACAACGAAAACGAAGGCATACATGGATCTGTTTGCCTGCAAGTGGATGAATCTGAAGCTTTTTCCCCAACTACATTATTTTGTCTGCTCCTGATTCACAACATTTGAATAAAGAAATGCTCAGAAATGCCTAATCATCTTTACATGTGTCCTCTGTCATCACAAAAGGCCACAAGAATACTTAAAAACACCCAAAACACAATTTTTTTATCAAAGTGGATCTTAAACACTTCACAAACTTCGGAAAATGTTATTCCCTTACATATTAACAAGCATAAAATATTTTGTTACTTTTAAGTTATTGGTGTAATTAAACTAAAATCAACAAATGTATAACTTTAGAGCTGAGGAACAAACCACATAATTCTTTGACACAAAACAGCTGTTTTGGTTTATAACTTTTTCTTTTGCTATTGACACACAACATAACAATGGCTATTGTAAAGTTCCAAATCAAATTTATCAACATTAATTTGTTAAACTCTGATAAAATATGTTCCCTGATAGATATTTAAAAAAAAAACACCACATGAATCATGAAGTCAGTCAGAATTATGCATATATGATCAAATGTGGTTTAGAGGATGAATATGGCAATTTTGCAAGCTAGCTTAATGGGTACAGCTTGTGTTTTCCAAGACGCTACGTGATCCCGGATCTTTAAGGGTGGTTTATAGATTGACAGACCGGTTGCAACCCGGTAAGCTAGCGCTAACGTTGCTGACATTCTAACTTTTGTAAAGTCACAAATGCAAACATGATACTTTCGACTTTCTCCCAATATCTGAAACTTGTTGTTACATAACCGAGGCGTGCTCCCATAGATCTTGTCGGACATAAAGTTAATCTATACGGATCAGACTGCCAAAGAGGAAGAGTGCTTGGCTTAACAGCTAACGGGAACGCTACATTGCTCTGTCTTGAACGACATAACCAACATAACAAATAATTCAAGCGTGTAAAATTCAAACGAAACAGACAAAAAAATCAAAGGAATCAGCTTCAATTTCGAGTAAACTTTGCACTGAAAACGACAAACATATGCGACAGGACTCTGGCCACTCGTCGAGTGTTAATTAACAGGTTCACTGCCTGGTCAGTTAGCCTTAGCATTACTGGTTAGTTAGCATTGCTAACTACCTAGCCTGCGCTACCTACTCGTGAACATTTTAACGCCTCCTAATACAACAAATAAAAAGTTTGGCAAGCAAAAATGTTAATGTATTATCAAAATAAGGTCACTTGAGCTCATACATGTGTACAAATAAAAGTAAATTCTTACAAATTCGCAGGACACTGACTCTGACACACCACCATCTTCAATGAACACATCCTTCTATAATACGTGTACAAGCAGCGTCACAGGCCAAACACGTATTACGTCTAGTGGGCGGGCCTTATTTCAGTGGCGTCTCCACAAAATCCAGATGCGTAGGGCCAAGCGCGTCCCATTAATAAATAAAACAAAAAAAGCCAACCAATAATCTGATTTAGTTTAAGTCCGATTTGTAAAACGTAGCTTTTTAATCATAAATCTAACACATTTACCTCAAATAAGAGAAAGGCAATAACTTCAGAAAAAATAAGGATTTTTAAAAAACGATTTATAACTAAATAATAACATTAAACACAAGAAATGTATAATACTTGACAAAAATCACAGAAAAAATATTTTTTTCTATACTGTGGAAAATTTTGCATAGTAAAAAAATAATAAAAATACTTTTTACTATACTATTTTTTAATATATACAACATTTGGTAAAAAGATTGTTTTAGCAATACATAGACTTGATAAGAAACCTGATCTAAAATTTGTGTATTAACCAATTTAATGAACTAAAATAAAATGTTTATTGGGTTGTGATCTGCGAACTTTTTGTTTCTGCTTACAAATAATTTGTATTGGTTTGCCTTAGATTCTTATTGTAATTTACAAACGCTTCAAACAATGTGGCTGGTAAATAGGGTTGTAAATATTAACATGCTTAGACCAACTTTTAAAATCTTAAGATACGGTCATAGTTAGCACTGCACAATATTTTGTTGAAACTAAAACCCAATAGCTTATAACGGAACCATGTCAATAAACACGCACTAAATCAAACAGAAGGCATCACAGGAAAAAGAATTCGAATATTTTGTACAAAACATTCCTCTAATAATATAGTTCACATCCCCCTGCACCTAAAGAGGTAACAAAAGCCTCATTGATTCACAGCTATGACAGCAGGTCAACAGAGCCCTGTGTGGATTAACCGGGTCCTCCTCTGGCGCTGTCAGAGCAGGATGTTGTTTGCAAGTGAAGCACTAAAAGAGGAAAAAAGGATTAAAGCTAACAGAATCTAACTGCTGGCATGCCACACAGCAAAATGTTATAAATAAAAAATGTTAAAAAACAGAAAGTGGGACCAAAGTGCAGTTTATGCTAATTTAAGTAATGTTGTGGTTGTGTCTTGCCATATTCACAAGGTGCCACTAGGGGACACTGTGAAACCAATCTAACCATTGGTGCCACGTGTTTTTCTAAATGAAATAGTTTTTTTCCTTTTTATCATAGCAGTTAGACATGGAATATATTTAGATAAATAAAAAAAAATAAAAGTTTGTTTTATTATTAAGGGTATTTGTTGAAGACATATTGCTTTACCTGAAGTACACTGTATATGTGAACATTTTTTACTTGAAATACTTTTCTATTTTTTAATGATTGCAACCTGATTTTCAGAACACATTAAAAGTGTTTGTTTCCGAGAACTGTGCAAATCCATCTCCTCTAATGATCCACGGGCACTCTGAGGGTTGTGACGCGCCCTCAGTGATGTATTTGGTGCCTTTTCTTCCTTGCAACCCTCTTACAACCCTCTGATCCTAAGAAGTCTCAATGCTTGATGCGCTGATTGTCCACAAAAGAACCTGCAGCACACTTCAGTCGCCTCACAACAGGCCCTTCAGCCACTCTCTCAGCTTGGCTCCACCACCCCTAGGTATTTGGTAGTCTTCTAGTCATTGACCTTCTCCCTCTACTCTTCTTAGGTGACCACTGCATCCATAGCATGACTTGTTCAGTTGAGTCAGGTGTTGGGACCGACTTTGGGCTCATGCACTTTGGGACCTTCAACTCAAGTTTAACTCATGCCAGTTGCATTTTACCTGAGGCTTCTCCTCTGTCCTCACAAAAGAGGTGTTATTCCTGACTGTGGCCTGATGTTTACACTGCTGGATTACAGTGCAGATGGTGTCTGCAACCACCCTCAGCACACGGCTATGACAAATGTAAAACGATTTTAAAAATCACTGAAAGAAAAACACAATATGATAAATTGTTGTGCTGTCAAACTGGGTGTAGCACGTTGTCCATCAAAATAGTGTGCAGTCATCCGTCACAGTATATATACAGTGTTCAATCAGCTAGTGTAAATCACATTTGCAGCAAATAGAAACAATTCCACTGTCACATAAAATGAATGAGACCTAACATACACCGTCTTTGCGAAAGTTCAAGCACCCACGATGCAAACACAACTGTGTTTTGTTCACACACCTCCCTTTCCTCAACCTTCGCTCAGACTTGTTAACCGAAACCTATCCTCCCACTCGACTGTATCTGGAGATTTAATCCACAGGGCAGGTTGGAGCAGACCTCTGCACCTAGAATCCCTTTGTTTCTCATCTTGGTACATGATTAGTGTATTTAATATTTCTGATCTCCATGTGATATGACTTCACAGTACCTTGATTTGTGAGTAAATCCCTTATGTGTAACATTTGGCATGACCAAAGCAGTGATTAGTAATTGTTTGAGAACAAATCTTGGAAATCAATGTCACAGAAATTAAATACATAATTCAAGTGTGCACCTGACTTTTTCATAAATGTGATGTGGAAACCAAACTTAAATTCATGCTAAGCATTTAAACTCAATGTGAGTCTCTAGGCCAGGGGTCTGCAACCTTTAACGCCAAAAGAGACATTTGGTCCAGTTTCTTACTGACCAGAAGCAAGCAGGAGCCACAAAGAAAAATACACTTTATTTATGTTTGTGTGACTACAAAGCAATTCATTCTTAAAATGTAGCTTTTATGTATTTATAGTATTTGAGTCACTACAGTGTTACATTTTTCTGCAAATAACAACTTTAACTTCTTCTACTTTTGATAGTAGCACATACAAATTATTTTCAAAATAAAATACATCCTGTATCAACTAAGATCCTCCTGCTGCAGTAGATTTACTTGCAGTTAAATAATTTTAAGGACTTTAAACAGTAACTAGTCACTGTTGTGAAGCTGAAGATAAGAATATGTGCTTTAAACTTATTCTAATAACAAACTCCTCTGACAATAAATCAAACCTTTAGCCATTTTTTTGCTTTGTTATTCTGTGGCGGAGTGGTCAGCAATAGTTAAGAGAAAGAGTTTATTTGACATCACTTCAGTTTAAAAATCTAAACCCTCCAAAACAATATTTATTCAAATTGTTAACGTTTTTATTGAAAGCCAAAGAGCCACAGTGGAGAAATAAAAGAGTCACTTCAAAGCCTCAGTTTGCAGACTACTGCTCTAGGCTATAAAATAAAAGTCCCACTTTTTATAGCAACACACAAAAAAAAACAAATTCCTGTGAAATAATCCCATATGGTGCAATAGACAAACAACTGGCTAGCTACGAGGGTAAGATTGAGATCTATGTTGCAGCTCAAGTGTCACATTACAGTATGTACTTATTCTATTTCCCACATGCACCCACCACAGTTCTTCCCCAGCAACAAGTGCATGCACACCGGAAAAAGCTTCCAGTTGGTTTCTCTTGCCCAGTTTGCGGGATACAATTTCAACTCTGAATATTTTAGCGATAAAGAATTCAGAAAGCTAAACTCGTTAATAAGCACACATTTGCATCAATGACCACCTGAAATGCTGTTGTTGAACACTGTTTAAACTTCTAAAGCCGTGTCATTTCTTGCAACCTTTACATACTCGATTTATGCGCCTAATCTGTGGCTGTCACATCCGGCTTGTACTCAGCGATGGTGATACTGGTAGTGTTTATCCTTGGAGACACTGTTGTTAACGGCATGTTTGGGGGGTGTGTCTTAACTACTGATAAGACACAGAATATAAATCTGAGCTCTGGGGTTTTCCTCAGAAGAGAGCTCTGGAGTGGGTTCATCTTTGTCAAAGCATGAATGTTTGTACAGAGTTGTTGAGTTTGGCAGATGTGTGGTATCTGACAATAAAATAAAAAGCCTGTTTCTTATTTCTCCTCGACCTCAGTTGTATTTTGGAGGCCTTATGACCCTCACTGTTAAAGTCCCACTCCAATCCTTTTTGAAACTATTATTGTGAAAGTATTTCCAGAAGTCTTTTAATCCCTATTATGCCAGTTCAGCCAAAATGTAAAAAACCTGTGTCGTTTTTCTAGGACATAGTTTCTGCAGAGCGGCAGTAGTTTATTATAAAGTTGCCTCTAAGTTGTGGGCAGAAGCGTTGCTGCAGAACAATCCTGCTCCCCTTTCCCATCATGCATCTGTTCACACATTCTCTCGCTGGCTTACAGCCCCTCAAACCTTCAATCCAACATTAGCAAAAATGGCGAGCAATATTGGAGCTATCCAGCCCTACAATTTGGAGCCAGATTACAACTCAGAGAAGAAAAACAGAGATTCTAGTATTCTACAAGTGGATGCATCAGAATGGAGTGGACACGGAGCTTGTGGCCTTCCAATTATAGCTTCTACGTTACAACTGCAGACTTTTTCAAATGACATTTTTTCATCTGCTCCTAATTCACAATGATTTGAATAAAGAAATACTCAAAACTTCAATTTTAAGATTAATTTTCTTAATATAAGTACACCAGCATTAGAAAAATAGCACAAGATTATGTTAAAAACACAATATGTGTTGGAGTGGGTCTTTAACTTCTCATTTCAAATTTGTCTAATCTAAGATGAGGAAAAACAACTTTAGTTCCAAATTTTAGTTTCAAGCAAACTGCAATGGGTAAAAAATGCTCCAGAAATTTGCACGGTGCGAGTCCTAGAAACTGCATTTCTTTAATTATACTAAAATGATGGCAAATTAAACTTTAAAAGCAATACAGTCACCACTTTGGAGTTGATGGGTTGTACTCAGGATGCTATTTGCATGTATGGGCCAATTACATGTTTTTCCAGTTTTGTAGCTTTACTCTGAAGCCATACTCACTTTTTTCTTTAGTAACTTGTGTTTACATAGGCCACACCTACATCAATAATTTGAACA
Organism: Adrianichthys oophorus; assembly: GCA_036245035.1. Lineage (NCBI taxonomy): Eukaryota > Metazoa > Chordata > Actinopteri > Beloniformes > Adrianichthyidae > Adrianichthys > Adrianichthys oophorus. The sequence continues at coordinate 8,618,197 of BSAI01000108.1, forward strand.
TGTCCCTTTAAAATGTTGTAACATTTAGCATTGGACAAGGTTTAACCCTATCAATCTTTCAAACGATTAAAAAAAAAAGGTTTGTGAAATGCGAGGGTCTCTTTGAGGGTCAATTTACTTCTCTCTGAACACCAGAGGGGGACACAATCATCCAGTTATAGGTTTTTGTGAAGTTGATTAAGTGAGGAATGTGCAAAATTACAGGTGCAACTGTGCAAAACGGTTGCTTGTAGTATCTTCTACATGACAAAATGGAAATGAGAATAGCAGAGCAAAACTAAGAACACCAAGGACCTCACAGTGGATAAAGAAACTAATTATCATTTATTTATTTGGAAAATCTATAATGAAGCTTGGCTTCCCTGTCCACCTTCCAACAAGTGTGGATCAGCAAGCAGGAGGACAATGAATCAGGTCCTGCCATTGTCCACCGCAGGTGTTTTTAAACACGGCAGTGACTGCGCCTCAGTCGACCTTTTCCAGACTTCTGCTTCATCTCGAACAGACTTAAAGATGTCCAACAAGATGAACTTTATTCAACAGCTTAACCATATCTTAAAACAACATCCCAATTGTCAAGTATGGAGGTGGACGTATCATGTTATACAGCCACATTTCTGCAGGAGGAACAGGTTTTATGAAAATACAGGACCGAGGAAAGGAGGAAAATAAACAGGCCCCTTAGAAATATAAAGAGGGGGGGATAAGAAAAACAATCTCACAAAGAATTATTTAAGGAATATTTTCTAGTCACTAAGACAGGTTTTCTCAAACTAAGAATATTTTGCCTTTGAAAAACTAGATGAGATAACAAGACAATTTTTCTGAAAAAGTGTTTTTATTTTTACTTTCTTAAGATTCAGCATTTGCAGCGTGGGTGTTCTAAACTATGATCCCAAGGTTATGTTGTAAAGCCATTAATAGAGAAAATAATAACAATTTATTTCATCAACACCAGAGGGTGTTGATGAAAAATGCTCATAGCAATCTGTTCTTTATCCTTACTTACCCAAAATAATGTCATTGCATTGCACTATTTAAAAAAAAAAGATTTAAAAATTTAATTCATACTATTTTACTTTCAAATCCTGACATTCAAATATTCTTCTAAACACCTTGAGATCATCATAATTTCATTCTGCATTCAATGACAATAAAAGAAATTCTTATTCTGCAAAAACACACAAAAAAGTCTGAACAAAAGGCAAACATGGTTGAAGTTATGACATGTTGAAATAATAGTCAAAGGGACACTTCACACCTCCTTCTAGACTTTAAAAAAATGCCACCAGATGGGGATGTTGTTGCTCTGGTTGGGATGTCTATGAAAAGCAACACAAGATGAATTTGACAAAAAGTCTAATGTTATTTTAAGTACTGAGCTAAAACATCAAAGTCTGCAAATCCAAAAGCCTTTAGAAGTTTGTGGGTTTTTGTGTTTATTTCAGCATCAACTAGTGAAAATGACAGCATGATGGGTGCTTATTTGATTAGCCAAACAGCGCTGTATCACATTTAAGCACCAAATGGATCTGAATGCAATTATTGCATCATAAAACAAAGATAATGTTGTTTTTTGCTGATTATAGCAGAAGTTATGGGGAAGACACCATTGAAACAGAGAGCAATGTTTTCACAAGTAAAAGACGGATTGTTTTACAAGCGGCAGAGGGACAGACTGAAAGTGGGATGGCGCAGGGGGGAGTGTACACGTCACATCTGCTCCTGCCAATCCCTTGGGGGTTTGGGAGCATGGGAACCGGCATCAACTTCAATAGTGGCATTGGGATGTCCAAAGTTTATTTCTTTTTTTGAAAACATTAAAGAAAGTATATAGCCATCTTTGCTGAACCAGGAAGAAATATATAAACTACTGGAACACCAGCTGAGCATCCAGTGAGGATGTACTTCAGTGCAGCAAAGAAAATAAAAGCATCTGTCATCAGTATTCCACGCGTGTAGTGTGTTATGTCTATCTTCAAACACCTAATATAAATATCCTGTGAATATGGAGTTTCCTGTCTGTGGTTTGTGGTCTACACCCTGTTCAGTTTGCCAGAGAAGGTTTTGAGTTTCTCCTAAAGTCATGTCCTACGTTGGCCCCCCAGAACGGTGGCCACCACACTTTCATAATCCATTTCACAGAGGTCAATTCTCCTTTCTCCATGGCGTCAGCTGGGTCACCCTATGCACCATCTTCTCCCATTCCTCACCCAGGGACCCAGGGAAATGGCATGTGTTCAGTCCAGTGTTGTTTACTGGACCAAGCATTTAGCGGGGTTAGCATTTCACCATGGCAGCTGTTGGCACCATGTGCCTCCCCCTCGGACGGCTGGCTGACAGCACGCACGCCACTGCTTCACACACCCTCCACGGTCCCCAAAGGACACTGTCCCTTCTCCCTTCTCTTTGCTCGGCTTTGGTTAAAAACCAGTGGCCTTGTCGGGTATCAGACACCAGTTTAATGGGAAGATTTAGTTTTGGCTTTAATAGATGACTCCCGCTTGGTACTCACAGTTTAAATACAATGTAGCTTGAGCTCGACAAAGTAAATTTAGTAACAAGTATACTCTATATTTAATGAATGAAACGTGTACAGACCACAGCCTTTCTGGGGCAACAGCTAATGTCTTATCTGTCACTGAAAGGATTAAAAGCTGCTGACACAGCATGTTCCATACCCTCTATTTAGTGATTGGCAAGACACATGGAATCACAAAGTTTTAATGCAAGACTTCTCCTTGCAACTGGGCTTTTATGAGGCGTTTATGAGACGTTTCTGACAAATTTTTGCAAAGATCTTTCCGGCAATTTTTGAAATACAAAACATTAATACAGTTCTATAATAGTTTTTTGTCTGTTATTATCTGTATGCCTGTAAAGTTCAAAGGCGGAGTAAGCCTGCGCTCATTTCCCATCATCCCTTTGTTTACTCGCTCTCCTGCTAGCTTACAGCCCCTCACCACCCCAACCTAACATTAGCAGTGGAACTATCAAGCAATACAGTTTTGATCCAGATGCCAGCTCGGACGAGGAAAATGAAGATGCACATAGATCTATTTGTCTGCAAGTGAATGTATCACAATGGAGCGAAGCAGGGAGCTTGTGGCTAGCTGATTGTCGTAACCACTACAAGCTTTTCCAAAAACAAAATTTTTCTGTCTGGTTCTGATTCACCATTCAGTTTCCTGTACACTGGTAGTTGTTCGTTTTTTTGGTGCATCTACCGTGTGCATCGGTAGCCTCCACGAGTGACGTGGACTGTTGCCTAAACCCATTTCCTCTCAGTGACCGGTAGATGGTCAAGCTGTCATTTCCTGCCTTTAACCATCAAGCTTCTGCATCCCATTAATTTCTTTCTTCTTAGTGACTGTGACCGGAACGTGTTTTGGCTGCACGCTTCCTTCCCTCCCTTAAAGCTTAAAGCTGCTGCTTTATTTATTTATTTTTTACTAGATTACAATACATTATATTTTATAACAAACGACAGCCTCTGCCTTTGTTCAAAGAGCTATTTGTGACTTTCTCCTGTCTTTTCCTGGGGCTGAACAGCTTCAGGTGGCATTGTTGACCCACAACCTTGTATTGCCACACAGGGAATAATGAAAACAAGCTTCAGCATGCATCCATTCATTCATTCATTTTGTCTAAATCAATTTATTGCTGACGGGGCTGCTGGAGCCTAACCTGGCTGCAGAGCAAAAGCAGGGTACATCCTGGACAGGTTGCTAGTCTGTCAAAGGGCCACAATCACTCACCTATACACAATTTAGAGACATCAATTCACCATTTTTTGGGACACATGCATATGGGCAGAACATGCAAACTCCACACACAAGGGTCCCAGACAAGACTTGAACCAGGGCCTTCTTGCTGTGAGGCAAGAGCACTAACCACTGCTGTTCAGCCCCACCAGCATGTCATTGATTTTTTTATTTTTATTTTTTATTTTAAAGCGTGCCTGGTTCGCTCATGTATGCGACTGGCAGAAGGTTGTGTTTATAAAGAGACATGATAGACAGTGAATGTTGGTAATCTAGTCCCACCCTGCCCCAGAGTCCAGGGAGTCTGAGGCTGGTGTCATCAAGCAAGGTCAGGGTGACAGTTGTCAAACCCCCATCCATACCATTTTGATGGAAAGTGATACCACAGACAGCTGAGACTGCTTCTGACACTCTCAGGGTTAATTTGGAGCATCTTAACATTCACCACGCTCAGACGGCTTTGTAATGAACGTGGAACTTGGGGGTACAAGAAAATCTCAGTGTCTGTGTCCCCTTACCTCTTCCCTATCTGGCTCGCACAGATGCATGGTAGTAACTATCCTCAGGCCATAGAGCGAATTCTTGAAGTTGTCTTGTAGCCACAAAGTCATGCAGAGGTCATAATTCTTTCAATCATAATCACTTAGGCATGGCCTGTTACTCCACTGCATATGCCTGACCCCAGCACCCACCCTGGAGCTTAGATCATAATTAAAGCCTCTTGGTGAATGTTTCCTTCCTTCACTATACTCAGGTTGCATATCAGTTGTTCCTTAAAATAAAAGGGGAGGAATGAAGCCTAAAGATCACCATCTTAAATAGTTTTATACAATCCACCACTGCCAGCATAAAGAGGCACGGAGCGTTTTGACCTGGAGTTGGCATCAGTGTGCTTATGGTATGTGTGAAACTAAGCAGATATATGAAAACGGCAAAGTAAGTTGTTTGTTCACATTTCGGCATATGCTCCAGTGGGTTGCCAGAGCGAATCAGCTTTCACCGAGTGGCGCATTTGTTTTTTGCAGATGGTTTTACACCGGACGCCCTTCCTGACACAACCCTGTTTTTTATTTTGGCTGCGGACCGGCACAGGGAGACCCAGACTTGGGTCCCTTTGTTGATACAAATAACAGATAAAATAAAGATTTTCAATAATTGTCTTTTTTGTATTTAAAAAAATAATAATTGAATTTCAAATGTACTTCATTGCTGTTTAAGAAGGTCTAGCATGCCAACATGCAAAATTTAGGCTAGAAACTGTAAATGCTTGCTAAAACATGCAAGAAAATTTACAGTATATTGGCTTTCAGTCATCTTTTTAATCCTTTGACACCAAGAAACCCAAGCGATTTGACCTACCGTCACTCTTTGACAGTTTTCCTCTATCAGCACAAATCAGCTGATTCTGACATAAGAAAAGCAGCTTTTCATAACGGCTTTTTATTTCATCAGTATTTTATGTGTTATGTGTTTCCTATCCTTGGAAAGGGATAGGAAACACAACGTAAAGTGTTGCATAACATGCTGCATAGCAGCGCAAATTTACCTTGATTGCGTAAATGGTTAAAGATGATGGGGGAACTAGAACAATATATATACATATATATATTGGAGGCCAGAAAATTTTGGAAAAGTGGCAAATGAGCCCATGTTATTTTAATTCAATCTACGGATAATTTTATGTTTTATTTAATGTTACTTTTGTAATGCTTAAAGAGGCTTGTATTGATGATTTCTTTATTTTTACTAATAAATATACTATTTATAGCTCAAAAATTGGGGGCAAGTGGGGTAGTGGGGTGGGGGTGGGGTGCAAAGCTTTTTGCTGTTCCTCCATAGCTCCACCCCTGGTTGAAGGCTGTCCAGTTCTCTTATACAGTCAGTGGCTCCTAGAGTGAAAACCAAATGATGCTGCATTCAGCTTCTATGCTCCACATATCTGGAACAGACTTCCAGCGAGCTTTAGATCAGCTTTCACCAAGTTGCACATTTGTTTAAGCAGAGAGTTTTACAAAGGTTTATTTAAATCCATGTTAAATACCTACTGTACTTGTTCTTAGCTTCACTTGATTAGTTTTTATTCAAAAGTTTACATTTGTGCTGTTACTTTAAGCTCACTATAAATTAAGTTCTTTTTAACATTTGTGATCACCTCTTTAATTTTTCTGTTGTTTGTCTTTGTGAATGAAATGTCCAATTCAACTACACTTACCCTGCCTTGAGTCTGGTTTGTAAAATGCTTGTGTATGCACCATTCAAAATTTGACCGTAGACCATCAGCGATTTACAAAATAGTGGAAGTGAATATGTTCACATCTGACTGCCGGTAATCACTTCTGCAAACTAATTTGGCAAAAATAAATCACTGGTTATTTGAAGTCTTATTTTTAAAAAATCTATGCATTTATACTATGCATGTGTCTTTGTTAAAAATGGAATAAAATTAGGTCATTCCTGAAAGCTGATTTATGAACAAGCATGACTCGAAATGCTGAAAGATTTCTTGCTCTGTTTGCTTGTTGTTTACATTCTTCAACCCAAAAGCCTTTAACCACTGCTTTGGCTTCTAATCTTATCAGAAACCCTTCCAGCTGAACAAATATCTTTTCTTGTGTTGTTTGTCACACACAACTGTTGGGTTTCTTAGCTGTGCACTGCATTTGATCCTCTGAACTTTAAATTGCTTCTCTCTTCTGTGGTCGGGCTGTGAGTCAGCAGGAAATGCACATGGAGATTACGCCACTCTCACTTCAGCCTGTTACAGCTATGATCCTTTGACTCAACTTAGAACACAAACCAAACTCAAAATTGCTACAACAGAAAAAAGAGGGTTATGCAACTGCAAAACAGTGCTGCACATTGACATGTTGATCAACAGTAGATTTTAGGGCATAGTGGAAAATGCATGAAGTCAGATAATTAAGAATGAACATGGATGAAAACTGATGCGCATTTATGTCATTTATGTCCCGCTGGGCAGAACATAGCCTGTAAACTGCGTGCCCCTAGACTGTTGTGGCTGCTAATATGCTTTGGATCATTGGGTCTGTAAAGAACAGCTGCCTGGCTCACTGCAGAAATGCAGGCTGCAACCAAGCCAAGGTTCCTAAAAGGCATGAATAGAGGCTTGAATGGACAGCAAAACCATTTCATGTCAACTTTGTCAGACTATTTCTTTGATTTTTAGACTCAGCAGAGCTTACATATTCTCCTCATGTGTGCTTGGCTTTTCTGCAGGAACTCTGGCTGCCTCTCACCATCCAAAAACATGCTTCTTAAATGAATTGGTGCTTCTGAATTCCCCCTCGGTGTGCGCGTGAGTGTGTGCCACTGCAACAGACTGGCAACCTGTTTAGGTATACCCCACCCAACAGTAACCTGGCTGGCTCCAGCAGCCAACGACCCCCAAAAGGGATTCAGCTGGTTCTGAAAATGGATGGATGGCCATTTCATTCTACTTTTGGTCTTATGTTTTACTTTTTAACATTGTGGTTGATTGCTACCTTTTGTAACCAGCTTTTAGAGTTCCTTTAAGGAACTAGAACATTTGGGTTTGCTTTTATTTCAGTAAATAAAAAGCAGAGGGTTGGTTGGAACTATGTGTTAGTTTTATTTGTTGACCTGTAATTTTATATGTTTTAAATAAAGTTTGATGATGGTTTAGTAAAAGACCGACTCCAATAAAAATTGTGTTTAAGTGTTTTTAACTTGTTCTTGATCTGTTTTTCTCACAATGAAGGATATATAGAAAGAAAATGAAGCTTAAAATTGTGTTCCTGAGTATTTTTTTATTTAAATCTTTGTGAATCTGGACCAGAAAAAAATGTTTTTTGAAGAAGCTTGTAGTTGCTAGGTAAAAGCTACAATCAGCTAGTCCAGGGATGGGCAATTCCAGGCCTCGAGGGCCGCAGTGTGTGCAGGATTTCCAGATATCCAAGCCCCACTCATGACTGATTACCTGCTTCAGGTGTGTCCAGCCAATTAGAACCTGCCAGATCATGGTATGTTGGAAAACATGCAGGAATGCAGCCCTCGAGGCCTGGTGTTGCCCACCCCTGAGCTAGTCGCAGGGTCTCTACTCCGCTCCATACTGTTAGATCCATGTACGTCTTTTGTTTTCCTCGTCCGAGCTGACATCTGGCTCCAAAGTGTAAAGCTCCGATATTGCTTGTCATTATTGTTGCGGCGGTAATGTTAGGTTGGGGTTGTGAGGGACTGAAAGCTAGTGGGAGAGAGTGTAAACAAAGGGATGAAGGGAAGTGTTGGCAGGCTTACAGCGCGCCAACATTCTTGCCCTAAACTCAGAAGCAAATTTTTAACGCTCTACAGAAACTAAGTCCTAGAAAACTTCATGTTTTTTGATTTAGGTTAAAAACAAGAAAAAAAATATTAAAAGACCACTGGGAAAGCATTTAGAATAGACAATAAATTAAAAGATGATTGAAGCGAGACTTAAAAAAGTTATATAAATACATGGTATATGTCTTCATAATTTTTAAACTCATTAACGGTCTGTTTTTTTTATTTCTTGTATTTGCTTCTTCCGTCACAAGGTTGTGAAAAGGATGCCCTTCCATTCACTGTTCTCAGTTTTGGTTACAGAGATGGGGGAAGGAACCTGAAACACAAACCAGCGCTAGGTTTTCTTGTCTGCATGGAGATGATGGGGGTTGCAACTTCCTGTCTTTATTTGCTGAAATAACCAAACACCCCCACACACATACACCCATTGGCCCTCATATTTCAGTTTAAAAAATCATTCTGTCTTAGCTAAAGTGAAAAGTGCAGCATCAGAATAAACAGTGTAACCCAACCTGGTGGCAAATTAAAGTATATATAGTAAATTCTGTGCCTAATAAATACGGCCCATTTGGCATCTCCCACTGTCAACTGATCAGCTTGCCCTAACGTGCTAACGTGCCTCCAAGGATTCTTCATGATGCACATGTGCCTGATCTGTATCACTGTTTTCATCACTTAGTGTCTGAACATGTTTGAAATTAGCATCACTAACAAACACATGAAGGGCTTGTCTAGAATCTGATTGCAAAGGCTATCAGAGGAGGGTGATAATTGAGACACCTGAGGACCTCTGCAGCCTGGTCCAGAACTGTAGAACATAGGTGTGGCTTCACACCAACACACCGCACAGGAGAGCAGTGCTTTTCCAGTCATTTTTTCCCCAAGAAATGATCTGACAACAAACAGGTCTTTAACAGATTTATAATCAAACTGGGATTCACTTCAAATCAAGACAAGACATATTTGTACCCAGCTGTGATTTTTGTTTACATTTTCTTATTTACTTTTTAGTTTTACGTTTTAGTAATATTTTTTATGTCTTTCAATATTTGCATTAGCTCAATCAAAATACAAGGATCGACACAAAATGTTTAACCAGAAAATACAAAAATCAATTAAATGTGGATCTTTAACTTTACGTTTATAGGTTCCCAATTCATTATTGGCATTTCTGTTGTAAACATTATTATTTTATGCTCAAGACTACAGTAAATTAGTTGTTTAAATAAAAAAAACACTATACTATCACTGGTACAAAAATATTGTTTGAATTTACATTTGCAATTTGGGATTTGTATCTCAGAACACTTTCAGATTAAAATAGGTAGGCTCATTTTAATTTGAGTTAGAAAACTTTTACTTGGCTTACCATGCAACTGTTTGGAAACACATGCAGTTACAGCATTTACTGTTTGGGGGCAGTGTTTCCCAAAACAAGTCCCTTTACATCTTTATAAATTTACTAATGTTTTTTAATGATTTTCTTCTTCCTCTTGTTGTTTGTCAAACACACGGATGATCACTTTCTGCCCTTTGTTTTTGTTTCCTACACTGTAGATGTTCTGCACTTGGGCTCATTTGCCAGTAACTCGTGAGTTTGTTTGGTCAACACCAAGATGTCAGATGGGCTTTCACAACTGCCCAAAAATTTGGACCATCAGAGACAACAACATGGGTTATAAGTACAAGAGCTGTAATTTTACAATCTGATGTTGTCAGTAGGTTTTCTCAACTGTAATTTAACAGAGTTTTTTCATGTGTTCTCTTATAAAATCGCTACTAAGTTGGTTTGTTACTGTGCATAAGTGGGCCACTTATAAATGAACAAGAGCGAGAACTTTATTTGACTGAAAGGTTCTGATGTTTTTTATTAAGCAGAGATAAGATGTCACTGCCACTGACTCCAGTTTCCTATAACTGTGTAGATGTAAGTAAACAAGATTATCTCCAGTTCTGGTCTGTATCTTCTGTCTGGTTTGTTCCTCAAAAAGAAAACTCTTCATCTTTGCCCTCGCTCCATTTTTGCTCCCACAGAAGCAGGAACAGGACTAAAATGTGCTGCAGGTCACACTCTGCAGCCCACATTCACGCTGCCAGGGTGTTTGAAACATTCCCAATCAATCCTAAAGAAATACTTCAGTTTTCCTGCACTTGATGCTGACCCTTCTTGGGGGTTTTTTTATGTTAAGCTCGGATATATTTGTTGTTCTAGCTTTGAGTCATCATCTCTCTAACCCTGCGAATCCACTTTAGAGCATTTTCTCATGGCCTCAGATATTACCCCCGAATAAATAAAAAAATGAAGGTTTTTGTGTCTTTTTTGTTGAAAATTCAGCACTGTCAGTTAAAGCTGAAACCGCACCTTAGCTTATATAGCATTGATACACCGGGGCAAGTGTTAACAGTTTGCTGTGACAGGAGTGGAGCGTGTGCCTGACAAATCTGCTATTTCTCACGGTGGGTCAGGTGCTTCTTGCATGCCCATGCACATCTCTTGTTTTTCAGTATGTCAAATAGATTCCCTCAGCTTCCCACATTTTCTTTTCAGTTGTGCAATACATATGTAACTAATTGCTCACACTCCCTTTTTTTCCTTCGTTTTTTTCCAGCGTTTCCCACACTCCGTGCACCTCGAAAGACCAATCCCCCTTTGGCGCTGGTCCATTTAGCAGTTATGTCAACAGAAGGACCAGCATGCGCGTAGGCTTCATAATAAAATAATCTTTGCCCTGGGGTGCTGAAACTCTGCTGTGTCTCTCTGACAGTTTCGTGTGCCCCGAGAGAAGAAATAAGAGGGGGTAATAGGAATCTGGCACAGACATGCACTTGAGCTGTCACTGGAGTGATGCATGTTGTAGTGAAAGCATGAGTAAAGGACATTAATGCAACTTCTCTGCATGAAAAGCCTCAAGTATTGCAGTTATTCATGTTTTGTAAAAGAGGTCTTATGAAAAAAGCTGCAATGTAAACTACTTTTAAAATACTTTTTTATGCTTTAAAAGCGTCTTTCAGGGGAAAACATCTTTGAAGTGTTTTTTATTGTTTACGTTTTTCCAATTTAGAAAAAAATATTAAAACGCTTTCAATGCTTCTCAAAATAAAGGCTATGTATGTCAATGGTTGCTTTTAGTAACTGAATGACCTGAATAAATCAAATGTATTTAGTCAGTTAACCGCTTCATTCCTGAATTTATATTTGATTACACATAAAAATATTCTTCAAAGTGATCAAGGTGATGCTAAATTCCTTGATTTTATGGTGTGTTGCAAATTGAAGGAGCTAAAAGTTTTTGTCCTTTTCTCTGATTAAAAAAGTCTAATTTTATCTTTACTATGGGTTCAAGTTTCCAATTTCTTTGCCATGCTTTGTTAGTTAGGAATAAGTGAAAAAAGTTTAACAGTCAGGATTAAGCGTAATGAACAAAAACATTACTCTGAATGCAAATGAATAAAAATGGCCCAACTTTACAAAATAAATCTATTTACTTGAAGTTGAGAGCCAACATTTTTTGTCGTCATGTGATTACATTTTATGCAAATTTTAATATTTTTATTTTAATATATTTATTTACTAAAATAAAAATTTATTAATTAAATTAATTAAAATCCAATAAAATCCAATACAATAAATACATTAATTAATTTTAATGTAATTATTTTATATTGGATTGAAACTGTGCTTAACAGGGTCATTGACCGACAGTTGATCACTGAATCTTTCAAAGCCTTCTTGGGCATGTCAACACAGCTTTCAGGGATTGTGGTTTTTTTTTTTTGGTTCTGTGTATTTCCAGTCTTTTTGTTTTGAAAAGCCATGGTTAGAATTTATGCTAAGACAGCAACAGCCTGGAAAAGCCAGTGTCACATCAGCTCAATGTGATCAACTGGGAAAACAGCTAAAGCTCACAGCTCACATAAGGAAAAAAAACAAAAACAACATGTTGAGGTTTAGGAAGAAATCTATTAATCTGACTTTACATACTAAGAAAACTACCATTGATAAAATCTAGTTTAACTAAGGATAAATAAAGCTACAGTGAAGCAGTTGCTGGTACATTTGTAGAAATGTTAATAAACAAAACATTTATTAACAACCAAAGTTTTACATGAAATAAAATTGAAAAATCGCATGAAAAAGGAAAAATAAAAAATGCTTTTGAACAAACATTCAAATATTATAGTGTTGATAAGTCTAAAGTGTTTTCTTCAAATGTAAAGAAGTAAACAAGTACAAAAAATTAAAATAAGATGTAACCCTGTATAACCATTCGTGTCATATTTGTTCGTAGCATAATTGAAATCCTTATAGCCTGATTTGATTTCAGTTAAAGTCCCTCTCCGACCATATTTTTATCGATTGTAAAATTGTTCCCAGTGGTTTTTTAAGCTTGATTATGCAGTTTCAAGTTAAAATCAAAAGGCCTGTGTCGTTTTTAAGACATATTTTCTGCAGAGCGGCAGGAGCAAATTATAAATTTGCTTTTGGGTTGTGGGTGGGACTTGATGGTGTTAAAACCATGTTAAAAATGTGTGGATGAAATTTGAGACAATGTGTAAATAAAGTGCTTTTTTTCCTGAACCCTCATGTTAATATTTTTGCATCTTGAACTCACATTGTAGTGATTTAAAAGATGACCAAATCAACCAACATATCCTAATTTAAACCATTTATATTTCATTTGAAAAAAATGACACTGCAAAATGTTTTATGTGATTTTCAATCAAAGGATTTGAAAAACGTATTAATTTAAAAAAATATGTCAATTCTTTGATGTAGTGGGCTTACAGGGTTAATTTAGAGATATTTTCAATTTAAATTTTAAAAACTTGGAGTAAGCTGAAGCACAATATTGTGTTTACTTATATTATTTATGTTCATAAAATTTAAATTTTTATTTTAATGTGACTTAAACATGTAGTAGCTTGTTTCTGTTCTGAATGTTTTAGGTTTTTTTACAAAATCAAATCGTTTTATTATATGTAAAGCGAAAGGAATGCACAAATATAAGTCTTGTGCTTTTTGCCTTAATTCTTGCCGCAATATTCAATGCAAGTTTTCTTATTTAACCGTCCGGCGCTTCAGGAAGGGGAAACAGTTTTCTGCAGGCACAGTTTTCAGTGCAGGTGGGGAGCTGTTGACTTCTACTGGGGACATTGTCGGGCGGTGGAAGGAATACTTCGAGGATCTCCTCAACCCTGCTGACACGCCTTCTCTTGAGGAAGCAGAGGCTGAGAGCCTTGGGGTCGGGCTGTCCATTACCCAAGCTGAAGTCACCGAGGTAGTCAACAAGCTCCTCGGTGGCAAGGCAGCGGGAGTGGATGAAGTCTGCCCTGAGTACCTCAAGTCTCTGGATGCTGTGGGAGTGTCTTGGTTAACACGTCTCTGCAGCATCGCGTGGCAGTCGGGAACAGTACCACTGGACTGGCAGACAGGGGTGGTGGTTCCCCTTTTCAAGAAGGGGGACCGGAGGGTGTGTTCCAACTACTGGGGAATCACACTCCTCAGTCTCCCTGTGAAAGTCTATGCCAGGGTACTGGAGAGGAGAGTCCGGCCAATAGTCGAACCTCAGATCGAAGAACAACAATGCGGTTTCCGTCCTGGTAGTGGAACTGTGGATCAGCTCTACACCCTGTCTAGGGTGCTAGAGGGTTCATGGGAGTTCGCTCATCCTAATCATTTGTGTTTTGTGGATTTGGAGAAGGCGTTCGACCGTGTGCCCCGTGGTGTCCTGTGGAGGGTACTTTGGGAGTGTGGGGTCCGGGGGGCCTTACTCAGGGCTGTCCGGTCTCTGTATGACCAGAGCAGGAGCTTGGTCCGCATAGCTGGCAGTAAGTCAGACCTGTTCCCGGTGCATGTTGGACTCTGGCAGGGCTGCCCTTTGTCACCGGCTCTCTTCATAGTCTTTATGGACAGAATTTCTAGGTGCAGCCAGGGTCCGGAGGGGGTCTGGTTTGGGAACCACAGGATTTCTTCTCTGCTCTTTGCAGATGATGTTGTTCTGTTGGCTTCATCGAACCAGGACCTCCAGTATGCATTGGAACGGTTTGCAGCCAAGTGTGAAGCGCCTGGGATGAGGATCAGCACCGCTAAGTCTGAGGCCATGGTTCTCGACCGGAGAAAGGTAGTTTGCCCTCTCTGGGTGGGTGGAGTGCTCCTTCCCCAAGTGGAGGAGTTTAAGTATCTTGGGGTCTTGTTCACGAGTGAGGGAAGATTGGAGCGTGAGATCGACAGGCGGATTGGTGCTGCGTCCACCGTCATGCGGTCGCTGTACTGGTCCGTCATGGTGAAGAGAGAGCTAAGCCAGAAAGCAAAGCTCTCAATTTACCGGTCGATCTACGCCCCAATACTCACCTATGGTCATGAGCTCTGGGTCATGACCGAAAGAACGAGGTCCCGGATCCAAGCGGCTGAAATGAGCTTCCTCCGTAGGGTGGCTGGGCGCTCACTCAGAGATAGGGTGAGAAGCTCGGTCACTCGGGAGGGGCTCGAAGTCGAGCCGCTTCTCCTCCACATCGAGAGGAGCCAGTTGAGGTGGCTCGGGCATTTAGTTCGGATGCCCCCTGGACGCCTTGCTAGGGAGGTGTTCCGGGCATGTCCCACTGGGAGGAGGCCCCGGGGAAGACCCAGGACACGCTGGAGAGACTACGTCTCTCGGCTGGCCTGGGAACGACTCGGGGTCCCCCCAGAGGAGCTGGAGGAAGTGGCCGGGGAGCGGGAAGTCTGGGCATCTTTACTGAGACTGCTGCCCCCGCGACCCGGTCCCGGATAAGCGGAAGAAAATGGATGGATGGATGGATGGATGGAGTTTTCTGTTTTAGATCATAAAGGACTGATTCTGTTGGAGAAAGTTTTCAGTAAATCAGGGCTGTCGGCATAGCTGTGATAAGCTGCATTGCTGTCATGACTAACATGACAAACAGAGAGTATTTTTAGATTTAGCAACTAGAGAATGGAACCGTATGATCTGTTTGTATTTAGACGCTTTTTTAAGTGTTGGTGTATCGTCAGAAACTTAATGACTTGAAATCAAATTACATAGAAAACAGTTTTTATAGAGACTTTCCAACTGAAGGCGTGTTGTATACGTGTTTTTATTTGATGTAAAAGCCAATGCTAATCATCAATGTGTGCATCAATACAAAACAAAAACTTGAGAAAGATCTTCTTGGTTTTTATTTCCTTTTCAGAACACTTTTCTTATATGTGTAAAATTTCTGTATAGATCTCTTTAAAAGGTCAGTGAGTGATCAAGTTTTTGAACTTTTCTGTTCCTAAAACTGGAGCAGTTATGAGAAAAGTAATGCAAACCTAAAAATTCATCCAGAAAAAAAAAACATTAGATATATTTAAATTATGGTGTTTGGATGAGGAAAAAAATAAAAACAGAAAACAGCAATCTACTACTACTACTTACTGATCCACAGATGTTTGAAGAGTTTACTTACCTCCAGTTAAAACCTTTGGGGTTAAACAAATATTAAATTGACATTATTTCAACATTTTCAATGTTTTCTTTTAAAATAGTAACTCTACAATATTTACCATGTTATCATACAAGGACAAGAAATCCTAGAAAAGAAACAAGAAGTATAAAAGTGCAACAACAGCACTTGGTGGATAAATCAAATAAATGAAAAATAGTTAGAATCTGCTTCAGTTAAAGACCCACTCCAGTGAAAATCGAGTTTTCTGTGTTTTTAACATTTCTTGTAGATTTTCTCATGATGGAGGACATATATCAAGACCATTAAGATTAGTGTGTCTCTGAGTATTACTTTTATCAAATCATTATGAATCAGGAGCATTTTTGTTGCACCAGAATAATGTTAGGTTGGGATTGTGAGGGGCATAAAGCAAGCAGTAGAGAGGGTAAACAAAGGTATGATGGGAATTGAAGGGAGGCTCACCCTGCACCAATAACCCCACCCACAACTCCAAGGCAAGGACTCATCAGATCCTTTGCCAAAAATGGCTTGACCTTCCCAGAAGCATAACCAGCTTAGCACTTATTGAAAAAAAAGTCTGAAAACTGCTCATGTCCAGTCTTGTTGAGGAGTTCAAACGCTCTAAAGTAAGCTCGAAATGACCTTAGGTGAGTCTTGTGACCCATTAAATGTCCTCTCAGCCCCACCTTGTCAACTGGAGGAAAGTGATCTAGAAATGGACAGTCTGCTCTTAGACATCAGGACATTGTAGGTTGCAAAGGTTGTCTCACAAGTAAAACAAGGTGAGTGGATGCAGTGGTAGAACATTAGGAGGACCAGACATGCCCTCTGCATCCACCTCCAACCTCCCTAGGACACATAGTTGGCAGTAAAATAAGGCTTTGTTAAATGAGCTAGCTTTGCACTGACAATAAGGTGAAGTGCCAAGTACACAAAAAAATGTGGTAATTCTAAAGTGCTCCCTAGGGTTTTTTTTATAATTCCTTTTTACAGAATTACCTGTACTAAAAACATACAAACCAAATTGTTATTACTAATCAGTTGTTTACTTAGATATTGCATGTGATGTCTTCATTCAATGGTCAATGCTGAGAGTGCAGTTTTCCGTAAAAAGCAAATAAGAGTTTAAAAGTGTGAGAACTATAGAAATGCACTGCTGCATGTGACTGAAAAATAAAACAGTAGAAACTTGAAGAAGTGTTTTTTTTAAATCCATATTACAACATATAACAAATTTACTGGAAAAATGAATCTGTATGCAAGTTCAAGAGTCACATCCCTTAACATCAATTTAAAGGTGGAGCAATGCCTCAATCTTTAAGATTGTGCGAGGACATCCATCTCAAAAAAAGGAGTTGAATCCAATGAGCAATTTACTTTTATTATATGTATTCTATAAGTGTATGAAAGTGTTATCAGATAAAAACTCATGGCAACTAAAATGTGCACTGAGTGCCGGAATGAAACGAAAGCTGAAGTGTATGCTTAGAAAGTTTGCTCCCACTTTTTAGAATGGGAAAAATTGCAGCAACTTTTTAAAAATAACTGAAAAACCAAAAGCTGAATTGTCCATTATAAGATGAGCGTTTTGATAGTTGAATGGCTAAAAAAGGTGTAAAACAAGCATGTCCAAAGTCTGGCCCGTGGACCAAATGAAGCCCGCGTTAAAATTTCTGCTGGTCCACAGGCCATTTTTCACTAAAACCTGTTTACAATTTTTTGATGGAGTTTGGCTAAATTCCGTAATAAGCTGTTGTAAACCTGTGCCAACACTTTTGTGCGACCCTTCATGTGACACTTTCTGGTCCATTTCCAAAATCTTCTTCTTTTCCTTTGGGCGTTTTCACCTTCCTCCTCTCCTTCTTCAACCAACAGTAGTCCAATTTCCACCGGCAGCACCAATGGCAGTAGTTAATTCAGGCCTTGACTGATCAAGTATGAATATAAATCTGATTCACAAATTTGGTTTGACAAAGGTCTTACGATGGATGTCCTTCCAGACACAACCCTTTGTGTTTATCCGGGCTTGGGACCAGCACAATGAGACCCACTTGGGCCCCCTCATGGCTACATTTAGTCAATTTTCCAAATGTTAACTGTCAAAAAAAAAGAAAAGCTGACAGTGAGGGGCCACCACTTCTAGGACAAGATGAAATTAACATATTTACAACCAAATATAAAGCAAGTGTGTTTGTCTAACATGCCAAGAGACTGACACTGTTTTAAAGGAGACATGCAAACTATGACTAGCAAACAGAGAACGAATGATGCAAAAAATTAACGAACTGATAGTAATATTAGTAAAAGTGTGTTTAGATGTATTTGTATGTAAAAAAATGAAAAGCATAACATTGCAATAAAATGTTTATTAATAAAGAGTTCATTAGCATTTGTTGTTAAATGGTTCAAAGACTGTAAGCCAAATGGTTGGCCCTCGAACATTTTCACCAAATCTGGCCCTCGTTGCAAAAAGTTTGGACACCCCTAATATAAAGAATAAAAGCCATCTTCTTTCTTCTTCTTCTTCTTCTTCTTCTTTCAGCTTTTCACTTCAGGGGACACCACAGCCAATCAGCTTCCTCCATCTAACCCTGTCTTCTGCATCCTCTACCCCTAATGCTATCCAAGTCACATTAACATCAGGAGTGGGGTCACCTGGAACCCACAAAACAGCACAAAGGCTACTCTAACACTAGCAACCTTCATGTCTTTGCTCACTGCATTCATAACCTTCCTCTTCGGTCTTCCTCTACAGACCTCTTGCCTGGTAGAGGTCATTTTTCAATATATTCACAGTCTCTCCACTGAAGCATAAAAACAATAAGAAAACGAATTGAAAATAATAAAACAGCTGTTATCCTTTTAAAAATGGAACAAAACCCAATATTTAATGCCAGTCTACACCAATAGTTGGGATTTTGTTTATTTTAAACAAAATCGTATGACACTGACCCCATTCATCCATAGTTTTTTGAATGAATGTATGAAATGTAATCCAAAAAGATGTTTTTTTAAACACAAAATAAAAGTGAATACTGTTTTTTGTTGGTGGTGTTTGTTTTGTGGGGGAGCAAGGAAGTGTGTGTGAGGTGTGATGGTGTGTGTGTGTGTGGTGGTGGGTGGGTGTGTGTGTGTCGGGGGGGGGGGGGGGGGGGGCGGGATGAGGAGGAGGAGGAAGGAGCGGAGTAAAGAGGGAGGAACTCTCTGTCTGCCGAATTCATTGAGAACTTGGAAGTCCGCGGGTTAACATCTAAGAACTCCGTGCTGCTGCAGACTTTCACTCTTCCCAGTCTGCGCTGGGTTTTACCTGACGGAGGATTCCTGTTTTCAAGCCCACATCTGGAGTATCAAAGCGCGGATCTATGCGAACCCCACGCGGGAGTCCACAACGTCTGTGAAGCTGAAGAGGAGGAATGCATCGTTTCTTAGCGAAGCTGTTTCTTCTCATTCCGGCGATCGTCCTCTCTCAAGGTAAACTCAATGGAAGTGTTTTATTGTGAAAGAATCCCATAGACTTCATTTAGTAGAAATTGGCCATTTATTTTGAAAGGACAACGCAAATTATTGCAAAGTTTTGAGCTGATCGTGGGGAAAAAATGTACACAACTGTGTCATGAATGCACGTGAAACCCTGAGGAAAGATGATCCAGTCGTGCGGGAAAGTTAAAACTTTTACTGTGATGGCGCGGCTGAACTTCTATGGGATTCTAAACTCCCAAAAAATATTGTGCTCACTAAAAATAAAAACGGATTTTTAAATTACATTGTAAATCAATTTAAACTACGTTTATCTACAGTGGATTTGTTTTAGGATATAGCTATAAATTAAAACTTATATAAAGTTAGTCCAAAATACTTTTTTTTTCACTTAAAAAAATGAAATAAATGACTGCCCTAAGGTGGTTGGGGGTGTAAGGAAAGTAGGAAGGGGACCTTTTGTCTACAAGTGTGGGAGAGTGTTGTGTGGGCCCCCGTGTTGGGGTCGCGGGGGGTGGGGGGTGGGGGAGGCACTGTTATTCCCGTCTGCTGGTAAACAAAGCCAGGGGACAGTGTTTTATGGCTCGTGCTGGACTCTGATTTCTTTTGTTCGGCCTCTGAGCCCCGCAGCTGCTGCGCAGAAAGCGTGCGCTCCCAATGCCACGCACCATGCGCGCTGGCCTCCACCGGTGTCCTCAATCGGGGTCCTCCCTGTTATACCCCACGGACACTCATGTAACATATCAATTAAAGGATGCTTGTGTGCGCATTAGACCCCTTTATCTAAAGGCATAAACGCAACTAACAATTCTCCACTAAAATATACATGTTTTTTTTATTCTCTCCACAGGTCTAAAATGCTCCCTACCCACTGAGTCATGCCTCAATGGAGGGAAATGTGTGGCCTCCCCCAGTGGCGATGGAGAATGCAGGTGAGTGCGCAAAACCACATGTTGCACTGAATTTATTAGCATTATTTTATATATGCAGTGTTTTGCCGTTTTGAGTTTTGTTTAAAATTCCTGCAGAGCCAAGGGGCCACAAATCCTGCTTTCATTCCAGTCTTTGAGTGCCCAGCAACCAGAGGCCCTTAAAATCTCCTCTGTGCAGTTCGGCTCATGTATCGCTTCTAGGAGCTGCACTGCACTTTTTTTTCATTAAAAAAAACTTTCTGGGAGAAATTAAAAGAGAATGCACATGCAAAAGGTTGGAGGGGTGACGGAGGGGTAAGGGGACAAAAGCGTTCCCTCCCAACAGCAGCCAGTTAATGAATGCAAGACTGGAGAAGTGAGAGGACGCGTCCAGTCCTAAATCTTGTTGTTCTGCCTTTTCACGGGCGACAGCTGGGGCTCGCCCGCCGCCCGTCTCCCATTGTCCTGCAGTCAGAATAATGCTGTGTGACTAATCTAAGTAAGGCTTCCCATCATGCCACAGCCTCCCCAAACACCACAGCACCAAACCCCTGCCATAACCCTCCCCCAAAAGGCTTGTCTCCTTCACTTTGAATGAAATCCCCCCCCCCCCCATCTAAAGCCCCCACCACCACTTTGCTGTTTGTGATCTGCAATTGAAAGGCAGATGGCAGTGAAATGTAATTGGATTGGACCTCGTGGACGTGAGATAAATTAAAATAAAGTACAGAAATTTGAAGGCAAACAAGTGGGAAATGACGAAAGGGTAGATTCTGAACTTTTAGCTTGGACTTTTAACCGAAAATAGGAAATAAAACACACGGATGTTACGTCTGGTTCATCCTGAACTTTCTTGTTCATTTTAAATCCTTGGATGTAATAAAACAAAATTCCCCTATTTTATATTTTCTAGCCCCAAGACCAAAACTGATGTATTTTGAAAACAGTAAATCGCCATTGTGCCTTCCAGTTGTGGCATAATTTTCGTTTCCATCTGTAAAGAAACTCCAAGGTGGCCTGGTTTATCCTGAGGCCATGTGGTCATGGCAGGCGCTTCTGTGCTCTGTGGGGACAATGGGAGGGGATCTATTGAAAAGCTTGTGCTAGTAGCCCAGGGCCACTAATTCACAAAATTCTTATCTGCACACTCCACACACACACACACACACACAAACCTCAGCACGTGTGGACACACTGGCACACAGAAAATTTCCCTCCACCCCACAAAGATGTTATTGTGGTTTCCATCCCTGCTCAGTCCAATTAAAAAAACCGGCAGGATGAGGGCAACCCGCATTCTCTCATCCTCCTTGCTCTCCTCTCATTAATCATTCATCTCTGTCAAGCCAAGCAGCTAGGGTTGTGCCGGGACATCCAGGTGTCAGAGAGCAGAGTCTGTGGCAGGGAGGGGTTTCCAGTAATGTTCCAAATAATCTTGTAGGTGTCGCAGATTAAAATTTATGTGCCCACAAATGCAACTGGCATACTGCTTTGAGTTGAAGTGCTTGAGATGTACAGGAAAACCCACCGGCGGAAAGAAAAACGGAGTCGTTTCTGTGATGAGTTTGCCACAACACCGCCACACATTCACCGTAGGGTTGCCCATTTTCAGTCTTTAAAATGTGAAGAAGTTCCCAACACAACATGGCAGGTGGAAGGTTAAAAGTTTAAAGTTGCTTTAAGCTACCCCAACACATGTTTATACAAGCCAGAAGTGAGTCATGTGCTACTGTGGTTAAATGCAGTCACCTAAAAGCGTTCAGTGACACAGATTTGAGATCTACAGAAACCTTTATTTCACGTTCACAGGTGACATGCTTGTGTAAAGAAGATGGTGAGAGTTAACTGTTAAGCAGTTATCTTAAGCAGGGATTTTATTTTCATTATGCTGAACTTCTGTCAAGAACTTCACAGCACTAAAATAAAATCCCTTCCTTCTTTAAATCTTCAGGGCGAGCCTCTTTTTGCCTCATTGGATGTAGCGCAGTAGTATCTGTCAAGGTTTTGTAACCCATCATGTTTTCATGGAATGGAAGACAATGGGAAAGCTGTTCACAGAGATCATAAGAACACATGACACAACCAAATATGTGACTCGGCCACAACAAATCACAACTCCATGGGGTTTTGGAACCTTAAGAAATAGGCCTGGAGGTCTGAACATTTGCTACACGTGTTCACCACTAATAATTAAAAGGTTGGCGCCAAATGGCAGACTGTGCTTTCAGAGACAGTCTGTGATGTGCATGAAAAACAAACAGTGTGAGTTTCTGTAACAGGGAAGCATTAGAACAAGACTGAGAAGTAAGAGGTTACTTGACAGGCCAGGGCTTCCTGTTTCCCACACAGCTGTGGCTGACTGTTCATGTGGGCAGTGCGATAGCCTTCAAGGAAGGCATTCTGAAGTCTGTCAAATGTTGGTTCCATTCGTGGTACACTAATAAAGGCACTGCAAAGTTGAAAAGGTTGGTGACCTCAGCCACACCTTTGCATGCTATTCTGATTTGGTTAGTGATAACTATTAAAAAAAACCCTACATAACTCTACACTTCTTGCCGACATGCATCACTATGAAATCTGATGTCTTTGGTCAGCATGATCGTACTTCCACAACTAAAATGTCTTTTACTCGGTAGTAAAAAATCCCAGCCAAAAAGAACAGATCAAATCTATCATCACCAGAGCTAGGACATTTTGCCGTCATGGAATGCTGATCTTTGTTTGTCCTACTATAGGATTACCAGGCTATAACGGCAATGTAGGCTTAAGTGAATCGAGAGGAGCAAGTGCATGACGGGGTCAAGTGTGTCCTGATTTGGGTTTAAAGTTCTGAAGCTGCTATGGCTCTTGTTGCACCCATTCTTTAGATGCCAAGGTTCATCTAATGCAGTCTAGAACTGGTACACTATGAAAAAAGGCCACATCAACATGGACATAAAATCAATGCAGGCCTCTCCAAGCTACTGTAAAGAATGCATTCAACAGAAACATATGTCCCACATTTGATGTTGTGTGAGTTTTAAGTAGGGGGATCTGGAGATCCTCAAACCGCGGTAATCAAAGCTGTTCTGTCAGAGCGAGTAGATAAGAGGCTATTTCATTTGAGTGGGTGCTGAAAGTTCACATACACCAATACTGCCTGTCAATTGTAGACCGGACACCTACATGCATCTGCGGGCATTTGTGTGTGTGTGTTTTAGTGACATCCACCACAGGGGATTCTTCGCGCACTATTAGTAATTGAAGCTAGAATTTCTGTTAAAGTAATAGACCTGAGGTCAGGTTATCTGATAACCATCGGGAGAGGTAAAGTAGCAGGCAGGTGGGTTTACTGGACTCAGATGCAAAGTGTGAGATTTCTTTGTCCATTGAGAGACTTGTATGATGCTTTTACACACTGTTAAATCTGAACTGGGGGTTTGTTGTCTTAAGGTTTGTGAGTGAAAGTGACCTTTCAGTAAATGGTCAAGCTGATGCTCAGCTCTTAATAGTCAAACTTAGTCAGTTGCATGACTTCCAACCAATTCACAACAGTCCTAGTTTCCTTTCAGACTGAATTATTAAACATTTTTGAGCAACTCTAGGGTGTGCCATTGAATCGTACTTAGTAATGAAGGTGTTTTGATTTGGATGAATTTGAAGTGTGAAATGTATAGATACTGTTCAGCAAGTTAACTTTAAAGGGCTTTCAGAGTCCATCTATTAAGCTGTTGTGTTCATGCCCCCTCCAACAGATGTAGACCTCCAGGGTCGTCTCTTGGCTAATGATTAGACAGATGTAAGGGAAACCAGACAAAATGAAAAAGAAGGAGAGGACAGACACAAAAGAATATTAGAAAACAAAGAGTTAAGGATAAAAATTAAAAGACAGGAAGGTAGAACACAAGGAAACATTGAGCTGTGTTCACATGTGAAGTCACTGTATGTCACCTTTTATCTTATCACCTAACTGTTTCCACAGGAGTGGTATTTCCACAGCACAGTTGGACCCTTTTTTATTGTAGTGGATAAAGTCACCCCCAAAGTGACAGATGGTAGATCAGGCCCAATGAAGAGAGAGGGGAGAGAAGGCAAAGAGCGCGTCCCACAGTCACAAAAGTCTTTAGGGTCACAGGTCGAGGAAGCATCTGCTCTTGCCTAGGGGGACATTGCATTGCCGAGAGAGACCTGTTGCTGTGGTGTGTGCTGCCGGTCTTTTCAGCATGTGGGTGGATCTTTTTTTTTTTTCTTTTTCGAGAAAAGACTGACTTCAAGACAAAGAGGGGCTGTCAAGATGCAGAATTGAGACCCGCTGATAAAAAAAATTCGATTAGTAGAAAAGAGTAAAATCTCTTATGAGCAAAGGAATTTGGGAGACTTCAAAGTCACTTCAAATGCCTTGACAATCTTCAGTCAATTACAACTTTTCAGGCTCCCTGTGGGGTCACAAAGGATTGTTAGCGCATTCCCCCCACAGTGTCTCGTCTCAGCCAACAATTCCGTTTTTAGCAGTCCAGTGCGACATTAGTGAACGCTGTAAAAAGGATACTGCCAGGAACAAAGGAAATGGTATGGTGGGACAAAGTAAAAACCCTCAGTAAATTACAGAAAAGAAGATATTGTGTTAAATCAAAAAATATTAAAGTAAGCAATTTGAATGATGAGGGAATGAAGACACAGAAGTTGGAACAGCTGACTTCACATGGGTTCTTAAGGTCCCCAGAGGAGAGGTTTTTAGCAGCAGCCCCCCCATCTGAGAAGGGGACATAGGACAGGGGAGAGGAGGAGGCACGAAGAGGGATAAGTAGAGGGAGGGAGGAGAAAGGAGAATGGGGGAAGAAGGAGGAGCCCTGTCCAACAGCTGCCTTCATTAACATGCACACCTGCTCCCTGTGGAGATACTAGGAGGCCAACAGATGCCTTTCTTACACATAAACATACTCGTGTGCACAAGTGCACACTATTGCACAAGCTCCAATTCAAACATAAACACCTTTTTCATGGACTTTTTTTCCCCTTTTAAATGATAATTGGAAATTTCCATTTTATTTTTTAAGTACTAAACTGAAGAGCATATCGACCACTGCATTTATTAAAAACGTTTGCTCATTTGGGTGAGAACAAGTATTAGCCAAATAGTGTTCTCATTTTGACCTGCATTCTTCTGTATTACTATCTAGTATGAGCTGTGTGACTGTTGCAGTAACTATTCTTGTGTGGATGGCAGAGAGACATTGAAGGGCTTAAGACCTGAATGCAGTGCTTCATATGCGACATCAATAGGCGGCAGAGTTCCCTTGATCTCTATGGTCATTCAAGATGAGTGTGGACAGCGCAAGGGTAAAAGGTAGATGGGAACTGGCTGTTGGGCTAGACTGTTTGGTGGGGTTTGTTGTCCCAGCAGAATGTGTTTTTAATGTTCTGAGAGATCCTAATCCAGGGAGACGCAGTAGAACAACACAGTTTCCCTGTCCCACTGCAATGGGACTTTGCTGGTCGGGAAATTTCCATTCCCCTTAAACTCCTCCTTTTGTGCCCCTTTTGTCTAAAAGATTTTCCTCTTAATTTAAATTAAAAGAGATCCTATTTTTAATTATCACTCTTCCATGTTTTCCCAGGTGTCCCAATGACTACATAGGCAGCCGGTGCCAGTATCTGAGCCCCTGCAGCCCTTCACCCTGCCGCAACGGTGGAAGATGCCGGGCAGTTTCCCGTGGCAATACCCCTGATTTTCTCTGCGAGTGCCCCCTGGGTTTCACCGACAGGCTGTGCCTCACCCCCACCAACCACGCTTGCATGAGCGCTCCCTGTCGCAACGGAGGAACGTGTGAGCTCATTGCACTCACTGATTTCCGATGCCAGTGTCCACCAGGATGGACAGGTATGATAGTTTAAAAACCCCAAACTTTTTATTGTTACTATTGGTTTCCCCATAAACCTTAATGAATCCTCTGTTACTTTTTAGGAAAAACTTGCCAAACTCCCAACCCATGTGCTTCCAATCCTTGTGCAAATGGTGGACGATGTTTATCTATAGATTCCACCTACCAGTGCACATGCCCTCCCAACTTCCACGGCCAAACCTGCAAGCTAGATGTGAATGAGTGTGCCCAGACCCCTTATATGTGTCTAAATGGTGGCATTTGTGTAAATGAGGTTGGCTCTTACCACTGCCGCTGCCCTCAAGAGTATACTGGCCAGCACTGTCAAACCCCCTACATGCCCTGCAGCCCCTCACCATGCCAGAATGGAGGTACTTGTGTCCAGAAAGGAGATACCATTTACGACTGCAGCTGCCTTCCAGGTAACGTCCAAGCATTAACAAGTAAACAGAACACAGCATTTTTAAATTTTAAAGGATGTTAACTTTGATATTGGTGGTATAGTAGCAATACTTTGACGTCACTTCATAAGTATTGTGTTTTAATTGGGTTTGGGTATTGGGTTTAAGTAAAACCTATCAATGAAGTCTCATTCATCTATAATGGTTCCATAGGAAAAAACGTTTTAAAAAAGGTAATCTGGACTTAGTTGAAAAGGAGGTTTTTACTCTCATCTTGAATAAGAGAAGAAAGATCTTCAAAATAAACTAAATCCAGATGACACTTTTTAGAACTTCTTCCGCTGTAGTAAAACCTGACAGGGAAAAAAAATCTTGTTACCCCAAAAATGTCTTTAGTTAACAGTTTCCACGGCCAGGATGCAGTTACACAGACGTTTCCTTCTGATAATCACCAGAGAGCCAACAAAGAGACAAATATATGCACATAACAAAACCTATAGGTCGTTTAGACTGAGTTTAACACAATCTGTGCCTTTTCTCTTATGTTTTTAGTCAAAAACACCAAGTTTTTTTGATCCTCCTTCTACATGACAGATAAACCTAAAGTTTCCCTTTTCAAGGATTTTAATAATACCTACTAAACCTTTTAGCTGCTGTTGTTTTCTTCTGATTTTCTGCTTGCTATCAGCACAAGCAAACTTTTTGTAGATGAACGGATAGTGAGGGCTTTTGGTTAAAGTGTAATCCATGCTGTGTCTCTCATGGGTGTCTGCTGTGGAATGTTTTCAGATAGAGAACTTAACTGGCACCTACAGAGCTGTGGGTTAATTGTAAATAAGACTATCCTGGCTGTAAAAACTCAAGTCAAGTCTCTGAAGTTTGAGGAAGAGATTTGCCGTGCCACCAAACTTAACCAAAGGGCATTAGACAGTTTGCAATGATAATGCAGAAAACGGATCCATTTTATGGAAACAGTGGTAACAGTGAAAGGAAATGTCTGATTATTAAATAATTCCAGGTGTTATCGGGCTAACTTGATAACTTTTTGTCATGTGTTACTCTTTAAATTACTAGGCTTTATGGGCCAGCACTGTGAGCACAACATTGATGACTGTCCAGGACACAACTGTCAGAATGGTGGCGTATGTGTGGATGGAGTCAACACATACAATTGCCAGTGTCCGCCTCACTATACAGGTGATAATTCCCTTAATATATCCCTTTCTTTGTTCTTATAGCTTACCTAAAAGTAATAATCACTAACCCTCCAATTCCTTGCTCTTCTAAAATCTTTTAGGACAGTACTGCACAGAAAATGTGGATGAGTGTGAGATGATGCCCAATGTATGCCAAAATGGAGGGACGTGCCACGACACCCACGGCAGCTACCACTGCGTCTGTGTCAACGGGTGGACAGGTGACGACTGCAGCAAAAACATTGACGACTGTGCCGCTGCCGCTTGCTTTCATGGTGCTACTTGCCATGATCGTGTAGCCTCATTCATTTGCGAGTGTCCTCATGGCCGTACCGGTAAGATTTTTCCTGTACTCATAGTGTACTCAGAGCTTTTGGTCTTTCTGTGTATATTATATAAGGTATGTTTGCCCTTCAGGACTGCTGTGCCATCTGGATGATGCCTGCATCAGCAACCCCTGCCAAAAAGGTTCAAATTGTGACACAAATCCCGTAAATGGGAAGGCGATTTGTACGTGTCCACCAGGTTATACGGGGTCTGCCTGCAACTTGGATATTGACGAGTGTGCCCTTGGTAAGTTATAAAGTCAGGACTGCCACCAAGTATTATTTTTGATACTTTGAAAAAACAACTTGTGCTCTGCATGTTCTAGGTGCCAACCCTTGTGAGCATGGTGGTCGTTGCCTCAACACATTAGGCTCTTTCCAGTGCAAGTGTCTGCAAGGGTATGAAGGACCTCGCTGTGAGATGGACGTGAATGAATGTATGTCTAATCCCTGTCAAAATGACGCTACCTGTCTTGACCAAATTGGAGGATTCCACTGCATCTGTATGCCAGGTAAATTATTAGGTTTTGCGAGAAAAAAATGCTCTTGTCCTTTTTTTCTTATGAGATCAGTATCTAATACGATACATTTTGCTGTTTCAACAAAAAGCACGTCTCAAATGCAGTACAGCTCCTCTTGTCAAGTCATGCCCGCAAGAATGTCTTGTCTTCTGTTTTTCTTTAAAACCTTCCCTCTCAAAGCAAGTGGTCTGTTCTGAGTGGTCAAAAACTGCGGAGCAGAAAGAGGTTCCTCCCTCTTTGTGTGTACTTTCAAATCAGCCAAGTGGCAAGTCTTATGCAAATATAGGCATGGTGCCACTGAATGGCATGGTAAAATAACCAGAAAGAAACTCATGCATTTTAGAAAAAAAAATGTATTGTGATGGTTAAACTGTTATATTTTTATATAAAAATTTATTTTTATTATAAAAAAATATTTGAGCAAAATCATGGCATGGCAGAACTAAATATTCCACAACTGTTTGATCTTTAAGTGAGAATTCTAATGTTAGATTTTTGCTGTCTTTGTTAGGATATGAAGGTGTGTTTTGCCACATTGACACAGACGAGTGCGCCAGTCAGCCTTGTCTCAACAATGGCAAATGCATCGACAAGATCAACTCCTTCTACTGCCAGTGCCCCAAAGGTGAGAAAATGCATTTACAAAAGAGCTAAGAGTCAATAAAAAGTTTGAGAATTTACATTTACACCCTTTGATTAAACATTAAAAGTTAGATTATTTAGCAATTAGATCATTTATAAATTCTTTGAATGTTCTACAAGCAAGCTGTTCAAAGTGGAGCAGACTGCAGAAACATTAGCATATTTGGCGGGCAAAGAAGTTTGTACTAAAGCTTAGTTTCAAAGTTGTGGGGGCAGGGATTGGTTTGTAGCTGGTAAACTGCTGGAGACCATTGTGTTGTTGTTTAAAAGAAAGATTTCACTGCACAGTAAAAGCTGAGAGGTGGGGGAAAAAGGGGGCTGGAAGTAGTGTTGTGGAATGGTTTGCAAGGGCTTCCAGTGCCCCACTTCAAATGCAAATGAGTCTGTAATCTTTCTTCCACAATTCACACACTGCAGAAAAAGTGGAATCTTTAACTTGACAATGTTCTTTTTTTCTAGGTAATTACACTTTATGCTTTAAGTAAATGTGCACTTTTGTCTTTAAAAATTCATCCACAGGTTTTTCAGGAAATCTGTGTCAGGTGGATATTGATGAGTGTGCTAGTACGCCCTGCAGGAATGGCGCCAAATGTACAGATGGTCCCAACAAGTATAATTGTGAATGTGCTGAAGGTAAGACATTTTGTCAAAAGTTGCTTTTAACTTTTTGTTTCCTTTGAGGGCATAAACATCTTCTCAAATGTGTATGGAGAACTGCAAAAAATATATTCAAATGTTTGCAAACACAATCAGATTTGTAGACATGTAACAAAAAATGTTGTGTTTGTGTTAAGAGTCTCAAATGTGTGTTAAAGGATAACAAAAATCAAGATGAATTTGTGGAAAACTATGATATGTTTAAATGATTTAAAATGCACTTTAAAAATGTTGGATACACATGCACATGCTTCTGAATGCAAAGCATTAAATAACATATTTATGGGTTTTTAAATCTGCAGGCTCATGTATAATGACTATAATATTTACTCACAGGAAGTAGAAAAGTTAGGCTTCATATTGAATTTCTTTGTTTAAGATGGACATTCTTCAATCTTAAAGTACAGTAGTACAGTCTTTAAGATAAAAGTAAAACATGAATGAAAATCATGACAAAGTCAAAACTGAAAACCATTGACTTAAATATGCAAAGTACTGATTTTGATATAGCCCTGGTTTGACTGTGGTTGAGAAAAATGCAAATTTGTTAAAGTAAAAAAAAACATCTAAAAAGTCATCAATTTGGTACATTATACTCCACAGAAAGTTTTAATTTGATCAACTCAATACATTTATATTTGTGTATATTTGACTATTTTTCAAATGTTGTTTATAGTTGTATATAGTACAAAGGAGCAAAAAAGTCCTCTCAAACTGCATTTTGCACAGTACATGTGTACTCAGAGAATTACGTGTCCGTATTCAACAGTTTCTATGTGCATTTTAAAGCATAAAAAAAACAAATTATTTTAAAATCACAACATTTTAAGTATTGAATTTTTAAAAGTTTAATAAAAAAAAAACTGCAGTTTTGTCTTTGCAATTTAAACAAAAAGCATTGTGGCCTTAATGCAGCATCGTATTTAACAAAACTACTGAATTTGTTGAGAGCCATCACATATTCCCTATGATTCTGCAGGTTACACAGGCCAACACTGTGAGATTGACATCAACGAGTGCTACTCTGATCCTTGCCACTATGGCACTTGTAAAGATGGCCTCGCTTCTTTCACCTGCTATTGCCGCCCTGGCTACACTGGCCGCTTGTGTGAAACCAACATCAATGAATGTCTCAGTCAGCCTTGTAAGAATGGTGGCACCTGCCAGGACAGGGAGAACTCCTACATCTGCTCCTGCCCAAAAGGGACTGCAGGTGAGACGTCAGCTATCCTATAACATTTCTAATATCAAAGAAATGTGTTATTTTAATCTAAAATCTTTATTGTATCTTATTATTTCTAATTTTCTTCTCACAAGGCTTCAATTGTGAGATCAACCTGGACGATTGCAAAAGCCAGCCCTGTGACTATGGGAGGTGTATCGACAAAATCAATGGCTATGAGTGTGCATGCAAGCCAGGTTACACAGGTGAGCTTTGGGTGGAGTTTACAGGTGCAGGGGGTGCTCCCTTGAGCTTTGGGAGGGGGTGGTAAGACAGGTGGCTGGCGGGTCCTCTCCTGTGGAACAATAGTTTCAGATTGCCTGTGTGGGACATGGGACTAGAGGGAGAGCGAACACAGCCCCAAACCTGATCCACGCACAAACACACACACAAAGCAGTAACTGTGTTTGCCTTGAAAAGACAGTGGAGTTGAGGCCATAGACTCTGTAAGGCAATCCTTTCAAAGAAAAAGAGATCCCTTCTCTGATGTTGTGTATGAATACATAAATGAACCTCAGTGATGAGTCAGATTTAAATATTTTCACTGTGATTTTTGATATTTTCTGGATAAAAACGGAGGAATTTTGGAGAAAAATCTTCTCAGCAAGTGGGCTGGTTTCATCTTTTCTTCTTTCATGGCCAAACAGAACTGGTCCTGACTGGAAGTTGTGTGATTATTGCACAAAAGCGAGTGAGTGGGGAAAAAGTGTGTGCAGGCTGCTGTGAACCTCCCTCCCTCCTCTTCCTCACCCCACCATCTTATTGTGCTGAGTGTGGAGGGAACAGCAGGACTGAGACACAGGGACAGAAGACCATTGTGAATGAAGTTCAGGCAGTTGGGCCCTCCCTTTCTGATTGATGAAGAGCATAGAAGGAGCAAGCTGGGTAGGACATCAGAGCGGTGGGGGGAGTTTCATTGTTACTCGGCCGTGTGTGAAATGAGTCTGGCCTTCTGTCCCCGCCAACAGCCCTGGGTGAGGTTAGTTCTGCACAAATGGGGGTGTTGTACTAGTATGTGTTTGAATAGGGAGAGTAGCCACAGCCGCCAAACTCCTTCTCTCAGGGCAGCAGCACCTCCTCACAGGTATTCTTCTGTCTATTCATCGAACCCCAGTGAGTCAATAGAGGGGAGGTAGAAGGACCTTCAGAAGCCAGCAGGCCAGGCACACATTTGAACTGCATTGAGTTTTGTCAGCTGAATGCAAAAAGGTTTTTCTCTCTCGGACATGTCCAAATGTTGCACAAAATACCTTATTTTACAGATTGTTTAAACTAAGACCAATTCCACCTGCATGGCTTGGAGTGAGACTTATATGGAGTTGCTCCATTTTTAAATTTTGTTCCAAAATCTGCTTTTATCATCTTGCAGGCACAATGTGCAACATTAACATTGATGACTGTGCCATCAATCCTTGTCACAATGGGGGCACGTGCATTGACGGCATCAACAGCTTCACTTGCCTCTGTCCAGAGGGCTACAACGATGCCACCTGTTTGTCGCAGGTTGACGAATGCAGCAGCAACCCTTGTATTCACGGCCTTTGTAAAGACCTCATTAATGGGTAAGGGCAGGTTTAATTTTTGGATAAATAAATAAAATGGAAAAATAACTGACTTGCATTGATTTCTTCTCCAGCTATAAATGTACCTGCGACTCTGGATGGAGCGGCCAAAACTGTGACATCAACAAGAATGAATGCGAGTCCAACCCCTGCATGAATGGAGGCACATGCAAGGACATGACCAGTGGATACCACTGCACATGCAGAGTCGGCTTCACTGGTTAGCTCTAACGCATCTTTTATCATCACAAACAGACTGTGTTACCACCAAATCCCTTAAAACAAGTGTGTTTTCTAATCTCTGTACTGTAGGACCTAACTGCCAAACTAACATCAA
Source organism: Adrianichthys oophorus (assembly GCA_036245035.1). Taxonomy (NCBI): domain Eukaryota; kingdom Metazoa; phylum Chordata; class Actinopteri; order Beloniformes; family Adrianichthyidae; genus Adrianichthys; species Adrianichthys oophorus. The sequence goes on from BSAI01000108.1 coordinate 8,650,822, forward strand.
TGAGTGTGCCTCCAACCCCTGCCTCAACCAGGGGACTTGCATCGACGATGTGGCTGGATACAAGTGCAACTGTTTGCTGCCTTACACCGGTATGGCACTGCATGGCTTCTCTGTCATTCACATAACCTGTTCCCTGGATAGTGTAACTTGCTGCTGTTTTAGCAGTGGGCACATATCTGAAGATGTAGCCCTCCAGTTTCCTTGCAAATATTTATCTAATCATATCCTATGATGTCAAAGACAACATTAGGGACTTACCACTAACTGAGATGTCTGTTTTTGGCATCTGTTTGTGGAAAGATCCGGGTATCTGTTTTAAAGGGATAACATAATGTGTGTTTTTTGAAATAACATGCCAAATCAGATCAAATTTGCTGTAGAAGTAGATACTACTCGCAGCGCTGTTTCCTGTCTACGATCACACAATGGCAGGAAGCAGGAAAGCCCTTCCTGTTTGGTTAGGTCGCCATGGAAATGGATAAGGAAGTTGAGTGGCAAACAAGATTTAGATATTGCCGCTCAGTCCAAAAAAAAAAAAGTGTATTTAATAAACACATGCAGTAATTTTTTTAATGCATAAAACTTTAAGGTTTATTACTTTTTTGGTTACCAGGTGAAAACTGTGAGACCCTGCTGGCCCCCTGCGGTTCCCGCCCCTGTAAAAATGGTGGTGTGTGCAAGGAGGCTGAAGACTACCAGAGTTTTTCTTGTATCTGCCCCGAAGGATGGCAAGGTATGCATCTATATTTAGCTTTACAAAAGTGTAGCTTCCTAGATTTTCTGTACTTATCAAGAGAGAGAAAAAAATCCTCAACTGTTCTTTTCTTTGATGCAAGGCCAAACATGTGAAATTGACATCAACGAATGTGTCAAAAGTCCATGCCGGAACAGTGCTTTTTGCCTTAACACTATGGGGGGCTACCAGTGCAAGTGTCAACCAGGTTTCACTGGCCAAAAATGTGAAACAGACATCGATGACTGCAAACCAAGTAAGCCGCAGACCAAAAGCAGAGCTAGAGCAACATTGAAACCCCTACTTCTTATTTATAATCTCACATTCTCCTTTCTGTGTTTCAGACCCCTGCAGTAATGGAGGTCTGTGCCACGATGGGATCAGCAGTTTCACATGCACATGTCTGCCTGGCTTTCGTGGCGGCAGGTGTGAGCAGGACATAAATGAGTGTGAAAGTAACCCCTGTAAGAATGGGGCCAACTGCACTGACTGCGTCAACAGCTACACCTGCACCTGCCCTACAGGATTTAGTGGCATCAACTGCGAGATCAACACCAACGACTGCACTGACAGGTATTTCACTTTGTCATTATTAAACCCAACTCGTAAATATTCACTCCAAATGCATATTTAAAAAAAAAATCAATTTCTTGTTCTGCTGTAGCTCATGCTTCAATGGTGGTACTTGTGTGGATGGAATCAATTCCTTCACTTGCCTGTGTCTCACTGGATTCACTGGAAGCTACTGCCAGTTTGACATAAACGAGTGTGACTCCAAGCCTTGCCTCAATGGAGGAACTTGTCTTGATGGTTATGGGACGTATAAGTGCACCTGTCCTCATGGTTACACAGGAGTAAATTGTCAGGTAGCTTGGTTAAAATAATTTTACTTCATTCTTTCTATTCTGTGATTCATTTAATTAGGCTTATTATTCTGATAATCTTTTTAGCATCTTGTCCGATGGTGTGACTCCTCCCCCTGTAAGAATGGAGGCACATGCTGGCAGCAAGGAGCCTCTTACACCTGTCAGTGCCAGACTGGGTGGACCGGCCTGTATTGTGACATCCCGAGTGTTTCTTGTGAGGTTGCTGCTAAACAGCAAGGTACAACTGTGTGCACCTACTGCTATGGATTTCATTCTCTCAATTTGTCATGAAACATTCTAGCACTTAGCTGCCACTTTTGACATTTTGTTGCATTGTAGGTGTGGAAGTGAACCAGCTGTGCAGGAATTCAGGGCAGTGTTTGGATGCTGGAAACACACATTACTGCCGCTGCCAGGCTGGTTACACTGGGAGTTACTGCCAAGAACAAGTGGATGAGTGCTCACCCAACCCTTGCCAGAATGGAGCAACCTGCACCGACTACCTTGGAGGTTACAGTTGTGAGGTAAGGGACAATTCAGTTTGGCTTGATTTAAGAGGTGTCTGTCAGCTATTTGCAATCATGCAGGCAAATTTTATAATCACATAAAAACTTTATCTGTGACGGCAACACCTACTTAGATTGAAAACGTTGCCAAACTGATGACATTTACATTATAATATATTATTGATTTTTGCATTTCTCAGTGTGTCCCTGGTTACCATGGAGTGAACTGCTCCAAAGAGATCAATGAATGCCAGTCTCAACCCTGCCAGAATGGTGGCACCTGCATTGATCTCATCAACACCTACAAATGCTCCTGTCCTAGAGGAACACAGGGTACAACTCAACATTTTCAGTTTACGTACTCAGTAATTTCACACTAAAGTAATATGTCTGTGATACACATTTTTACAATCTGACATCTGTTTTCCTTAGGTGTCCACTGTGAGATGAACTTGGATGACTGCAACCCCTTCAATGATCCATTCACAAATGAACCCAAGTGCTTTAACAATGGCCGATGTGTGGACCGCATTGGAGGCTACCAGTGCGTGTGTCCTCCAGGTTACGTTGGTGAACGATGTGAAGGCGATGTCAACGAGTGTTTGTCAGATCCTTGCGACCCCAGAGGGTCCTACAACTGCATCCAACTCACGAACAGTTACCGCTGTGAATGCCGTACTGGCTATACAGGTAAGGTATCTTGCAACACATAACAGACAACAAGAGCCTTTTATTTATGAGATAATTAGACATGTTCTGCTTGCTCCTGGTTTGCAGGACAGCGTTGTGACACGGTTTTCGATGGCTGTAAAGGACGACCCTGCAGAAATGGAGGGACTTGTGCAGTTGCCAGCAATACACCTCATGGTTTCATCTGCAAATGCCCACCTGTGAGTGCAACAACTTGTACTTAGAAAAAGCTTCTTCTTTAAAAATTGAATTCCCTCCTCATGTTTCTAATCAACACTTGTGATTTTCCAGGGCTTTACTGGTTCTTCTTGTGAATACGACTCCCACTCTTGTGGAAGTCTGAACTGCAAGAATGGTGGTACATGCGTGTCAGGTCACCTTGGCCCCCGCTGCCTGTGTCCCTCAGCTTTTACTGGGCCTGAGTGTGAAACCCCCACAGACAGCCTTTGCATTTCCAATCCCTGTTACAATGGCGGTACGTGCCAGACCACCCCTAATGCTCCATTCTTCAAGTGCAGCTGCCCCAGCAACTTCAACGGCCTTCTTTGCCACATACTGGATTACTCTTTTGTTGGGGGCTTTGGCCGGGATATCACCCCACCTCCAGAGGTGGAGGTAAGCTGTGGGATTCCACAGTGTGATGAGTGGGCTGGCAATCACATCTGCGACTCACTGTGCAACAACCATGCCTGTGGCTGGGATGGAGGAGACTGCTCTCTTAATTTTGATGACCCGTGGAAGAACTGCTCTGCTGCTCTGCAATGCTGGCGTTACTTCAATGATGGAAAGTGTGATGGCCAATGTAACAGCCCAGGATGTCTCTATGATGGCTTTGATTGCCAAGGACAAGAAGGGCAGTGCAAGTAAGTTTGCAATATGGAAAATCTATATGGAACATGTCAGAAAGTACTGTTCAAGCACTGGTGCTGACAGCCATTTTGTTCTTTTTCTTGTCTAGTCCATTATATGATCAGTATTGCAAGGACCATTATGCTGACGGTCATTGTGACCAAGGCTGCAACAATGCAGAATGTGAATGGGATGGCCTGGATTGCGCCAACAACATGCCAGAGAAATTAGCAGATGGCCATTTAGTTCTGGTTGTCCACATTCCACCAGAAGTGCTTAAAAACCGCTCGTCATCATTCCTAAGGGAGCTCAGCAGTGTTCTCCACACCAATGTGGTGTTTCGCCGGGATGCCAAAGGAGAGCCCATGATTTTCCCTTACTATGGGAATGAACAGGACCTGGCCAAACACAACATGCTCAAACGATCCGCAGATGGCTGGCCAGAGTGGGCCTCGATGCCGACCGATGTCTTGGATCAAATGAAGGAGAGTGTGTCCTCTGTGGTCACTTCAAGGAAACGCAGAGAACTGGATACAGTGCAAGTCAAAGGGTAAGAAGAACATGTATCAGCTAAATGGCTCCCAAAACTTCTTACTTTTTGCAGAAGTCTGCAGTGCTCACGTTTATGTCTATTTCTGCCAACAGGTCTATTGTGTACCTGGAGATTGACAACCGGCAGTGTTACCAACAGTCCTCCGAATGCTTTCAGAGCGCCACAGATGTTGCCGCCTTCCTCGGGGCATTGGCCACCAGTGGACATCTCAAAGTTCCTTATATTGAAGCTGTCACAAGTATGACACATTGATATTTTACATTACACGTGTATGCATATAAAGAGACCCTCTACACGAATGAAGTACTTTACTTATGGAGCTTTTACCTCTCCTTCAGGTGTGAGGCCACCTGGATCAACTTCTGAGCTCTACCCCATGTACATAGTCTTCCTGGGCTTGGCAGCTTTGGGTTTTGTATGCTTAGGTGTTCTGGTGTCCCGCAAACGGCGGCGAGAGCATGGCCAGCTCTGGTTTCCGGAGGGATTTAAAGTATCTGAGCCTAGCAAAAAGAAACGCAGAGAGCCTTTAGGGGAAGACTCTGTTGGACTGAAGTGAGTACAAATTAAGATAAGGGTCTTAAACTGTCTATGAAAAAACAGGATCAATAAATTATGCTTTTTGTCAAATACTTGATTGTCTTTTATCCCTTTTGACAGACCTATGAAAAACTCTGACATCAATCTTATGGATGACAATCAAAATGAATGGGGTGATGATGATCCAGACTGTCGGCGCTACAGGGTAACAATCCATTTTTCTTTGATATTCTAAAGAATTAATCAAATTGTAATGAGAGCTGCTGATACTGAAAGAAATGGATTGGTCTGTTTTTCAGCTAGAGGAGCAGGCCATGTTAGATTTATGTGATCACACCGATCAAAGGAAATGGACCCAACAACACCTGGATGCTGCTGACCTGAGGATTGCATCCATCGCTCCTACACCTCCTCAGGGAGAAATAGAGAATGACTGCATGGACGTCAACGTCCGTGGACCAGGTTTGTTTACGGAAAAAAACATTGCATGTAACAGTCCTAAAAGCCATGTCAGAAATGTGCTGATTTTCTTTGATATTTCTATGTGTTTCAGATGGATTCACCCCTTTGATGATTGCCTCCTGCAGCGGTGGAGGATTGGAAACTGGTAACAGTGAGGAGGAGGAGGATCCCTCAGTGGAAATAATCTCAGACTTCATTTACCAGGGAGCCAACCTCCACAACCAGACTGATCGAACGGGGGAGACTGCCCTCCACCTGGCAGCCCGTTACGCTCGATCAGATGCTGCCAAACGCCTCTTGGAATCCAGTGCCGATGCCAACGTTCAGGACATCATGGGTCGCACTCCCCTTCATGCTGCTGTGGCTGCAGATGCACAAGGAGTGTTCCAGGTACCTGCTCACTCTGTTAAGGTCCCACATCCATCCAAGACGTTGCTTTCCTTTCCAGCACCTCTGAGTTATTTATCTAAATGTGTTTTTTGCAGATTTTGATCAGAAATCGGGCCACCGATCTAGATGCCCGCATGCATGACGGAACAACACCTTTGATACTTGCTGCTCGCTTAGCAGTGGAGGGAATGGCTGAGGAGCTTATCAACTCTCACGCTGATCCTAATGCCACAGATGACTCTGGTGAGTTCTGATTTATCAAACGGTCATCTGCACATATCCCTACAGATTATGGATTATCTGTGAGACACATAAACAAACTTTTTTGATCTGTAATCTTATTTCAGGCAAATCTGCTCTTCACTGGGCTGCTGCGGTAAACAACGTGGAGGCTGCCTTAGTCTTACTGAAGAATGGTGCAAACAAGGATATGCAAGATAACAAGGTGTGTTACAATCCGATTTAGTTGATTTTTGAAGCAATATTCTATTAAAAATCATCTAACTTGAATCTGTTTTGTACGTTTGTACCTTTAGGAGGAGACACCACTGTTCCTTGCAGCCCGCGAAGGCAGTTACGAGACAGCAAAGGTACTTCTGGATCACTTTGCCAACCGTGAAATTACAGACCATCTCGACCAGCTGCCCCGGGATATCGCCCAGGAACGTATGCACCATGATATTGTCCGTCTTCTGGATGAGTACAATGTGGTACGAAGTCCAGGGCTCCACAGTGCCCCACTAAGCACCTCCACCATTTCGCCACCTCTCTGCTCTCCCAATGACTATCTGAGCAACCTGAAGCCAGCCCAGTCTGTGAAAAAGGTTCGTAAAATTAGCTCCAGTGGAAAGGGAGGAAAAGATGGGTGCAAAGACAAGCAAAAAAAGAAAAAGTCTCTGGATGGGAAGAGTAACTTGTTGGATACATCAGCAATTCTCTCCCCAGTTGAATCCCTTGAGTCTCCCCATGCCTATCTGTCAGATGTGGCCTCTCCTCCCATGCCATCCCCCTTCCAGCAGTCCCCACCTATGTCCTTGAATCAACTCCAAGGCAGTGGGGACTCCCACATAGGCCAGGTGAGCATGGGCAAAGATTTGGGTTGCATTTCTTTTGACCCAACACCACCTCGCCTCTCCCACCTGCCTGTGCCCACCTCCAGCACACAGGGCACAACATCCATCGGCAACCGAGGAGGTCAGTGCGACTGGGTCTCCAGAATGCATCATGATGTAAGTCAGCAAGGAAGCTACACCCAAGCAGCGACACACAACATGCTGGGTCCCCTGCACGGAGTCAGCACCGCCACTTTGTCTCAGATAATGGGCTACCAGAATGTCCAGGCCGGTCACCTCAGCTCATCCTCACACATGCTACAGCAGGTTCACTCACGGCAGCTGCAGCACCAGAACTCAAGCTCCACCGTGGCTGGTCAAACCCTCAGCCAGAACTTTCCCACCATTGAGCTGAACGGCTCAGAACTGCCGCAAAACAGCAGCTCAGGCCGGTCAGTGCCAATCCACACGGTGATGCCCCAGGAGACGCAGATGTTGGGAACTCAGTTTCTCACCCCTCCTTCCCAGCACAGTTATTCAGCCCCTATGGACAACACTCCCAGCCATCTCCAGGTCCCCGACCACCCATTTCTGACCCCCTCCCCTGGATCTCCTGACCAGTGGTCCAGCTCGTCTCCACATTCCAACTTGTCTGATTGGTCGGAGGGCATCTCCAGCCCGCCTACAAGCATTCACTCGCAAATGAATCTCATCCCAGACCAGTTTAAGTAGAAACATCTAAACCTGGACTCTCTGCTGTAGCAGATAAACTGTATGTACAAATGCAGAAAGTGACAACTTTTCTCAAGACTGAAACCCTTTTTATTATCAGTTTTTATACTACTAAGATACTTTTTAGCTATTTTGTATTTATTTATAAGCAGTTTTTTTTACCTGAAATGAAAAGATGATTTTATATTTATGCTTTCTATTTGTTCTGTTTGTTTTGTTTTGTGTGAAAACAATAGAAACTCTTGAAAAGAAATGTATATGAGAAAGAAAGTCTCCTGGGTGTGTACACTGGTTATTTATTTGTCTTTTGTTGATATTTTTCACTGAGTTTATTTGAAAAATTTGGAACTTCAGTTCTCACAAATTTATATTTTGGGGTCAGCATTAATAAATGCTTTTTTTTTCGACTTTTATAAATATTTTAAGTTTTCAGTATTATTATATCTGTTAACCACCTTTTTTTTTAAAACTACAAATTTTGTCACATTTTCACTAAGTCTTATCACTGAATATGTGTTGGACGATGAGTTAATATATTTCTACTAAGTGTCACCTTTTCTTGCATGTTACACCTTTTTGTAACTGTGGAGAGGAACCAGAGAAATGAAACTTTGGACCTTTAAAAGCACAGAACCTATAGGATGTTGTTCAGACTGAGCAGAAAAGTGTTTAAATCTGAGCCTTTTTTTTAAATAACTTATGGTCTGGGCTGGTGCTGCGTAACTGATTTGTGGCATTAATGATACAAAGCTCGTCTCTTTGTTTCATGTTGTTTCACAAATCACTGTTTATGGTTACCATGTTTAACCTGTTGAATTGTAGACCTGCTATAGAGCGCTGGAATGTTACATTTGCCACTGTTTTTTTTTAAGTGACAGTGTGATTTTTTTTTTTTAAATTCTTGCTTGCTTTTCCTATGAAAAGCAATGTATTAGTGAGATTTCGTGGAAAACGAGACAAACTTTGTAAAAGAAATGGGACCTTTGTGTGTTTAACGACATCACCTGCACTTTGTAAAGGAGTGTGGTTTAGGGTGTCTAAATGTCATGTTTTATAAACTAATCCAGAGGTAAAGATGTGTTTTTTTTTTTTATGAAAATAACTCAAATCTTCACGCACAGCTGTAGAAAATATTTCCATGTAAAATGATTTCTTAAAAAATGTTGTCTGATAAAAATAAATGTTGTGTAAAATTGTCATGATTCAATAAATAAATACTGTTAAGCCTTAAAAGCTGAGTTTTTTTTATTATAACTTGTATTTGTTTTAAATAATTGAAACAAAAATTGATGCCTTTTCCACAAACACATTTTTTATGTACAATGAGCTTTATTTTGGTAATATCCTCCTATTGTTTTCTGTATATACTGATGGTGGATAGATTGAAGTGGTTTAATCAGGCATGTCTTTTATGGCTTTTTTGTTTTTTTTGCTTAAGTATTAAGGGTTTTTGAGGGATCTAAATCCTGGGAACCACTTTGATGGGAGAAGCCTTCTTAATGAATGCATGAGTAGAGGGTTGAAGACAAGACATTCTGGTTTGACAATGGAAATTATATTCTTACATACACTGACTTAATATTTAATGAGCAGGGAGCAGCTGAGATGACTGGCAAAAAGAAAGACAGATAATATTTAAACAGAAACAAAGCAGGGATTTGTCCAAAAAGACCAAACTAAACTAAAAAAAAACCTAATCCTTAACATTTTAAATAGATTATTGTATAAAATATGTAGTTTGTATCTGATAAGATTAAAACAGTCATTGGTCCTTGAGTCAAAGCTTTTGGTATTGTTTTAGTGAACTTGTAAGTAAAAAAAATAAAATAAAAAAGGATTTCCATCAGACATTCAAGGTTAATTACAACGTTGTTCCCAAAAGCTGCATGATTAATGAAGTAAAAGTAAGAAAAATTTAAGTTTGTAAACATGAAAACTACAACTTTCCCTTTTTTTCTAATAGTCGGCATTAGGATCAATATTTATTAGTTTATAAAAGCTTGAATTGGGCCTTCTTTTTGATCAGACTTACTTTTTGTTTATGACCCTCCCAGAGCCCCTTAGGTTCTCAAGTGCAGGTCTGCTGGTGGTCCCAAAATTCAGAACAAAATCCCACAGCGAAGCCACATTTCAGCACTGTGGGCCTCGCCTGTCGAACAGCCAGTGATTAAAGCTGGAGGAATTCAACCACTGGGGAGATTTTTTAAGAAAAAATTGATAACTCATCTTTTTAGTACAGTCGTTTTTACGTCCACGGGTTTTTAATTCATTTTTATTAATAATTAATTTGATTAATTGTAATTATATTTGTAGGATGTATATGTGTTTTGAGTTTTTATTTGTTTTACATTTTTTATTGTGATTGCTATATTTAACTATTTATTTTTACTATTATTTATTTAATTATGTCAAGCACTTTGAGGTGCTTGTTTTAGCGGGAGAAGGGCTATATAAATAAAGTTGGATTTGAATTTGAATAGTGTACAATACAGTGCCACAACTGGGTCGCCAATTACAGTTTATTTTTAATTTCAAGAGCTATTAAAGCACATTTAATCTCTGTTAAAATTAATGAGAAAGAGAAATTCAGATTTTGAGGGTGCACATTTTAAAACTTAAAACTAAATAATAGAATACTTTCTGCACACGCCCCTCAAATTTGTCAAACATTGCTTAGGTATTTAAAATGTTATAAGGTCATCATAAATTATAGAGAGAGGGAGATAAAGGGAGAAAATGAGATCACACAGCTTTTACATGTTTGAGGTTTAAGTCTGATAACTGAGACAACAAGAAAGTCAGAAAGCTTTCTGCTTGACCAACTGTAGGTAAACTTTTCAAAACAGCTACAGCTTACTTTACAACAACAGTAGTGCTGCAAGTTATATCAGTATGAAGCTATATTGCCACCTGGTGGTGACACACTAATGAAAAGGACTGCATTTTTGATTAACTCAAAAGTCAACTTTCACGTGAGATTAAACTAAATGTTTCCAACAGCTCTTCAGGTTTTTGTTTTGTGAAAATAAAGAAAAAATCAATAACTTTTTAATGCTACTTGTATCACATTGGGCACATTTATTTCTAAGATCTAATATTATTATAACCAAACCTTGTTCACAATATTCTGAACGTCTTTGATAATCAAATCTTCTGCTTTTTTCATGCAATACCTAATTGGTGAATCGTGATACAAAAGAAAAAGTTTTTACCAACTATCACAATAGACATAATCTTTTTATTGGTTTTATTATACATTTTGATTCAGTTACAATTAAGGGCATCACATGGAAACAAAGCTGTCTTTATAGCTACATGTCAGAAGACTTTATTTAAAATTTCAAAAAATCCATTTTATTTATTTAATTAAATTAAGTTTTAAGTATGAAGCCAAATTATCCATATGGTTTTGGTAATTTTTATTTTATATTTTAGCTTTCAAATGAAGTTGCAAATGTTAATAATGTGTAATTCAGCATGAAGTTTTAGTTGAACGCTGTTAATCAAAAGTGAGCAAATAACAAAGTGAAGTGATGTTGTTTCAATGTCAATGTAGTTCAGCAAACAGTAGAAACAAATTAAAGTTTACCAAAAAATGTTACACAAACCTTTTGGACTCTAGGCCTTTATAGAGAGTTCCAGCATCACATTTTATTTGACTTTATCATAAAATCTAAACCTCTGATTTTATGATTGGAATTTATATGGCATTGAATTCTAAATTCTAATTGATTGATTAATTGATTGAATTCATATTTTTCAGCAATAGAAACAAAGGAAAAAAACAACAAAAAATAAATAAATATGTCAAATCAAGTTCATACATTTATTAACAAACTGAGTATAAGTAAAGTTTAAGTAAAGTTTGAGTCCTTGAGAAGAAACAAATGTAATTGTTTTTACCCTATTATGTTTTTTTGCATGCTTAAATCTTAATAATAAAATTCTTGATAATTGTTTTTATCGTTTTCAAAACATTCTGGTGGCATTTTTTCTAATGATGGAAGACATTTATAAATATACTTAAGCTCAAAATTACACTTCTTAGAATTTCTTTATTCAAATAGTGAAGCAGAAGCAGCTTTTTGAAGAAGTGCGACTTTGCTATGCAAAAAATACTCTGGGTGGTCGCAAGATCCCTGTTTTGTCTATTCTGATGCATCCACTTGTAGGTGACTGGATCCACGTACCTCTTGGTTTTCCTCATCTGAGCTGGAATCTGGCTCAAAACTCTACGGCTAGATAGCTCAAATTAAGCTCACAATTTTTGTTGCACCAGAAAGGCTAGATTGGGGATATGAAGGTAGTAAATAGAGAACTCTCATCAGCAAAGGGAAGGGGGAAGCGGGGTTGCTCCGGGCCAACAGTTCCACCCACAACTTAGAGGCGAATTTCTAATGAGCTATTGCGGCTCTGCAGAAACTTTATCCTAGAAAATAACAGGTTTTTAAATGTTATTTAAAAGCGGCATAATCATAACTAAAATACCACAGGGAACACTTTCAAAATAGATCAAAAGATGATTGGAGTGTTTACTTAAGAAGCCTACGTCATGCAAAATCAACATTTTGAGCTTTTAAGTGTATTATAATACTAATTCCACACAAAAGCAGTATTTTGTTCCATTCACGCATCTCTGAGCATTCCTCTAAAACCCTGCTTACTGAGCACCAGCCCCTCCCAATCCATTGAAACGAGTGGGTTCTCACATTGTGATGTCACAAAGTGGGGAACAGTCCATTCTGGGAAGAGTTTGAAACACCCCCGGGCTAACACACACGCCTACTTTCTCCATGGAGCTAATGATGATCTGCAAAACGTTTTTATCCTTAATGCACAATATGCACATCCATTTCTGATGTTGTTTGTATCACAAATGCTCTGGACAAAAAGCAATATACAGCTGGAATTTTAATTTACTTTAAAAAAAAAAAGCATTTGACACTCTTAATCATGGCATTCTCCTTGACAAACTGGAAATGAATGGGATGAGAGGACTAGCGCCAAGTAGGGTCAAAAGTAATATTATTATTATAAACTTTTCGTTGGATTCAATTCAGAGAATTAAAAAATATTTTATCTTTTACGCCAGTAATCCTGACCATCACTTCCTCTTTTTGGGCCAGCAGCGCCCTCAGCAGGTGAGCAGCGGCACTGCAGCGCCTCTCCCTGCAGCCCTCCGTCCCCATAGAGACAGGCTCCCACAACAGCAGCGCTCGACCCGCTGGCCCCGTCAGGGCTGATGACAGCCTCAGCGCGCGACTGAAGGCCTCTACTCCCCAACGTTTTCCTCGAAAACCAGCTCCCGGATGGTTGCCAGTCAGATGTTTCATTATTGGATTACCGACCGTCAGCCGCCAGCCGCCGCTTTATCCTGACACGCCAGAGATTTGCGTCTGCGGGCGGGGAGGAGTCTGTTATTCCACCGTTAGCTGAAGCCAGGCCGACATGTCGGCGTTTTAACGGAACAGCCGTCAAACCTGCAGCGGAGAGGACCCCAATGCCCTCGTAGAGGTGAGTCTCGTTGAGCTGTGTTTAGCTAGCTGCTGGTTGTCGGTGCATTGAGGTGCAGCAAGGCACCTGGTAAACCTGGTTAGCTGGAGAAGACAAAAAGCTGATGTCACAGAAGACAACCGGGGATCAAAATGTCCTTCACCCTCTCCTGCAGTCCAGATCAACACAGCTCTTCAAGCAAATAAGCATCATTTTTCACTAACATCTGAGTCATGGTGACAGGTCAAATGAGGAGTTTCTGTGTCACTGTTTTGGTCCTTCTGAGCAGGATGGATGTGAGTGCTGGAAGAGACAGCACCAGGAGGAGAGGCGGAGCAGCCAGTCATGATGATGGTGGAGGTGATGAAGGAGCCATGGAGGCTCAGATTGTACATCTGGACCTCTATGACTCTGCAAGGGCTAAAATCGACGCAAACCTCCGCTGGCTCTTTGGCAAAGCATATGGCACAGGCAAGTCTTCCTCTATGGGGCAATGCTCACCAAATTGATGCTTTATTGATACAATTTCTGCTAGTTTTATACTCAGTTACCAGGCAAATATAAAAACACTTGGACATGGAAAGGGTTCATTTCAATCATTCAAACAAAAATAATACAAAACAAGACAAACAACTGATATTTTGATATATTAATCAGTCAAAAATTGATTGGAAAACATGCAAAATTCAGTTATTACTCATAATCATAAACTCCGGTAAACATATTAGCTTTTTTGCATACAATACACGACACAATGAAGCTATTAAATAATAAGTTTCTCAAAAGTAGTTCCAATAGATAGTTTTCCTTTACATAACTTTTCATTTTCTTTACATAAATGATCATTATCTGGTCCGTAACTCCTATTCAGTTATTTGTACTTAAGACACTTAGATTCAGGCCATAAAAAAAAATCCATAAGTATCAATAAATTACATGAAAAAGATTAAGTATATAAGAATTACATGGAAATATATTATAATTATGTAAAATGCATTTCCCTTAGTTGCCAAAGGCCTTTTTGAGCTTTTGTGTACTGCTTTACAGTTTATCTTAAAAAATAATTTTTGTCAATGCTTGCTATCCATTTATTAGTACAATCCCCACCCCTTTTTTACAGATATATTTTTGATTTTATAAACCTGAAACTGGACAAAAAATGTTGTTTTGAGTGGTACATTTAGTCATTTTTTGCTGCAAAAATTGATATCAAACAGATATACAGATACAGATTGTTTTTATAAAAAAAAAAAGATCAAATGTGTACCTATTAGGCACAGATACCTAAAATTAGATTAGATAAAAAAGATATATATATTTTATTAGATAAAAAAAATACTAGTTAAAAAAATACACACTGCAATTTTACATTCATCTTTAGAATTGGCTAAAACCTTTTTGATGTCACAGGTTTGCTGGTTCCAATCTAGCTACTATTGAAGGTGGAGTACATCCTAATGAGGTCACCAGATTGTCACAGGGCCACACAAACAATGCAGACAGCAGTTGACCTATGACACATGTCCCCGCACCTCTAGGGGAGAACATACAAACTTCCCACAGAAAGGTCCCAGCTGGAGTTTGAACCAGGTTCTTCTCACTGTAAAGTGAAAGAGCAAACCACTACACCACTGACATCTAGTGTAATGAAATAGCCATCTACTGTAGGTGTTTAATAGATAATTACAATCGATGTCCATGTGACATCTAATAGACATCTATGTCTACCGTATTAGATATGATAACAACTCATAGACATCTACAATAGATGTCTAATAGTGATCTGTTGTAAATGTTTATTCGATAACTGATGGAGATCGTGTCAGGAGGACCGTGACACAATTAGTAGTGGCAAAGTCATCTGCTAGAGATGTAAACCGTGATATACAATAATGTATATGAGTTGATGTTTTTTTTTTTTTTCAGATGTATAATGCATATCTATAGCTGTAAGCTATGCCATGATTTAGATATCTAACGGATGTGCCCATGCCTAGTGGGCAAGGACAAAGTAAAAATGTATGAATCCATCAAAAATGTAAAGACAAAGTCAAAACAAAGTGAAAAAAGTAAAAAAAAAAAAACAACAAAAAAACCTGGAAAATGTTCACTAAGCCAAAAACACATTTCAAAGGATTCCAAGGGAAATAATAATAACTCTTTTTTTGTTTGCTTTAAAGCAATGCATTCAAACAGTGCATTTAAAGGAGTAATAGAATTTTGCATGTCCTGATAGCTTCATCTTATAGGACCACTATTGTGTCAGTCTGCTTCATAAACATTGTTTAACATTGTGGCTTATTATTATTTATTTGACTTTTGATGACATTTTGGATGTAAAAAACGGTTTATTTCCAAATCAAACAACTAACTTTTTAAAGCATTTATTTTTATGTATAAATTCGACATAATAGGAGCATTCATGGTTGTTTTTCCTTTAGGGAGTTCTTTTTTTCCCCCTAGTTTTGGACTGCAATTTTCTTGAAATAGCCATAAACTTGCATATGATGCCAAATATGCTCATGCTGTTTAAAATGTTGTGGTTTTCATTGCTGGACTGAGAGTAAGAGGGATCAGAGATCTATGTTACAAGACCTGCACGCTTTCAGGTTGCTCGGGTTTCTTTCACAGATCAGTGTCAAGCTGGTTAGATTTATTTCTCCCTGAATGTCAGCATGCATGGGAGCCTCTGTTGCCCGTGTGACAGACTGCTGACTTGTCCAGGGTCTATGTTGCTGCCCCCCCCCCAACCCAGTGTCAGCTGATTCAGGCTCCAGGATGAATCAGGTACATCTGATTGATTTAAGTTTTAAAAAAGACCTGTTTGTGCTTTTGCAGTTATCTTATAAAGCAATTTAAATATGATCCAATCATAGCCTAAGATAGTTTTTGCAGGTGTACATGTTTGAATCTTACCAAACAGCATCTGCATGATGCGTACAATTTGTTTTGGCCTTATTTTTTCCTAATGTCAAATAAAACGGAAAAAATTAAAGTATTGGCACCCTGAAAACAACACAGCTCTCAAGCGGTGTGAATGAAAACTTAGGCGGACAGCTCGGGATCATTCAGCGGCCCTGCCAGTTCTGATGAGATCACACAAAACAAAGATGGCACCTCAAAGCGAGGCTGCATGTGAACGTTGGTGGACGGTGTCTCCAAAGTGGGTTTTTGTGTCACTGACTGACTCTTAGGAGTCAGCAGAACTCTCATGTTATGACATCCGTATCATCAGTCGGACATTTTTAAATTCCTCCATCTCTGCAGCAAAATCTTCCTCTTGACTCAATTTTTTTAATGGAAAACCAATGTTGATTTATTCAAAGATGCAACACATTTTCAAAGCTAATTACAGATTTATTAACATGTATGCCTTTGTAGCATTTTTGTTTAAGTAGTGGTAGCGTCATCTCTTTTTTGCTCATTACCGCTTTGTTGCACGACACCTTGGCTCTTTAGGCTAGAGATGTGGCACTCACAATAAGCCATCTCCCTGCCAGCTTCCTGGCCTTAATCTGATTGGTTCCTGCTTTGAGACGCCCACTTTAATCATCAGTCTGATTTCTGGTTGTTGCTGCATGACAATTGTCCCAAAAAAAGAAAATAAAATGGATTTTTGTATCTGTGTTGTGGAGCCCCAGCTGCACCTGCTAAACCGTACAGTGATGCAAATGTGCAGTCGGCAGCGTCCTCAGAGCATGTCTCCCCGCAGAGAAGGTCAAGCTAAAGTTCAATTAGTGAGAAATGAGCCTGAACAGGCAATCGTGTTTTACGGATGAGCTTACTGGGTATTTTAGAAAGTACTTATGTAGTTATTTTTTATGTAAAATCTGCATTTTGTGCAGAAGAGGAATTTGTAACATTGTATGTATAGTTTCTGGAGTCTATCAGGTTGACACATTCAGTATAAGGAGGTCACTTCAGCCCCTTCACGTTCCTCTTAGAATGAAGCAGGCATGAATGCAATATATTCCTAAATGCAATGAAATTCTGTGCAGCTATGAAGACCTACTCCAATTAATTTTTTAAAAACATAATCTTGTTGCATTTTTTGCCTTTTTGGGCAACAAAAACCTATACTAAACTTAAAATTGAAGATGACATTAAAAATTATTGCTGATAAATAGCTGACCCATCAGACTCAATATTAATTAATTAAAATCACCAGGTCTTACGCTTTCAAAAATGTTTTATTATTTGAGGCAATTAAATGGGACAATTGAATATTTTGGTCTTTTTTGTTGGAGGAATGAGACAAGATCTGAAGTTTTTTTTAAAGCTGTTTTTAGTTCTGGTGTAAGGATGAAGGCGTGGATGAGGATGATGCAGATGAAGGGCGATTTAGCTCAGCTAAAAAAACGCTGTCTCTCCGTCTGATCATTAAGCGTCAGCGTGTGGTGAAGGAAGAGAAAAGTGCCATCAGATTAGAATGCAAACACAGACACAAACACAGCAGTGCTGTGTTCAGCACAGCCTGTCACATGGTTAAGGGTTTAATGAGATTGGACCTGAAGGCTCGCGTCTTGTTCGACACGACTCGTTTGTTTAGAGTCATGGCTTGTTTATTCATGACCCTTTGGGAAAGCACTAAAATGTTTTTAAAGGTTTGCACAAACAGATATTTTTACCTCTATCTTTTTGCAACGAGATGTAGAATATATTGATGAGTGTTTGTAAAAAAAAAATAAAAAATAAGAAAAACTATAAGCAAATTTAATGTACATTGTGACACTTGAAGTGTTTTTTTATTTCTTATTTTTCTTTAGTTTCATTTTTAATATGAATACATTTAAACCGAATTGTCGTTGTCTTTAGAAAATTCAATACTGTTTAATTAAACCCATGTATTTATTGTTTTTTTTAGCTTATGTCTTGTTTTTTAGCAATAAAAGGCTATTTTTCAATGTAAAAACTCAAAAAATATACATAGACAGAAAAAAATGCAGATTTTTTGTTGTTATACTGAGTCCTGCCAAAAAAAAAAAAAAAAAAAAATTTCCTGTGTAAAGAGAATGTAGGATTGGTGTTTTGTATTATATCTCTATGTATTATGGTGGATTTGAAAGGTCACTGCTGGCCATGTGCATGTGATTACATTTTGAACCAATTGAATTAAGACAGTGACTGGCACAAAAGGATAAAATCCCCTTAAACTCTCACTCTGATCATCTTTTGATCTTCTGCATGTGGATGCATCAGAATGGAGCAGAGCAGGGAGCTTGTGGCTTGCCGTAGTGCCTTTTACGTCACACCTACAATCTTTTTCACATTTTTAACACTTTTTTTCGTCTGCTCAATATTCACAGCAATTTGAATAAAGAAATTCTCAAAAGTGAAGTTTTTTTGCTTAATTTTCTTTATACGTGTCTTCCACCATGAAAAAAAATCCACAAGAACATCTTAAAACTTGATTTTTAGGTGTCAAGATTAGAAATCCCTAAAATGCAAACATACTGTCTGTAGAGAAAATTGGTTTAAAATGTGCAGAACAATGACCATACTAGGGAAGCCCAGAAGTTAATTTGTTAGTGCTATTAATATTCAATCATTCCTCACTGAAAGCAAGGAGCGTGATTTGTTGGGCGCCTGTTTGCTCTCTAAATGGTGGTTTGTCAGTTAAGCTCTTTAACAGGATGGAGGATTTGCCTCTTCCTCCTGCAGAGCATAGATTCTGACACAACTGTCAGCGAGATCTTTTCTGCTTTGACTTACCTTGCGTCAAGAAGGAAAGAAACAAAGACCTCCTCTTTCTCTCACCCTCCACACACACAAACAGTCACATCCTTTCTTGATTCTGCTCGCGCCTGCTCACCAGGGTGGGCTCCAAAGCTGGGTTCAGGTGGATAATAAACATCTAAGGAGTATTAGCAGGAAGGATTAGTGTGCACTGTTTGCCCCACCTCTTCAGTTCTTCTCACTAAACAGCCAAAACACACACAGACTTCCTGCTCCTGAGGAGCAAAAAATGATCCATGCATCATATCTGCAGGGACGTGGGGGCATTCTGGGACAGCAACTAGGTAACTGGGACAACAGATTGATTAAATCAAATCCTGTGTTGTATTTAAGTGAATTAAAAACAGTTTTTACTGCATCCAAGCTCCTTTAACAGAACATAAAGAGGTTTCATCGTACAGTGTGTTGTGCTGGTTTTTTTCAATCCAACCACAAATGCATTCTTTCATTTGTTTATCAAAAACCACAACATGAAAATATTCATGGAAACTAATTAGAAAAAAACATTTACGAGTGGTTATTATTTAACGCAAAAGCGCTGGCGTAAACTGTTTCCATGCTTTCCTTGTTTGTTTGCTGCAGGTTTCTGTTTTTCATTGCAGATAACCTGCAGATGACTAATGGAGATGCATAATTGGATAAAACTGCCATTAGGGTTATCCATTATACGTATTTGTGCACGGGCACCTACAGTATTGTGATATGAAGAAGGGAAAGGCAAATGTGTGCAACTTCAACTGAATTGCTCTAATGTCAGAGGGGTACTTCCATTTGGGAGGTACAAACTTTATCACTTTGTGGTCAAATAGATGCGTTTATTTATATTTATACAGAAATATAGTAAAAGTATAAATCTATGCAAAAAGCCTGTTAGGAGCCTTTGTTTTAAAGGTTAAAGCTTCACAAATTGTTTTATTTTAAAATCATGTGGGACATTTTTTAAACCATAGAGATTAATTACACAAAGCATAATATACTTTTCTCTAATGTAAGAGCTGGCCTTTGGTTAAGTTTGACTTAAATGTTTGACTTTGTAAGACTTAAACGCAACTCGTGGAACTATGATGAAATCTGCCCAAGTAGGACCAAAGGGAAAAAGTATTAGATTTGTAAATATTAAAGCCACTCTTCTTTTTTTTTTTTAAAAAAAGGGTAGTGTCCACCACAGAGCAGGCTGGAAGGTACATTTTGAGCGAGCTGCAGGAACTCTGGATTACCACGTCTGAGGCAAATAAAAATAGAACGCTCATGTCTGTGTCCATGAGCAGAAAACGCAGAGCTGCCGGGGTCAGCTTAGGCATCACCATTAAGTCCTGTTAGCTCATTGACTTAAAGCCTGAGGTCAGAGCTGGCAGATCGACTGCCCGGCTTTCTCGTACTTTCAAGTCTTCATCGTCTGCACAGTGGAAGCTTCTCTGTTGCATAACATAGTAAACCACTGGTGTTACACATGTCTGCACCCAAACAGCATTAGGCTGAATCTGTATCCTAAAGCAACGTCACAAACTGAGATTGAAAGAATTTGTTTGTTCTAACGGGCTCCAGTTTCATTATTACATTTGATAGTTTTCTTACAGAAAAAAACACAATCTGTCTTTTGTATTCTTTAGATCACATCCCAGCAGAATTACGAGATCCGTTCTACACCGACCAGTACGAGCAGGAGCATATCAAGCCTCCCATCATCCGCCTGCTGCTGTCTGGAGAGCTTTACTGCCGGGTGTGTGGCCTCATCCTTCCCGCTGAGCAGGCCACCTCGCTCCGAAGCCACCAGGCTGTCATCCAAACTCTGTCCGAGAGAGGCATCCACGTCCTGGAGACCAACAACACACCGGTGTCTGACTTGGATCTCAGCTCCTCTCCCATTAAAATGGTTTGTTGAAACACAAAACAGTGGACTGTTGTGGGACATTTTAAAAAAATGGTGGCAAAATCAATCTTCATATTGAGTTTGGTTAAAGCCCCACTCCTGTCATCTTTTGATCTATTGTAAAAGTGTTCCCTGTGGTCTTTTATTATGATTTTCTCAGTTTTAGCCAAAATGTAAAAAATTTTAGGTCGTCGTTTCAGCAGAGCAGTCGTAGTTTATTTAAAATTCACCTTTGAGTTGAGGCCAGCCCACACCCCCTTCCTCTCCCCTTTGCTGAGAGCTCTCTGTTTACACTCTTTCCCGCCAGCTCACAGCCCCTCACAACCCCATTCTAACATTACCGGGGCATCAAAATGACAATACTGGAGCTTTCTAGCAGCACAGTTTTGAGCCAGATGCCAGATTGAACAAAGAAAACAAAGACGTACCTGGATCTAGTCGTCTACAAGTAGATGCATCCGAATAGAGTGAAGCAGGGAGCTTGTGGCCTGCCCTGGCCAGTCTTTTCTGTAAACAATTATAAATTGTTCTGTAGAATCAAGTGTTTCAGAAACTGTTCACCAAGTAGTTTGACTCAAAAAAGACAGAAAGAAGACCATCCCATTTGTTCTGGAGTCATGAGAGAAAAGATGTAAGAAGACTTAAAAAAATAAAACTGTTTTTTTTGTTTTGTTTTTTTTGTAGAGCGCCCACATCCAACTCATCGATGCCCTCATGATGGCCTACACAGTGGAGATGTTCAGCATAGAGAAGGCGGTGTCCAGTGTCAGGCGCTTCGCAAACTTCAGTGCCTCCAAGGAGCTTCCGTATAGCTTGGAAGATGCTATGGTTTTTTGGATTAACAAGGTTAACCCCCAAAACATGCCGATTATCCGATGTGTGCGTCTGCCGGTCCCCTCTGACCAGTACCGGATCTTTCTTGCTTTAGGTAATACTGAAGATGAGGGAGCTTGCAGAAAAAGAGTGTAAAATGAAGCAGCACCTGCTGGAGTCGCCCAGCCACCAAAAGGTAGAACTCACGCTGTTACTTCATCTTCCTGATGTTATCCTTCTGTCTTGAATCTTTGCCCCAGAAAGTGTTTTAACTAATAGCTTTTGGATTTTTTTTTGTTTGTTTTTTTTGCATTTTTGATCTGCATCCTCCCGTGATACACCCACCTACATCTGCATCTGACAGATCCCTAGAAATATCTTCATTTGTTTTTACTCCTTTTTCTGTCTTGTACTTGAATGACCTGTTTCCTCAGTTGTCTTTTGAAGTTTTATGTGTTATTGTTTGCTCTCTTTGTAAATCAGAAAAATCCCTCATGTTTTTTGTAACCCTGATCAGAAAGAATTAGACTTTTCTCAATTTTTGTTGGAGAAAATCTGACTTTCTTGTAGTTGTTCCAGTAGTTGTATTTGACCCTTGACTTGTCTGCTGCTTTTCCTGTTTGTATCCCTCCCCACAACAACAACAACAAAAAATTCTTGGATTCTAGTCTCCCTCCAAATGGTACTGGAAGCTTGTTCCTGTAAGTGTCCCACTTTAACCATCCTTTGTGAGTGTAGGTGTCTGCCTGAATTGTATGCTGTTATGTGTCATTCTCAGTTTGTGCATCACACTTGAGTATAAAACTGCCTCACCAGAATTTAAAAGGCAGGTTGTGAAAATATTTAAATGGATTGCGTTGAATTATTACTTCAATAAAGAAGAATGTTCAGATTTCCATTAGTTTTTTTTTGTCAAATGACGGATCATCTTGTACATCTGTTTTGTTTCCCTTTTTTTCTTTCTGCTAACCTCTGTCCCCCTAAAACACACACTCAGAGACTAACTAACAAACTCATCATCACCTTTGAGCAGAATTTAATGATTAAAAGAATAAACTCATAGTTTCTCTCATTCATTCTTCCGTATCATGTCATTCCTGCCTCCATAGCCCGACCTATTGCATGCACTTGCCCATTGCATGTTGGAGCCTGTGGAGTTTTCTCGTGTGGTAAAGTACTATCATTTACTTTTTGTTTTTATTTTATTCATTTCACCATTCATTCCCATAAAACACTAACTCACTTTTAATTTTGTTGTGCTGGATCATTCATTGATTCCTCATGATTACACATCAGAACCAGAGGATCAAGGGGCTTGAAGTGCTAAGGAGAGGCAGAATTCCAAAATGAAAAAGCTCATGTGGGACCTGTTCCTCTGATTAAAATGTGTGTTTTTTGGGTTAACTCGAACCCTCTCCTGCTGTACAGGTACGTTACCGCAGAGATCATCTGTCAGGCCGCACACTTCAGCATTTCCCGGTGTTGGAAGACCTGCTGAAGGATATGTGCGACGGCACAGCTCTACTGACTGTGATTCATTTCTATTGCCCGGAGGTTATTAGGCTGGAAGGTACAGTAAGATTAACCATAGAGGTCTTTGTGTGCACGTGTGGGTTAAGTTAAAGCTAATAAAATGTTTTAATTTAGGTAACAGCACAAGTCTTAGTCTTTGAAGGAAGTATGATTGATTATCAAAAAAAATGTCTTTGTCTAATTCTAAGGGTAAATTTTTACTGGGCCGTCTGATCCACACTACAGTTTTTTCAAATAGTCTGCTTTGCATGGGTAGGGGTGAAAGCTGCACTTGCAAGTAAACCCTGGTCCAGTTAACTACAGTGTAAACCGGCAAGCTAAAAACCATCAAAGAGAGCAAGTGATAGAAACCCCTAATATTTTGATTAAAAAGAAAACTAGGTGAATGTATACAGTAGTCCCTTGCTATATAAAGTTTTGCATTTTCTCTCATATTTATATTTTTTGTGCAATTTTACATGCTTTTTCTTTTTTTTGGTTTAACAGCGCACTGTGTTCCACGTTCTGATTGACTGTTGATCGTGTCAACCAATCTCCATGTTGTGTTGTGTAAATTTCAATGTCTGTCTGAGAAAAGTCTATATAAAGTGAGGGGTTTTACAGCCTTAACACATCTATAAACATAATTCACCTATTTCACCTATTGTGGGTTATTTTGATTATGTAACTTATGCGATACATGAGGGAACACTGTAGTTACAACAATGGACTGATAATTGCTGACATCACCCACAACGTTTTGAACGGTGAAAATGAATGAATGCCACAAAAATAAAGTTTACCGAACAGCGTTCTGAACATATGTGATAAGCTGGGTCAAAGCAAACAAACAATCTTGTTTAGTCCATCCATGGACTAAACAAATCCACCCATTTGCCAATTAAAGACACACAACCTCAATCATTCTCAAATTTGAGTGCTAATAGAAGTAAAAAAAGCTTAGCCCCCCTCCCTCCACACACAGTGCTTAAATGCATACGTTTATTTTTGATTTTAAGTAGGATTTGTTAAACAAAAATCAATTAAAATTTCCTTCCTTTTGAAACCAGCTTCTAGTGGTCATCAGAGGAACTAGAAAATTTTTTTAACAGCGTTTTCTTCAAATAAATTCAACAAAGCAGGGTAAAGTGTGACCACATAAAGGTTTATATATTTTTTACATTTTCCTTTCATTTGAACTAACTCAATTACAGCATTCTGGTGAGGAAGGTCCCATGTGGCTGAGGATGTTTAGCAAAAGTGTCTTACTTTTTCTAGTCTCATCTGGTTTATTTAAATGTTAAAATAAAACTGATTTTCGTATACCTGCAAAAAATCTAATAAGACAGTGCATGTACTAATTTTATAATGCTCCTTTTGCCAACAAATAATGAATTTTTGCCATATTGTGTGCAGATATTTGCCTGAAGGAGGTTCCTTCCATAGCAGACAGTGTCTACAACATCCAGCTACTGACTGAGTTTTCTAATGAGTACTTGAACAAATGCTTCTATCTGACGCCTGAGGACCTGTTGTACTCTCCACCAGTGTTAAAGGTGAGCTAATACAGCCTTCTCAAACCTTTACATAGTCTTAAAAATATCAGAGACTTCATTAATTCACTGCATCAAAGCTGACTTCATCGTAAATGTAATTGATGATTCATTTAAACCAATTAAATACACATTTAAACTGCAAAAATTCAGCTTTTGTGAAATAGGAATGCTTTTTTTAATTTAGTAAGCCTGTTTGGAAAAAAAAGTAACATATTAACCCGCCCACCTTTCAAACTGTGCTGGGTGTAAAGCTGTATTTTTATAAAGAGAGCAAACATTTACAAACATATGATGCTATTTTCACTTGCGTTCATCTTATAACACTCATGTGAACAAAACTCTGTGGGCGTTGAAGGCATATGCTAACATTTGACTGTTCACATGTTTTTTTATATACATTTTTGAAGATGGAGTTAAGAAAAACAAAATTTAAAAAAAAAGCATTTGTTCTTTGAACCACCAGGTCAAACAGTTTATATCATACAAAACTACAACAATAATAAAACAATGAAAACGACAATAGAAATACTCATCAGCATACCTAACCTCTACTTTTATGCATTTAATGGTCTTTACTTTCTTCTTGTGTTTTACAGAATAATTTAATGGTCTTCATTGCTGAAGTTTTCTGGTGGTTTGAGACCGTCAAACCAGATTTTGTGCAGCCCAGAGACCCTCAGGAAATCAAAGACGGTAAAGAACTTTAGACTCATTGATTAAAACCAAGAGCCCTCATTAAATTGAGATGTATAAAATAGTTTTATTAAATGATTGTGCATTGTTTTCACAAATGAAAACATCATAAAGTTTTGACAAAATATAACCAATATTTGCTGAATTTTATATTGTAATTTTTTTATTACTTCCCCATTGTATTTTTGAATGAATAAATGACTGAATTACGCTTTACTTCTATAGCATTTTACAACTCCTTCAAGGTGACAAAGTGCTTTACAATAAAAAGAAGACAAAAAAAGTTTAAAATTTGGCAAATTAAGAGCAAAAATTAAAAAACAACATGAAATTACTAAAAGCAATTAATAATAAAATACATAAAAGACAGGCAAGAATGCAGCAAAACAAATGAAAGAAAATTAAACACCACCAATACATACACCGAGTATTAAAAAGCCATTCTAAAAATGTAAGTTTTTAGTTGACATTTAAAACTGTTTAGGTCTGATAACACGCACA
Source organism: Adrianichthys oophorus (assembly GCA_036245035.1). NCBI lineage: Eukaryota > Metazoa > Chordata > Actinopteri > Beloniformes > Adrianichthyidae > Adrianichthys > Adrianichthys oophorus. The sequence goes on from BSAI01000108.1 coordinate 8,676,366, forward strand.
ATTCTGCAGGAATTTTAATCTATAACAGTGTTTCTGTTGTTCTTTCATATTAACCAAATTCTTCACATTCCATATGTTAGATAATAGTTATCAGCTCTTTCAGTGACATATGTGAGTCAATTAAATTGATTTTATTGTTTATTTCAATAAACTTTTTGTGCTTGATTAAACACATTTACCATTTCAAGGTTTGCTTTTTCCAATATTATACTATAATAATGTTATGAATTCAGTTTTTCTTGTAGCTTGATTTAGTTTATTCGAATTCAGTCCAGTTTAAACAGCTTAGCTTATTTAATTTAGGGAATTTGTTTTTTTTATTTGAAATAAGTTCTATGTCTCAATTTGACCTAATTTTGTAAGGGCATTTAAGAGAAAAATCTTTTTTTATTATTCTATGTATTTTATTTCAGTCACCTTCCTTTTATCTTCTGAATCTTCTTTTGAGCGTTTCATTTGGTTTTATTTAGTTACATTAAAACCAGTTTAGTTTATTTAAAGTAATTTACTCAGTTTAGTTCTACTTTAACTTACTTGAACTTTTGTTTTTTATTTATTTATTTATTTATTTCAATATTTTTTGTGCATTTATTACAGTGAGACTGCTGCTTCAACCCAAAGGTTCTCGTTCTTTTGTTCCCGTCTCCAACGTCACAAAACGGTGGATTCTGCCTTCATCCAACTCAGCTGACACTTTGACCACTCCCCCGAGCCTCGACCTCAGGTAGCTTTAAGTCACCTGGAATACCACGTTTCAAATGACTATTAAGCGTTTTATTTTTCCTGTAGAAATACCAAATAGAGGTTTATGCACTAATGAAAAGTGAATAGAATTATCAGCTGTTTTTTTCTGTTCCAGCACCAAACAGAGCTCATTAAGTCCATCTCACTCATTGCCTCCCCTGAGACAAGGACAACAGAAAACAGTTGAAGAGGCCGTCTCAGGTGAGATGGGAACAAGCGTTTCCTCAGCTTTCTCTGCAGAGTTTGCAGCACATCAAACCCCTGAAAGAACCGCTCCAATAAAAATATTGTTTTTTGGTGTTTTTAACATGTTCTTGTGGCATTTTTCCTTATGATGGATGACATATATAAAGGAAACAAGCGTCAAATTCTGAGTATTTCTTTATTCAAATCGTGGTCAATCAGAAGCAAACGCAAGGTTGGAAAAAGCTTGTAGCAATGAGTTACAATTAGCAGGCCAAAGTCTCCCTGCTCCACTCCATTCCATTCACTCCATCCACTTGCAGTCAAATAGATCCACGAACATCTTCGTTTTCCTCGTCTGAGCTGGAATCTGGCTCAATACTGTGCAGCTGGATAGCTCCAATATTGCTCACCATTATTGTTAAACCTGTGAGGTTGCAACATTACAACAAAATCGGGGGTTGTGAGGAGCTGTAAGCTAGCAGGAGAGTGGGCTTACTCCGCACCAACTGTTTAGAATTTCTAATGATTTACTGCCTCTCTGCAGAGATTACGTTAGAAAACAACAAAGGTTTTTGATTTTGGCTAAAAATGACATAATCATAGCTAAAAGACCAATAAGAACTCTTTTAATATAGAAGAGTGGGAATTTAAGCTCCATTTACTGACAGGGAGGATCAATTCACAGGCGATTGAGGTCAAAACTGTTAAAAAATTATGGAAAATAAAGAAAGGGACATTTTTTCAAGACAACACCTATGGATAGCTGGAAGGGTGTTTGAGAAAGGACTCTTAAAAAGCCAAATATGACTAATAACTGTTTTGATTATTATGTCGATATAATAACATTGAAATATTAAAATGTTTAACGAGAACTCAGAAGCTTTTTTAGACATGGTCAACCAAGTGCGAAACCCTTGCATGACTGATTGCCTCATAAGTTCTATTATCTTTGGGCAGAGCTGAGAAATAGACCAAACCCTGTGACACAAGCAGATGGTCAACACCAGGGCTCCATACTGGCTTGGCCAGAGAGGAGGGCGAGGTGAGCTTGTGTGGTTACAGAGAGAAATATGCTCATTGGAGAACTGAATAAAGATTTCCACACATTCTTTGTGGCTTTTTGTGATTTCATGAAAATGAAATTTTCTTCTCTTTCCCGTTGTTCCTTTTAGACCTTTATCCCAGCCGGTGTCCTCCGCCTTGTGTTTTTCTGTACAGAAAGATGCAGAGAGTATCATCATCGCTCGCTCCATCAGCAAAGACAGCTTAGCCTCTAACATGATTCTCCCCAAACACATGCTGCCATCAGGCCTGCCTAAGCAAAGACTCGATCCTCAAAACCTGCTTTGTCACGTCCGGATAGAGGATGAGGAGGAGGAGACGGAGGAGGAAGAGCTGGTTTCTGTGATACACCCCTCTGTGTTTGCTCAACATCGTAACAGGAGCGGCATAGAGCCGGATGACATAGAAGTTCACAGGAAAAGCTCGTCCTCGAGGGTTTCTTCCAGTACTTCACGTCAATACGCAGCTCCCTTCATTCTGGATCAGCAGGAGGACAGCTACTACCTGGAGCCTTTGATGCCAGCTCTCCCCAAACCAGCCAAAGAAAAGAGCATCCGTCTGAACAAGCAGGAGGAAAGTGGTGAGATGCTCTGTAGATCAGCAGTATCTGTTCCAAAAGCAAATGTCACAAGCTGTTCACAGGGAAAACCCTCTCTGGCTAAGTCCAGCAGAAGCACCTGCAACCCCACATCTGGAGATTTAGCTCCTAACTCTTTTAGACCACACACTGAAGGAGCAGCAGGAGGTGCCGAGACAGAGAAAAAAGGATTTTTCCTCCACGTTTCAGGGGGGCAAGACCTTCACGGTCCTTTGTCCTTTGGTATGGAATCAAGGCAAGACTCTGACTCTGATGTGGCAGATCTTGAGGAAGATGAAGAAGATGAGGATCTAATGGAGCTGATCAAAGAGATAGAGATTCCAGGAGGTGAGAAGTGTTTAGAAGTCCGGCGCTCGACTGAATGTGGAGATGGAGAAGGCGAGTCGGCAAAACTCAGGGAGGATTTGAAGGGGAGCGAACGAGACGACAAGGAGGACGTGAGCGGACGCACGAGCCCGTGCCTCAGCACCGTGTCCTGTGCGAGCAGCTGCAGTGCTTCAGGCAGCACGAGTGTCAGGATGACCAGCTTTGCTGAAAAAAAGCTGCTGAAACACGGCCTGCGGGACGGATACTCGAGCACCAGCAGCTCTCAGAAGACAACACCGGATGGCTCAGAGACGGCTCCTGCCTGGCAAGGGAAGGAGCCGAGCCCAGTTCTGGGAAAGACCGTGATGCTAAGTCCTCATGTTGTGCCTTCAGAGCTGCTTCAACTCCACATGCAGCTGGAGGAGCAACGACGCGCCATAGAGTATCAGAAGAAGAAGATGGAGACTCTTTCAGCTCGGCAGAGACTTAAGCTCGGCAAAGCGGCTTTCTTGAACATTGTTAAGAAGGGTGGAGGGAGGAGTGACACACTTCCTTTACCCCTGAAACACTCCCAGGGATCACCTGGACAGAGAGTTCCAGACAAGAGGACAGCAAAGACTCTCTCCTGCAAGGATGATTCCTGTCTGGATGCCCTGAAAGGTCAAGCAGAAAGAGCATCCGGAGATAAAGACAACAGGCTCATGCCGTCCCAAGATAATAGCTCTGAACCTGACCTGAATGAGTGCTCCCGCTCCATAGATCTTCTCACTGAAGCCATCAGTTCTATTCAGCAGCAGATGATGCAGCTCACTTTACAGCAGGACCTGCTCATGAAGCAGAGCATCGTCTCTCCCTCTGAGCATGTGCAGCCTGAACCGTGTACGGCCTCCAGCACCGTACAGGAGCCCTCGACTTCAGACTCCACATCATTCGCCGTTCACTTTGTAGATAACGGCGTCGGCAGCTCGACCCCAGCCCGTCGTCCTCCCAGGCTCTCCTCCAGCCAGCGCAAGAGACCATCAGAGCAGAAGCCCGGCAAAGAAATCAGCAAAACACAGTCTGTCCACTTTAGCAGCCCGTCTTTGGACTGCACGCCTTCTTTAAGAGAATGCACTGACGAGGAGCAGATTTTGGAAAGCTCAAAGACGGAGAGAAGCATTCAGAGAAATGTCACCTTCAGAATCCACGAAGGAACCAGCGAGAGAAGTGGGCCTTTCTCCAGCAAACCCAAACCACAGGACCCGCCGGTCATTTCCAAAACATCTGTATCCGCTTCTGTTGATGCAGAACAAGAAGAGAAAAACACTGCTGATTCAGGAAACGAGATCATCAGTGGAGATGAAAGCTCCAGGACCAAGGGTCTTCTGATTGAGGTGGACATGTCGGAGCTGAAGGAGCCACAAGAGAAAGGCATCTTAGACGTTCCAGACTGCACAGCAGAAGGGGAACAAAAAAACGTGCTGGGCTTCTTCTTCAAGGTTGAATTTAGGCTTACATTATACTACTTTTTGTGCCTGAAATGGATTGAGCAGAGTTTTCTCTTTTCATCTGAAGGATGACGAGAAGGCAGAAGACGAGATGGCAAAGCGGCGTGCTGCCTTCTTGCTCAAACAGCAGCGCAAAGCTGAAGAAGCAAGACTGCGCAAGCAGCAGCAGGAGGCCGAGGCGGAGCTCAAACGGGATGAAGCTCGGTAAGTTTTTCATCCAGAAGAACGGCTGATCTTCGAGAATGTGTGCGTACAGCAGCACCTTAACCTCATGTGCACTTCAGGCGTAAAGCAGAGGAGGAGCGAATCCGTAAAGAGGAGGAGAAGGCGCGACGGGAGCTTATTAAACAGGAATACCTGCGGAGGAAGCAGCAAGCCTTACTGGAGGAGCAGGGTCTGGTCAAGCCTCACGTGAGGACGAAATCCCGCAGGAACAGGCCAAAGTCGCTGCACCGCGAAGAGCCAAGCGGCTTCTCCAAAGGATCCACTACACGTAAGATCACCCGCAATACTTTATCAATGTATAGTTGTGTTTTTATCGTCTGTCATCGTTTGTCCACACAGTGACTTGTAAGGTGGTATTCTGGTTTTGTTCAGGTCTTGTTCACGTCCTCTAAGTGTGCATGTGTGTCATGCAGGTCATTCTCTGAGGGTTTCCTTGTTAGTCAAGGCCCAGAGCTCAGCAGCAGGAGACAGGGGAGGTGAATTTTTAACCTGCTCTGCATGATGCACGAGCATGCACAGCTGCTGAAATGATTGTGTACGACCACGGTTTTTAGCGTCAACCAAAAGGAATCTTTTGGATGGGAAGATTAAAAACTTCACCCTAAAAACTCTGTTTGAATATTTGTTAATAGTTGAATTTTTATGCTGTTTTCTGACCCATCCTTGAAGCATTAAATGTGGAAGAGCAAATGAAAATGATTGCTCCTCTTTCTCTGCAGCTGATCTCAGTCACAGAGGATCGACGCTGTCCTTGGCGACTGAAGCCGACAGCATCCTCTCTGGAGAGGTGGAGACAAACCGGTGAGGCGTCCTGTGCAACAATGCAAGCATGCAAGCTTTCTCCATCCTTGTGGTCGTCGCATTGACTTATTGAGGTGCTCCTCCAGGGCTAAATCGGTGTGCTCCATGGAGTCCTTCCCGATGCTGAGCAGGGCGTCCAGCAGGAACATGGAGCGGGACTGGGAGAACGGCTCCATCACATCCTCCATCACCTCATCCGAGTACAACGGTGAGCGCACCAAAACCGACATAAACAAATGAGTGCTGAGCCAAAACACTCGCAGGTCTCTCAACTTTTAGCAAACCTCAACTCCCTGCAAGTCTCTGGAACTTTGTTGTGAAAAGTGGCTGAGCAGAAATTAAGTCCTTCCATTTTTATTTGTCCTTAGCAAGTCATTTCCTCACATCTTTTCTGGTCATCTTTTATAAGTTATTCTGTAAAAGCAAAAAAGTTTAACTATAAATAGTTGCAAATGCAGAAAAGTTTGAACATAGAGGAACATTAAGTTGTCACGTAACCTGCAGAGAACTCAGAAAACTTGTTTCGTGTCATCTTCTCCTTTCTGTGTTTTAAAAAAGGACCTAAACTCTTTAAAGAACCAAGCTCCAAGTCCAACAAGCCGATCATCATCAACGCCATCGCCCACTGCTGCCTGGCTGGAAAGGTCAACGAGGTCCAGAAGAATGTTGTTCTTGAGGTCAGCAACTAGAAAACTTTAAGGACTTGTACCTCTGAAGTCGTGACAGCACTAAAGAGAAATGAGGTTTCTCTTTTTATTCATCTTTTCATTTATTAGTTTATTTTTTTTGTGTTTCCCAGGAATTGGAAAAGTGTGAATGCAACCATCTGATCATCCTCTTCCGCGACGGCGGGTGCCAGTTCCGCGCCATTTACACCTACTCCCCCGAGACGGAGGAGATCGCCAAATTCACAGGAACGGGACCGCGCAACATCAGCCGCAAGATGATCGACAAGCTCTACAAATACAGCTCTGACCGCAAGCAGTTCACCGTCATCCCTGCAAAGAGCGTGTCTGCCAGCGTGGACGCGCTGACCATTCACAACAACCTCTGGCAGATCAAGAGACCGGGGAGCGCACGCAGGAAGTGAGCCAAAAGAAACACCGGAGTTTCCCGAGGAAGTGGGTCCACGTTTGATGGGAGAACCTTTTCTTTGTCTTTCCACAGCTTTTTACTCCGCATGTCACACCTTAGTACCGTTTTATAGATGTATCCTGAAGCACTACTGATGATGGTATTTCTATGTAGCAGTAAATACTGCAAACATACAACTGATGCCACAAAACAGGCACTGATGAACAAAGTGAGCAAGAAAATACTCCACTGCTTTGATCAACCCACAGACCGCCTCCGCTTGGCGGACATGCTTTTACTTTGAAACTAGTTTTTAACACAATTAAAATGGATTTAAGTTGTTAAATATTATTTTATGTTGAAGTATTTATTATTGTTTTTGTCCTGGAAGGTATACATGCTCCTCTCATGCACTGTGGCCTGAATGTGTTCCTCTCCTGACAGTGCTTTAAAACCCAAATACTAGGCTTTTTCTTCTGCATCTGCTCATACAGTGTTATAGTGTCCATCCCCAAACAAGGAGGCATCTCCAGGACTTTTTTGTACCATAATGCACCATGTATCTTCAAGCCCCCCCTGGACTCATAAACGGAAATAAGCTGTGGCACAAAGCAGGACGATGTGAGCTTTCAGTACAGCCCCTGCTAATTTTCTGCTGAGGTGTTATTTTTGGGAAACACCACAATACTTGATATTTATTTGCTGCATTTTGTACATTTTTTTGGGGTAGAATTTTTGTATGTAACGTACAAGTTATTTTTTACTAAAAAAAACAAAACAAACAGGCACTATTTTGCTGTTTATTCTGTTATGGAGATTTTAAGTTCTGTTTCACAGTTATATGTGTATTTATTTTGAATGGTTATAATAAAAGCAACAATGTGCATTTTATTGTTACAGTTTGCAGCTTTTGAGTGTTTATCATCTCTTTCTTCACAAAAGACTAAACACAACTAAATATCTGTGTTTTTACATTAAAGGACCTCTCGGTCCACAAATAATTTTCATTTAATGTAAAAGATTTTGGCTCAACTGTAAGCATAAGAGGGTATTATAGTTTATTTACAGATTTAATGGTGTAAAACTCAAATGATTTTACAAATTTTAGGGAAAAAATACAAAATAATGTGGTGATCATTCATTTTAGAGGAAATTTTAAACAGATAACTTGTTTTAATTTACTGAGACTTCAAATATAAAGAAATCTCAAAATTTTTTTCTCGATTGCTGAGACTTTTCAGCTTTTACTACAAGCTTTTCACTTTACAAAAGGATCCAATTGAAAATGCATTTCCAATTTTTTGAAGTTGACCTCTAATGCGTTGTGAAAACAAGACAGAAACTGCTTGAAGAGAACAGACAGGAAAGGTCAGCAGAAATGCGTTTTGCAACCTAGTTTTACAACTTTTTTCCTGTTTTTTTATCAAGAGAGCAAAAAAAGTTAAGGAACGTCGGGTTTCCAAAAATGTGATGAACTAAGAAAACTAAGTGTAAGACTTGTAGTCACTAAAATGCATTTAAATTTAAAACAAATGTTCTGTCAAGTATTTGTTAGTACCACGATGTTTAAACCAGAAAAGGAGAAGAGTCAGAGATTCCTTTAACTGAGTTGAGTCTGAAGTCGGTCATTATGTCAGGAATATGTTTTGTCTGCATCTACACAGGGAAAACAGCCCCCCACCCAACAGAAAAAAGATAAAAAATTATTTTAAAAAAAATGTTTTGAGAAGAATTCTTATAAGAAAAAAAAGACATATATTCTTAAACTAAGATTATTTTGCAATGAAAACTTTCTTGCTAAGATAACTTTTCTAGCTCCAGTAGAGCACTACAGCCTGAAGCATCTTAAGATGAAGCCTTTCAGAATAAAAGTGATCAACGTACAAGAATAAAAAGAATTGAAGGAGGCCATAGAATGATGAAAAACTAAGTTTGGTTAGTTAACACATATTAATAACGTTACCTTTAAAATATCTTGGCTGACATTTGTTCTCATGGATGTTAAGTGACCCACTTTGATGAAATATGGGTTTTTAACATATCCTTGTGGCATTTTTCTAATCATGGAGGATATTTACAAAGAAAATTGTGCTTAAAATTGCATTTCTGAGTATTTATTTATTCAAATAGTTGTAAATCAGGAGCAGACAAACAAATGTCGCTTGAAAAAGATTTTATTTGTGACGTAGAAAATAGGTTGGGTGGGTCACAAGCTCCCAGCTCTTAGCAACAGGGAGGGGAAGGGGGGGCGGGGTTGCCCACAGCTGAAGAGGCAACTTTCTGATAAACTAAACTAGTTATTCGCATAATCCCCCCCAACGACTTTAAAACAAGCTTGATTTAGCCTCATACCCAGATATGCTTCATTTTTGCTTCCCATCCTTTTACCCCCTCATCTTCATCCTAGTTACATCCTCCCAGGGATGAGACAAAGAACTGACATTTTCCTACATCTAGCAGCAGTCTTCTTAGGTAAGCGTTTGAAAATCCCGATGCTTGTTCAAATCAGGCTTGAGCAACTGTCAGATATATGAAACCAGACGCCAGAAAGTCGCTCTAAATCAAAATTTCCAGATTACAGAGATGTCCAGCTATTCCCGGGAATGAAAAAACATAACAACACAACTCAGAATACATTAAACAGCACTTTAATGTGCACGTAAACTCAAGTACAAATATAGTCAACACTGACGTATGTACAAAGAGTCAAATGAAAACCTTGTGGATATCGATCTCTCCAAAAACAACCACCGCTGTGGATTTAAGCAGAAATAGCACTGAGCACTGCAGAGTGGACACTCTGAATATAAATATGATACAAAACAAGATAAATGCCTCATACAGTTAACACAGCCTGCTATAAAGGCTGAAGAGTGATTCTCTGATAGCAACACCATGGTAAGTTCACACTTAACCTACTAGTTTAGACTTCAAACCACTGAAAAACACTTTGCTGATTTAGCTACAAAAAGTGTATGAAATGTTTAGCGTGTTTGTGTTATTTGAGTCGAATGCTGTTGAAAACTGCGCTTGATGTGTTCCCAGAGAGGATTGGAAATGTTTTCAAGTGTAAACAAAAAGAAAAGTCGCAAAAGCCCTGACGAATTCCGTTGTCTAGCAGGAAAAATGGTCCCTGACAGCTCATCCAGGAGAGCAGATAATGACCCCGTGCAGTACTCTGCTGCACGGCGTTGGTGGCAAAAGGACATCACAGATGGCATCTGGTGTCTCCGGATAGCAGTAGACACTCAAACATTGACAGACATCTTTGTCCTTTTCCAGACTAAGCTGTAGAAAGTTTGGCTTCAGAGCTGGGTGTCCTCTCTGATGTCGATGCTGGACTCACGTCTCTCCTTCAGGCTGCTGCTGTGGACGGGCGGCTCCTCTGGAACATGAGCCAGAGGGTCGGAGCGAATCAGATACCTGGAGGACCATGGGGCAGAACAGCAGAGATCTCAGTGTTTGTGTTGTCCGCTTCTAATTTCAAAATAATATAAATCAGAAATGCTTCGAAATTAGATTTATTGCTGGGGTTTTCTTGCACCTCTTTTCCTGCCTTTGACTATGTAAACAAACGCTCGGTGAGGTTTATGATGCCAGAAGATTTTCCAATAAAACCCTTGCAACAATTGCCTCTGCTATTCAGCAGAACAGTACTTTAGCTACTGAAATAATAAAGAAAAACAGATAAGATGAGAACAAAGTTAGCAAAACACAAACATACTATATCCTAAGGTGTCTGACTAATTTCAAAATTAGATCCTTTGGCTTTTACCAATTTATTTACTATATGAGTTTAATCTCAGAAATTTCTTCAGAATTTTCTATTATTACTCTGATAGTTAAACCCTTCATTTCTTTATTTGTTGCTTTAAGTTTTTTCATTTTATTTCCAAAAAACAACAAAAATGAAACAGAAATTCTCATACCTGGGAAATGAAAGGGAAGAAAAAGATGAAAATGTATTTTTTTGCACCTTTTACATTCTTAGAATAAAGGGAAAAAAGTTTTTTTTTAAAAGATATTATCTAACCATATACAGTATATCTGCAATGTAGCATGTAGGTATGCTTGTGCTTAATATCAAACTGTCACTTTAGAATAAATGTGGATACCTGGAATGAAGCAAGAAGGTTCTTTGATTGTATTTTTGTAGTAATTCTTTTCTAACTTGTTTTTGAAGGTGGTTTGGTTTCTTTAATTCCTCGTTTTAAATTGTTCCATATCCTCCTGACTCCTTGAATTGAAACACATCTTTCCTTTGTTTTTGTTCTGAATTCTGGCAAAAAAGAAATCTTTCATCCTTTAAAAACTATACAAGGACTATAAGTCTTTTTTTTTAAATCTTCTATGTATATTGTGTGGCAGACAATTCAGATGCGCTTTATTCATTCATTTTAAAATACTTTGATCAACGAAATCTTTAAATTGTAATTTTTTTTAATAGACTGAATTGGATGGAGCTCTGTAATTACTGCCAGAAATAATTCTTATTGCCTTTTTTGTAGGATAAAGATTTAGTTGCAACATTTTATTTTTTAATTACATTTCCAGATTTTATCAGCAATTCAAAACTAAAACCTTAAAATAACTTTTAAAAAATCTTTAAGAATTGCATTTATTGTTTAAAAAAAGTATTTGTCATTTTTTTAAATTACTACAGAATATGCAGCAGGTTCTACTTTACCTTCTATAGAAAGTAATAATGATGATCCAGCATTATTACTTTGATGAAATAAACAGACGCCCACAAAACTAAAGGCCCAGCTCACCGCCGGCTCATCCTATAATAGTAACACTTACACAACATCATTGAGTTCCAGCCTGGTGTCAGGAGACGGGTTAATGAGCACATAGGACAGAGTGTTCTGGTGGTCATTTTGCTCATCTGGAACATAAAACCCTGGTCAGATTAACGAAAAACATCAGAAACTAACAGATCTGTGTCCAAATGTCTTTACCTTGTAGGTACCCCAGGTTGACTCTGTTCATCACATCACTGGCGGTCAGATTTGACAGGTCTTCTGCAGTCCGAGAGGAAAACATATCACATCAAGGAACAAATGAAAACTAAAAGTGAGATGGTAAAGAAGCAGCGTCCAGCGTTACCATATCCGGAGGTTGGGAGGCCGAGATGCCTCATCCGGTTGCGGACCAGCTCGGACAGCTCCTCCCTCTCGGAGCGTCTGTAGAGGTTGAGGCGCTGCTGAGCGATGCGCTGGGCTTGATCTTTGTTCAAGTCCCGGCCGCCCCCTTGCCACCTCACGCTTTTCTTGCTCAGGCGCCGCGCCCACTGCATGCTCTTCTTCCTCCGCAGGGGGGGGTCGGACTGGACGTTGCTGCGGGAATCGTCCCCTCTGTCTTTTGTGTCCTTGCAGTCATCCACAGTGACAGATGCCTGCGACTGAGGTGGGATGAAGAGGAATGATAATGACAATCCAACAAAATTGTCTTGGCAAACTCACCTCAGAGGTAGAAAAAATGTGTGACTCCGTGCGGTAGATCCCGATGGGAATTTCAGCACTAGTGGAGCAGAGCTTCTGAAACAATCTTCCGTACGTGCTGATCCACAGATCTTCCTCTGTTATTTTCATCTAGAATAAAAAAACAAACAAACTGCAATGTACTCTGACAGTAATCCGATATGTTTGAAATTACATCTTACAGTGGACTCACAGCGCAGAGGAACCCTGATCCTGGGGTGGTGTCCAGTCCCAGCAGCAGCCTTGTAATTAGTATCATGTAGTCTTTGACAAAAGACTGACAGAAAAAGAAAAGAAAGTGTGAGTGTAGTTTCCCCTACTGAACACAAGAGGGCGCCCATGCTTCACTGTTATCCCCACTCCTCTCTCACCTGTACAGGAAAACATCACCTGGGAGTAGATGTTTTCTGTGAGAGTGCACTAACCTGATAGAGGAGGGTGTCGAGCATGCTGATGCTGAAAACTCTGCCCGCAGCGAAGGGCAGACGAAACATGAAGGCCAGATTGGAGCCTTTGTCACGTTCTTTCTGCGGAGGATGTCATAGCAACACTTAATGACCGGTTGCTTCGTAAGCGTCAAGAAAGGAACAGTGAAATCGTTGAAACCGTCAAACAGATTGCCGAACCTTCTCCAGCTTGGAGAGAGCCAGGGAATAGCAGTCTTTAGCTCTGAACTGCATGAACCTCATGTTGGAGGGATGAGTGAGCTCGGTGATGATGCTGAGACTGGGAAACAACCTGTGGCCAGAGCATCCGCTGTCAGGGTCACAAACACGGCAGAACACAGCAGAAATAACAAAAGCAAACAAGTTACCTGAACATAGTTTGGACGTTCACAATAGTTTTGGCATCGGCCATGTAGTCCTCCTCTGCACTCATCGTGCTCTCTTTATCCACAACAACCAAGTTATCAGCGTAGATGATTCCACATTGCAGCAGGCTGTCCAGGCTGAAGCACAGATGCAGAAATCAGCAACAGTTTTCCACAAACACCTGATTCAAATCAAATAAAGTGCTTTTTCTCAGAGGATTTGTATGTGAGAATTAGTTTATTGATTTATAATTTTACTTGTCAATGGTCCCGGCCATGTAGTACACCATCGGAAAACAACAAATAGCCTCCAGGAAATGATTATCTGGCCTGCAAACAAGCATAAATGATCACAAAAATGTGCCATGTTTCACATTTTTCACATTTTTCCACACTTTCAGATGGTTGAGATTTATGGGTTCTCAAGACCAGAAATGCCCATAAATCGATATTTATGTTCATCCTTAAAATCCTTTTGGTCACTTTGGGTTATTTTTTAAACAACTGGTAGTGGCACAACAATAGGCCTTTGTGTGTGCTACCACAAACACACAGAAGATGTTCTAAAGGCAAAGAGTGAATATATGAAAGCTCAAGTCATGAAGCTGAGTCTACAGTCCTGTGAGACATAAACACAACTCACTTCCATTTTTTCATCTCTGCTCAGACTGTGTTTCCAAGATCAGTCAAAACAATCCAAACCGGAATTTCTTAATTACTTCCATGTTCTTGTGGCATTTTTCTGACGAGCGGAGTATTTCTTTATTCAAATTGTGAATCAGGAGCAGAAAAAGGGCCATTTGAAAAAGAGCTTGCTTGTAACGTAGAAAATATGTTGAGCGGGGCCACAAGCTTCCTGTTTTGAGCTTTCAGCAACGGGGAGAGGAAGGGGTCGGGGTTGCTCAGCGCAAACAGTCCAGCCCACAACTCTTGTGAATTTCTGATCAACTCCTGCCGCTCTGCAGAAACTACATCCTGAAAAAAATGACAGTTTTTTTATTTTTTTTTTTACTTTTGCTAAAAACAGAATAATCATAATTAAAAGACCACTAAGAACTCTTTTAAAAAAGATCAAAAGATGATCAAAGTGGGACTTCAAGCTCTCATTGAGTCTATTATAACTAATGTGTCTTCTGTGCATTTTGATCATTTATTTCATAAAGCAAAACTCAAATACATATTATTTTATGTATATTCATGAGTTCTATTTTTTGTGTCTGTTTGGCTGAAAACAGGAAGTTTTCATATGCAGAATAGGGATAAAAACAGTAATAAGTTGATGTTTTTGGTTTTAGGAACTACCCCAAATACACCAGTTTCACAAGCCGATTCTCCTAAGACTGATTTGTTTTCAATCCACCTGTATGTGATCTACACAGAGAGCAGCTTTTCTAACAACAAGCAGCTCCTTAATGAGCACATTACTTCCAAAAAGGTCAATTTCTGTTTTAGCCCGTCCTACTTATGGTCACGTGTGTTTGTGTCCAAACAATCAAGGGGCGATTTTTGCACAGGCTGTCAGCTCCTCACAATGTCTTATTTCTCATGGAATAAAACGCTGATGATGAAAGTTCTATAGTAGAAAATGCTACATTTAGAGGGCAGATGGAGCAGAACATCAAACATATTTTTTCTAGAAAACAGTTAATTTAAATGTTTGGATGTAAATATATACACATTTGGGGCATGCATCTATAATGTATTGCTTTAAAATTAATCCCATATATATATATATTTTTTTTTATTTTTATTTTATTTTTTTGTACCTTTTATGTATGAATTTCTGTTTGTTCTTTAAAGTCTTGTTTGGACCTTTAGCACATACTAAATTATTCAATTCTATCATAATGTTTGAAATAAAATAAAATGTCTGATTCTGCAGATGAGACTGAATCATAGTTTAAGTTTCTAAAAATCCCATCAGGATGCAGGGCCTCTGTTTCCACCTTTGTTTAACCTCTTAGGACCCGAGCTAATACTTGAGCTAAACATCTGAACATGTAGTCACAGGGCCCCAGTTAAACAGAATTAACTGCTGGGTTAGGTCCACATATGTGGACGCCAGATCTTAAGAGGTTAATGAAGACAAATTCATTGTAGAAATTAGAATTAACTCTGACCCCTATTCCTGTTTTTAAGGTCAACCATAAAATAAACTGCTGAGGTTGGTCATTTGTTCAGCTGCAGTTCAGTAAGGTAAAAATAAATGTGATGCCTTTGTCAGATTTGTTTGGAATATAATTCCAAACAAAGTGCTGCGTTGCTGCTCGCTTCACAGTGAGAAGGCCCTGGTTCAAATCCCGGCTAAGTCCTTTCTGTGTGGAGTTTGCATGTTCTCCTGTGCATGCGTGGGCGTTCTCTGGACACTCCCACAAAAGCATGCTTCTTAGGTTGATTGGTATCTCTGAATGGCCCCTAGGTGTGAGTGTTGGTGTGTGGTTCGGCAACAGACTGGCGACTTGCTCAGGGTGTACACCGCCTTTACCCAACATTTGTGGCTCCAGCAACTCTGTGACCCCAAAAGGGATTCAGCGAATCCTAAAGATGGATGGATGAATGGAACTATCCCGCTTGAAGAAAAGAACCATATGAACTGAATACTTTACATTTTAAAAGTGCTTCAACCAGGAAGTCAGTGGGTAAATAAGTAGCGGCAAAGCTAAATTTATCATTCATTTAAGGTATAGTTGTGTGTCATCTGCATAAGATTTGTTTCAAACTTTATCGGTGTTTAACCAAAAGGGAGCATGCACAAACTGAATAGCAGTGATCCAAGACAAACAACCCAAACAAATCAACATGACACTACATAAAAAAAGTCACAAAAAACTACATAAAAAATAAATCAAAAAGACAAAAAAAGTAAACCAAAGATAAACTTCAAAATAAATAAAAAGTGACAAGGTACGTAATAAATAGATAAAAAAGATGATAAAAATAAAAGACAAAAAAGAGATGGATAAACAAACAGACAGACTTAAAATAAATAAATCAAAGTAACCACTCACTCACAAATAAATAAAATAATTAAAAGGAAATGTACATAAGCCAGTGTTTCATTGATGCCGGTCCCAAGCCCGGGTAAATGCAGAGGGACGTGTCAGGAATGGTATACTACATCAAACTTTGAAGACAAATTAAGTGGATCACAGGAGAGAATAGCACCGTTAGCATAATTTTTATACATTTTAGGAGCTTGGGCTGGCTAGATCCGGCCCTGGCTTAAAGCAGGATTCCCTTGTTGTGAGGCAGCGCTTTTGATCGCTGCGCAACCATTCGAATCAGGAGGATTTCTGGCTTTGTAGAGGCTCAGCATTCTTTACTTTGTGGTTGTTTCACGGGTAAGTGTGGCTTAAATGTGAAGATGCAAACATAAGCCTTTCCAAAACCTTTTACTCGTTTCATCTCACTGCATAAAAAGTGTCTTAAAGCTAAAGAATGAGTTCATGTTGCGGAAGACACCCTGGGACTGAACCTCTTCGTTATTGCCTGCCCTTGACAAGGCATTTCTGTATGCATCTGCCCAGTTCTGCTGAAAACCGACCCAAAGCTGTCGTAAGTGCTTGAATTGCAGCGGCGTGGGCGGTTTTGTGTGTGTGACAAAACAAGGAGCTGCATGGAGGGAGAGGTTTTTTTTTTTTTTTGTGCGTCTGTGAGAGTCCTGTGAGTTGCATGTGGGGGTTAAAAAGGAACATATTGGGGCTGTTGATGAAAGCTAGCATGACGCTTTCCCAAGGAAATAATTTTCTCCCCTTGTAGCAACATATATATCATTCAGACTCAAGGCAAAGCGGGTTACCATGGTGACTGTCTGGAGGTACAGAACGGCAGCCTTTTTTTCTTTGTCACTAAAAGCACCCAGTTGCTGTGAGCATTTGCAGTAATCTAGCATCAAGACTGTGAATGGTGTCCCACCTCCACAGCCTTGTCATAAGTGCTTAGCTTTTAACATACATAATTCTTCCCAGCATGACACAGTGAAGGACGGAGTGATAGGAGAGGAGGGGAACAATGCGATGCTGGATGTGCGCAAGGATAAACTCACGGGTTATCCAGAAGCAACACAATGGGGTTGAGCTCTCTCCTGGGTCTGTAATAAGCTCTGAGAGGCACGATGAAGTTATAGAGACCGTTCCCTGCAGTCTCGGCTGACACAATGATGAGCTTGTTCTTAAACCCATAAGCTTTGGCATCCACAAAACTGTTGTGCCTGCAACCCTGGAAAAAAAAAAAAGAAGGAAAAACGCAGAGGCATTTGAGGCATGCTTTTGTGAAGCGGAGGTCAGAGAAAGGGAATGATTGAGGCGGCTTTGTAATTGAGTGACTAAGTTGAAGGAAAAGCAACTGCCCACCTGATCCAGTCGTAGGCAGCAAAACGGGGCTTTTTCAGCCAACAGATGGCACAAGGTGGGCGAGCTCCCGATGTATGGCGAGTTCAGAGGATAACCTTTAACATACCTGAAAAGCATTCCAGAAAGCAGCAATGACACATTTGATTAAAACATGCAGTGTGATGACTTGTTCAGTTTTTTTTCTATTTAAAATTTAACACCTTACTAGTTGAAGCGCAGAAAAAACATTTAAGATGATTTTTTTATAAACCACAAATTACTGCTGCTAATAACTAATTCATAACTGACTGATAGATTGTTGCTCTTGAATGGATGTTTCCTATCAGACAATAAAAACGTTTGAAATTTTTGCACCTTGCACTTAAACCCAAGAGGAACGTGCCGAGAAAGTTAAAAAAAAATGTTTACTCGGTGGGAGAACGGCCTTTTTCATCTGTGAAGACAGAATCGTCTTCTGATTGGTCACCCAGAAGGTCACATGGCAAAATGGAGGTGGCGTCGGCTATTTCCTGTACTGGGGCGATACTCGGTCGACGAATGCCCGTTCCATTCACAGTAGGCGGAACCAATTTACCCCCTGAGATGTTGGGTGGGCTTGTGTTCTGAAGATCTATTGCAACCGTACCTGTAAGCACATTCACTCTGTTTTCAACAGATTGAGAGCCTAGACACCTGCAGTCCAGCCAAATTTGTTACACCTGGTTCAGGAATCAACGTGATCCGTTTTACCCATGCTGGCAATGATGCTGTGCACAGGCAGCTGTGAGGGCCCATCGTAGATTCCCCCTGCAGGGCGTCCCTTCCTCTCCTCCTGGTTAAAGATGAAGGCGGAGTTCTCCTCCTTGGTGATGTTGATGTAGTAACAGGTGTCTGTGGCAGCCATGATGTGATGCGGTCCAGGATTAAGCAGAATGCTTTTGTTCTCCTCCCTCTTTATTCCAATGAGACAAACACCATACCTGCAAATTACAATTACAGTTGTATTATCATGTGAAAATAAAAATCACAGCTTCCCAAGCGTTACAATTTGATAAAGAATACCTTGACCTTTACTAAAGTATTTGAGCCAAGGAACGCTCATTCGATTTAGCGTTTAAACTTTGTACAGTGGCATACACCAAAGAGCATTCTATTGAGGAATCTGCACCACATTTTGGGGTGGCTCCTAAACGTATCAGTGAATGGCGCAAGCAGATGGGCGGGATGGAGAAGACGGCTGCAAAAAAAGGAGCAGCAAGCAAACCTTTGCTTGGGGGAGGTGCAAAGAAAACGAGCAACGAATTAGAAGAACTGGTTTGAACGTGGATTTTTGAGAAAAATGGAAAGGTGCGCGTGTCTCCAGGAAAATGATTGACATGAATTTGAAATAAACTACAAAAAGTTGGATTGATGTCTGATCTTTGACTTAGTCATTTCAAAACTAATTTTATAATTTTTCAGTTATTCTGAAAAGGATATAACAATGAGCTTAAAATATTTCCCTACTTCAAAGACCAAAACTTTATTAAGGGTAAAGGTTAGGACAGATTTTTGGACAGAATGACTCAAAACAGGTGCTCAGGTCCTGTTGATGCAAATCAAGCCCAAATCAGCATACTTCCACCCTGTGCTCAACACTGAATCCCCTTAAGATCGGTTTGATTTTTTGCAAATCTATTTTGCACTGTCTAATATTGAAGTAAAACATGAAAGATTCCCACTTCTGGTAAGATTGCAATAGTCAGAAAGCTTTTGTCTCGATACAGAGTGATTCACTTTAAATGGTTTCTAGCCACTTTTTGAAAAACACTTAGCAATTGCTGGTTCTCTGTCATCATTAAGCCTTAGTCCCAACTGCCCTTTCAGGTGGATACGGCAGGGTGAAAACATTCATGCACACCCCTCCCCTGCAATAAGCTTTGTCCAACATCCCCCCACACATACACTTAAACTTCTAAAAATATCAAAAGGAGTATATACCGTGTAAATGAAAACTTGAGCCCTTCAAATTCCGTATTTTTTTATACGTAGACATATTTTTGTTTGTGGTTTTTTAGTTTTTCTTTTGATTTCTGCTGGGTTTTTTGTGCTTAGACTACCAACCTGGCCAGATGGAACATAATCTTGGCTACAACCACAAACATTCCCTTAGATGAATATACTGTCAGGAATTCATTAATATCTGCTATTCTCACTTGAAATACAAAGCAGAACATTTGATTAGCACCAACACTGGTGGCCATGTATCATCTTTACTCCAATGAAAGCAGTAAAAGTGTTTGTCCAAGTTGTTTCTTTGGCTAAAATTTTTAAATAAACTTTTTGAAGAGAAAACTGTTGATGCTTGTTTAAGATTTTTCTTGCCAAATAATAACTACAGCATGGTAGTTTAACTTAAGGGGGAGACTGGCAACAATTTATCAAACCTGATATATTTTCTAACTTGTCAGTAAAACGCTTCTAGTCCACTTACTTTTTGTGAGCGTGGAAGGAGGCGTATGTAAAGCTTTTGCCATTATACTCTCCAAAGAACTTGCTGTCGCACAGGCGAATGTGGTAGACCTCATTGCCAGAGCAACATCCATACATCCTCTGCCACTGTTCTGGAGACTGTTGTCCTTCTCTACATCCAGTCAGAGAAAATACAAGCCCATCAGCAAAGCAGACACACTGGAAGTTTGTACATGCATTCTTGATTAAAACTGTTCAGAAATAATGCCAATCAATCATAAAAATAAAGCCTCAAGATAACACCGAATCTTTTGAAAAGAGCAGTCACATTGATCCATCTGTTTTTTTATGGAGTTTTTCTTGCACCATAAATACTCTGTCACTTTGACAGAGTTGAATAGACACATAGTTTCATAGCATTCGATAGACTTGCATAAATCATCTCATGTTTTGCTCTGTGACTTTGAAAACTCATTGAAGCAGAATCCCTTTCTTCAAGATAAATTACTCAAGACCTCTTTTTAAGTTATAGCTACCGACTCTAAGATGAGCATGCACATATAAATAAAAAAGCCAATGAATCATAAATTGTAACAAGCTGCTTTAGGAGCTAAGTTTGACGAGTCAAAATATGGATATTAGATGGTTCAGGAGTGTCTACAATTAAAATGTTTGTGAAGTGTTTGTCCCTGTAAGTTTAGAGATGGGGTCTCAGGATGGGACACACAAATGTGGAGTCTAAATAGATCCTTTTTCCAAATTTTTGTCAGGGACAGATTATATTTTAAAAAGAATTGTTAGGTTTGGGTAATTGTGAGCAGTTCAGGAAATTAAAACTTTGTTTCTAAATGATTCTAAGTCACAAAGATGATTTTGTTGTGACTATAGGTCATGTTCTCTTTACACTGATTATAAATGTACTGTACTCACCCAATCATAGTATTACAAATATTGACCCTTTATGTAAGCACCAGAGCTTTATATTGCATTTCTCTGCAAACTCTTTAAGTCAGTTTTGTTTCCTATCATCCATCTAAATGTTATTTAAAAAATATAAATGCATCCCCACTTTCTGTGTTATTAATTACAATCAATACAGTCCACCAAAGTTGGTTCAGAAATCATTTTAAAAAGTTTCATAAAGTTATATTGATTTTTATTAGGTCAAGTCGAGTTAACTTAGGTTGTATTGAGTTAGGTGGAGTTAAGTTAAGTTGAGTTTAGTTGGGTTTTGAAAAGTAGAGGAGAGAAAAGTTGAGTTTAGATGACTAGGATACAGTAAAGTGAAATTAAGTCAAGATGAGTCAGGTTGAGTTGAGTCTCATTAAGTCAAGTCAAGTTGAGTCGAGTCAACTTGGGTTGTTTTGAGTTAGGAAGTGTTGAGTTCAGTTGTCAGAGCTCTGACTCCCCCTTTGGTCACCAGCGGGACCCATCCCCGCTCCCAGCTGCCTCAGCACTTAGTCCCTGGATGCCGCTCACCTGAATCCCATTAACAATCTTTCACCCGAGTCTTGGGCAGCGCACCAAGCCTTGCTCAGTTGTGCCGTTTAGCCTGCATTACCCAGCGTTATTATTCTATTATTATACAATCTGTTTTCCTGACTCCCTTTCTGCTTCAAATCAGTTTGTCAGCCGCCTGCTCCGACCCACGCCTGAACTACAATATCAAAAGTCTAATCCCAGAAACTCCTATGCTCTTATTGACCTCTGCCTGCCCCACCCTGCCTTAGCTGCTCGGACTTCTCGCGGCGTCTAACAGTTTAGTTCAGTACATTACAGCACTGTACAGTTGAGCTTAGTAGAGCTGAGTAGAACTGAGCAGAGCAGAGTAGAGTAGAGTAGAGTAGAGTAGAGTAGAGTAGAGTAGAGTAG
>BSAI01000108.1:8697806-8833769 GCA_036245035.1 Adrianichthys oophorus
AGTAGAGTAGAGCAGAGCAGAGCAGAGCAGAGCAGAGCAGAGCAGAGTAGAGTAGAGTAGAGCAGAACAGAACAGAGTAGAGTAGAGTAGATGTGGGTTAAGTTGACTCAATAGGGTTAGGTTAAATTAGAATAAAACTATAAAATAATGTCTTAATCAATTTTGGTGCTGTGCTGGTTGTGAACTCCTGAAAAGTACATTTAGATAAATGTTAAATCATTTTCTATCGGAAAGCTTTTCAAACTGTTCCTCAGGAAACACATGCCTTAAAAGAGAAATCAATTCTGAATGCCGCCTCCTCTCTTTTCATGCACTTGCTTTACTTCCTGCTGAGAAGCTCAATGAATGAAGACTTCTGTCTGTGCTTTCTTTCTCATTTCTATTTGCCATTTTCATCAGTTCTGGCTATAGACCGCACACAAGAACATGTAAAAAAAAAAACTGAATAAATAACATAGAACTTTTGAACTACACTGAAGAACAAAAAATGAAAAAGTTTTATGAGGAGGTTGCTAGGACAACTGACCGTCCACGGGAAGTGTGCACGAGGAGTGTGACCAGGGTGGAAGTGGCAGGGCACACACAATTAAGAGCCAGCATGGCATATTTGAACTCTTCCTCACACACGACATGATCTGAAATTCAAAAGAAACAATTACTTATTAAAGTGAAAGATGTGGGCTGCACGGTGGCGCAGTGGTTAGCGCTCCTGCCTCACAGCAAGAAGGTTCCCAGTTCAAGTCCTGGCTGGGGGACCTTTCTGTGTGGAGTTTGCATGTTCTCCCCGTGCATGCGTGGGTTTTCTCCGGGTACTCCGGCTTCCTCCCACCGTCCAAAAACATGCTTCATAGGTTAATTGGTCACTGTAAATTGTCCCTAGGTGTGAATGTGAGTGTGCATGGGTGTGTGATTGTGGCCCCTGCGACAGACTGGCGACCAGTCCAGGGGTGTACCCTGCCTTCGCCCATGAGTAGCCGGGTTAGGCTCCGGCAACCCCGTGACCCCGAAAGGGATAAAGCGGATTGGAAAATGAATGAATGAATGAAGTGAAAGATTGAATTCCTGTAAATACTTTTTAATTAAATAAGAGACCAAAGAAAAATTGACCTGCAAAAAGCTGTTATGCTCAGCCAACATGCAAAAATAGAAAAAAAAAAACTTAAATACAATCTGCCTTAAAAGCATAACAATAGTCATAAAATGCTCTGCAGACTGCAGAAATCACTTTCTAGTGCAAGTGGAAAAACTTCATTGTGATTTTATAAAGCTTGATAACAATAGACCAAGATTGGTCACTGGCTATAAATCAGAGGAGACACAATGAAAGTAGTAATTAGTTCTTTTCTAGCAAACCATAGCATGAGCATTGCCAAATACCAAAATGAAATCAAATATTCTGAGTCCGTGGGCTCGTTTGAAAAGGAAAAGAACATCTTTGGGGGATTTTCAGAAAAAAAGAAGAACCTGCACAATTCCTCCTGCTAAGAGGAGCCAAAACAATCACCTGCTTCTGTGGTAAAGGGGAGTGGGCCTTTTTGAAGAATTTAATAGAATTTAGAAAAACCGCTTCAATCTAGCATCACTTTCACAAGTCATGTTTTTATCCTTCCATTTTTTTTTATTTAATTAATTTAATGTTGATGTTCACGTCTTCACGATTAGTTTATATAAATGATAAGTTAAAAAAAACATTTTACTTAACTGTTTTAAAAAGTATATTTAGGCTTGACAGAGACTGTTTGAACATAAGTTTGTTTTTAGGAGTTATGGTCAGCAACGCTTTATTGTGTTACCGTGACGACGGGCCACACCACCAATAAAATAGTCTACTAAAAATCGATAAAAATTTTTATTTTTTGTAAGTGACCATGTCATAAGTGGGATAATGCCCGATGAAGTGTGCATTTTCATAAATTAACGCGCGCTGTGGAAGCATGAACTGCCCAACAAGTGGAAGACGGTCGCTTTTGACATGTAAATAATTTGAGTTAAGAAATATTAACATGTTAATTTTTTTATTAATTGAGCGTATTAACGCTGACAGTGCTAATTTGACCTCAAAAGATTAGTGGCTCTTTAAAAATTTTAAATAACTGTTTAATTAAATATCTTTTAATATTTGACATACTAGTCTCAAAGCTTGTTTCATGTGATAACTTTTTCTCTTTGACCATTAACTTTTAGAAACAATTTAAAGGAAAATAATGTAGTTTAAGTTCCTGCATGAGTGTGGGAGTTGCCAGTTATACAGACAGTTTATTAGAGAATTTAAATTAAATGCTTCAATTTTATCAGCCTTGCAGAATAATTGCCTAAATTATTTTGAAATTACTGTTTTAATATCAATTTAAAAGAAAATGAGAAGGCTGGAAATGTTTTGTGCTTGTTTTGTATACCTACTGTAGCATGACAATTATGCTATTATGGTAGTAATAATATAATGGTAAGGCATTTAATTATTTGTGGCTGCTTATTCCTTTTTATATAATATTCTTTTGAAAAGTACAAAAAACAAGCATTAAAAGTGAAGCAAAAAAATAGCTGAAAAATGCCAAAGATTTCAAATGAAAAAATATTTTTTCAAAAAACTTTATCACAACAATTTTCTCCATTAAGAAAATAGGTACTTCCTATAGTTGAAGAACAGTTAACAGTTTAACAGAGTTTACCTGCAAATTTGACATGAAACTTATTCTCAGGTTTGAGTATCTGCACATAAAGAGGACAGTTTGGTGCAAAGTCCTTCACTGCCCAAGCTCTCAGGATGGTCTGATGATCCTGGGAGTAAAAATAAAAATTAAATATATCTTTATTGTTCAGCAAATAAGTGCCGTTTATACTGATTTATTGCATGTTTTACCGCAGCCATGCGGTCCACCTCGTTCCGGCTGCTCAGAATGAAACAGGCCTCTGCGTCGTCCATCCTGCATGTGACAGAATGAAAAAAACTGTGAGAAACGAACGGGAACTCACTATTATTACACATTTAACTTTTTCCTGCAAATCTGCAAAGCTCAGAAAAAGCTGAAATGCCATGTGAGCTGAACATGCTGAGATTGTGAAAGTGCGTTTGCATAATATTAACAAAGCCAGAGGAGGGCAGAATCCAAAGCAAGTGTGGGAGGATTTGAAGCGCTGCCAGATGCAAGAAGCAAGTGCGCCACAGTCCTTTACCTTTAACTGCTCTTTTCAAAACATAGCAAATGTATAGAGTGATTTCCTTTTTTTCTTTTGAATTCAAAGCACTTCTTTTGAAAAAACACACAGACCTGTAGCACATTGTCGGCTCCACTCTGTAAAGCCACTTAAAGTGGTATTCAGTTGCTTACAGAGGGTGAATGATGAGAAAATAAATAAATTGGCTTTTATGTCCTGGGAAAAAAAAGAAAGTTTCATTGAAATTTGCTGGTGATTGAAGCTTGATAGTGTAATTTTTATGTTCATCTACAGCAGATTTCAGGTAAAGGCTTACTGAGTTCACAAAATCATATTTCATTTATCAAACTTGATGGAAAAAAGGATTTTATACAAATCATCAAAAATAATGTTGCATACTTCTAAACCTCTTCTACTGAGTCTTGATTTTGCAAATTGGGTAGTTTATTCATTTATTAGGAACATCCAACGTCTCTATATTTCAAGTTTGACCTTTTTCTGGATAAATTATAATAGTAACCACTTTATTCTATAATATATAATACATGTATTTAGGTGTTTAAGTACATTTTGATGTGTTCAGATGCAGAAGTCCCCCAGTAGTCAACCAGCCAAAAGCTCAAACACTAAAAGACCTTCAAAATGATGCTATTCTTCACTTTTAGCATCTTCTGCTTACTTGGCTCTCATCAGATCCTGGTCTTTGAGGACCGACCCCTGCAGATAGATGACCCTCTGAGACCACAAGGGAATCTGCAGCACCCTTCGCACTTGCACGTCCATCTCACTTGGGCACAGGATCACCACATAGTAATCCTTGAAGATTAAGCAGGAGTTATACCAGAACATCTTGTGCAATGCAAACGTGAGCTAAAAATGCACATGTGGTACCTGTAGTCTGGGATGTGCGTAGAATTCATTGAGAAAGTCCATCAGAAGGTCTATTTTCAGTGCGCTGACACACAGCACTACGTGTTTTTCCGTTTGAGCTCTGTGGCGGCTATAGTTCCCTCCAGACTTCTGCCTCTCCATCCACAAGTAAATCAACTCTTCAAACTGGAACACAATAAGCTCAGGTAAACTATGAGCCACATGTGAGAAGTGGTAATGTTGGCAGCAAAAACATCTTCTTACCTGCAGAGGTAGAACCACCAGAGCCACACAGATCATAATGACCACCAGCAACTGAGAGGGCCAAATTCGGGGAGTGACGTCTCCAAACCCTACAGTGGAGAAGGTGACGATGCAGAAGTAGAAGGAGTTGAAGAGGGAGAGGTTTTTACCAGCCCTTTCCAGATGCTGAATCCCACATGTGCTGCGGGAAACAAGATTAAAGGAAGCCTGTTAGGATTTTTGAGCAATATGCTTAGGTTTTAAGGTTTATATTCAGTGCTTAAAAAGTTTCTAGGGTATTTATGATTATAGGAAAAGCAACTATTCAAGTGCAAAAGCTCATTTCGAGCATCCAAGTGATTAATCTGTTTCCCCAAGAGATCCTGATGATAATCTCATTGCACAAATAGATCTTACTCATTGTAACTCAATTATATGTATTATTGTTAAAAGAACTATTAGGAAATTTCTGGTTTAAATGCAGACAAATACCAATTTTTTACTGACTAAATGAAATATTTTCTCTTTATTATTTCTGTTGTTTTAAAATCCAGGGAACGGCAGTCTCACCCGGTGAAGACGAGGCAGAGCAGGGTGCAGATGAGGATCAGGACCTGGTTGAACATGGCGGAGTTGGTTCTCTGGATGGCTCTGTGGACATCATTCTGCGCAACAACAAACAACTCACTTCAACAAGTAAGTAATCAACAACTGTGGCCTCCCTAATAATAAACCTGCATCTGTTACTAATGAAAAAAATAAATTCTGCAACTTTACAGTCTGAAATACTAAACTCCAAATCATTTCCAAATGTGCAATTAGGATGGAAAAGCTTCCGATGAATGAAGCACTCAGGTTTTTATAAACTCTGCAGAGTGAAACATCACAATCAGGATCTCGCCTACACACAATTATTATAAAGGATGATTAAAAACAGAGCATTAACAAGTCCAATAAAGTTTTCACTCACAATCATGTTTTCCAGAGCACATTTCGCGAGCCAGCAGTTGAGGAATACAGGAATGAAGATGTTTCTAATTGAAGGCCAGAAGATCTAAAGACACATGGATCACTTTTAGTAGTTTGTAGGGCGGAAAAAGAAGACTCGTTAGAAGGAAGCGTACATTGCTGTTCAAATCATTCGTTAATAATTGTCCATTTTAATGCTTCCAGCACATCCACTCTAATTACTAACCGTTCCCACGCTGGCTAACACACTGCAAGCTTAGTAGCTCATTAAAAATTGGCCTCTGAGTTGCGGGCGGGGCTGTTAGCGTGGAATAAGCCCGCATCTGCTTCCTGACATCCGCTCTCCCACTAGCTTACAGCCCCTTACAACCCCAACCTGACATTACCGGTACAACAAAAGCGGCGAGCAAGATTGGAGTTATCCAGCCGCACAGTTTTGAACCAGATTCCAGCTCGGGCGAGGAAAACAAAGACGTACATGGATCCAGTCGTCTACAAGTGGATGCATCGGAATGAAGCGGAGCAGGGAGCTTGAGTCCTGCCAATTGTAGCACCTTGCTACAGGTTTTTTCCTGATTCACAATGATTTAACCAAAAAAAATGTAGAAATACAATTTTAAGCTTTATTTTCCTTCAAATATGTCCTCCATCGTGACAGAAACACCACGAGAACATGTTAAAAACACAATTTTCATTGGAGTGGGTCTTTAAAAATTGATCCATTGATCTACACCTCCATCCATAAAGTCAACATCAGGCGTTTTCTCTATTTGTTCAAACCCCTTCAGCTGGTTCTTCTCAATGAGTAAGGCTAGCAGATGTTTATTTGATTATTTATATTATCTTTGAAGCCCATTGTGTGGAATTTCTTTATTAAAAAACATAATAGATTAGCCTTTTCTTATAAATCAACCATACAGTACAGTGAACTACTTTTATTACACTTAACATCTGGCCAGTTTTAGTAGATAAAACAGCATCATTTAAATTCATTGTGTGCTGATTTTGTCTATAGCTTAACAAAAGTGCAATTCTATTATGTCATTTTATCATATCTGTGTTAAATGTATGACTTTATCATAGGTATAAATGTGAGCACCAATTGTGGACTGGATTTTTTTCGCCTCTGTGCCTGTAGGCATCCAACTTGTCAGGATGAATCATCTGAAGACGGTCAAGATGTGCATCAAATTTCACATAACACCTTACAGAACAGCAGTGCAGATTGTCCTTTTTTTTAATTTAAATGTCAATCACTCACTTTGCTCTTTTGAGTCTGACTCACTCTTTAGAATGATCACTTTTCTTTAACACAGAGTTCTTGAAATAAAATACTTAACCAAAAACCTGAAAGTACAAGGTAGAGTAGTTAGCCAAAGACAAAGAAAAACCAAGAAAGAGATTTCCTGCTTTTTTAATTCCTCTGACTGACAATGTGGAAATGTGAATCAAAACTGTCATAAAATGTTTGCTTTTATATTAATTGCCTTTAAAAAAAAAATGCAACAAACAGCCACTTTAGACATGTTGATGACAATTTCATATTTTACTCTAATTTTAATGTCATAATACAATGATGGTTTATCCTATAATATATGTTTCAATTGCAAAAAGAAAAAGTATTTTATGAGTCAGTCAGTTGTTTCTGTTATTCGGGTTTGATAAAAACCACATAAAAAATAATAATCCCGCTCTTGGTCTTTATTGTCCTTTCCTCACCTTCTAACAACATTCTTTGCAGGTTGTGTCTTCATTGCAACCGGCCAAAAAACATTCAATCCTGGTTTTAGACAGTATCTAACTAGTACTTTTTGATGTTTAGTCTCGAAAAGACTTGGCAATTCTGTTTGTATATACATTATGTCCACATTTCTAAAGCACTTTAGAAATACACCTTCCATGCTTTATGGCCCAGAAAACTAACACTTTCTATCAATCAGAATGTAAATGGCAAATGAGATTATCCATCCATTCATCCATCTTTTCATCTTCAGAACCAGCTGAATCCCTATCAGGGTCATGGGGTTGCCAGAACCAATATTTATTATGAATCTGATGAGCAACCACAAATTATGATGTGAACCAAATCATTGTTAAAATGAATTGTTACACCCCAAGAAGGCAGGGTACACCCCAAACAGGTTGCCCGTCTGTCGCAGGGCCATAAAATCTCACAGACACACTCACGTGAACACACAGAGGATATTTAAGGACACCAATTAACCTTTGAAGCATGTTTTTGCATTGTGGGAGGAAGCCAGAGTGCCCAGAGAAAAAAAGCACATGCACGGAGAGAACATAAAACATCACTTATAAAGGTCCCAGCTGGGGATTGAACCAGGGACTTCTCATCGATGTGAGAAGAGAATGCTAACAACTGTGACACCGAGCAGCCTGACGTTACCTTTTAAATAATTTTACCAAGCTATGATGGCATCAAGAAGCATCCCCCATCGAATCATCAGCTCTAAAACCATTATGTATCTCACATATTCTGGGGCTTGGTGGCATCAAACCAGGCCAAAATGGGTCATATTACCCATTGTTTTGCAAATGGGCAGAAAGAAAATTCTGAACGCTGTTCTTACCGTGATGATGAAGGGAACGGTGTTGATCATCTCAAGAAGGAAAGACACCTGAAAAATCTGCTCCCAAATGTTCCCCTGAAAGTGCACAAGTTTTCCACTTTAGTTTCACAGCTTTGCCTTTAAGAGCACAATAAACAGTGAGTCACTGCATGTTCATTCTTTTTTCTTCACCCCCTCCGCACTACCCAACTCCTTCACCTCCACTAGATCCTGTAATTGCCATCATCTTTAATGTAGCTGCGACAAATGACTGGAGCTAATTGCACCATTTATGGCCCGTCAGTCTCACATACTGTTAGTGGATGGAGTGCATTAATCACGCTGAAACGAGAAGTGTTTTTGTTCCATTACTTCTTTTGTATTTCACCTCACCTTGTAGCTCAGATACATTAGTAACATAGTCTCCAGGAAGCTAATGATGGCCACAATTACCTGCAAAAAGAAGAAACACATGTCAACAATGGCCTCCAAATGTGAAAAATAATCCTCAAGAGAATTAAAACCAATGGTGTTGAGTCTCTTACAGAACCAAGCATCTATTGTTTACACTCTCCAAAGAATAAATTATGACTAGTTTTGTAATTTTCTTCCATTGACTCACTTGAATGGCCCAAACAGGAAGCTTCCTGTCCACCCAGAAGATCAACTCCCTGAGAAGGAGAGAGCACAAAAAACAACAGCCCTGGTGTGTTTGACAATTCATTTCCGACACATACGAAACGAGTGGTGGGTTGAGAAAGACGTGCATTCAAGCTGTTGGACACTTCTTGAACAGGTGCTGACAACTGGCAGCATCTGATAAGAAAAACACTAATAATAAGGCGAGCTGGGAACAGATCAGAGCAGCGTTCACAGTTCACACCTGCTGCTGCTCACCAGTTAATTTCTCTGTCCTGCACCGATCCGTTCCACTGGCAGTCGACGCTGCAGATCAACAAAAAAAACAAAAACAAAAAAACAACAGGTTTGTGATTGCGCACAACAGGGAATTTGAGTTCACCACACATTCATTGGATACCCAAACTTCCTGCTATGAATAAATCTAATAAACCCTTAAAGCCCCTCTCCAATCATGTTTTGATTTTTTCTAAAAGTGTTCCTCGTAGTCCTTTAATTATGCTGTTTTTAGCTCAAATCAAAAAACCTGTGTTGTTCTCTAGGCCATAGTTTCTGCAGAGCAGCAGTAGTTAATCAAAAATGTGCCTCTGGGTTGAGGACTGGTGCCACAGAGTAAGTCTGCCCTCATACCTTTGTTTACACTTTCTCCTCCTAGCTTACAGTCCCTCACACTCCTAACCTAAGATTACCAGTGCAACAAAAATGGCGAGCAGTATTGGAGCTATCCAGCTGTACAGTCTGGAGCCAGATGGTTGCTCAGACGAGGAAAGTTGCAAGTGGATGTATGGGAGTGGAACATGGAGCTTGTCGCCTGCCAAATTGTAGTTTACACATAACTACAAACTTTTTCAACTTTTTTTGTCTGCTCCTGATTCACCACATTTTCAAAAAAGAAATACTCAGAAATTCAATCTGAATCTTAATTGTCTTTATAAATTGTCCTCCATCGTGAAAAAAAACCTCTACAAAAACATGTTAAAAACATCATTATCATTGGAGTGATATTTTCTGATTAATTTCTTCACGTTTTCTTCTTTCCTCATGTTTTTCTGTGTTTGTAATTGCTAGCTCTTTGTGTGCTCACTTTATGTGACCCGGAACACATATCCGGAACACATATTTTGCTAGTTCGGAGAAACGACACAAACCATTTATTGTTGCCATTTGCAGTGTTTTGTTGCACGGCGATGTGGTTGCTGCTGGTCCCCTGACCGGGGTTGTCTGTCATCACTCGGATGATATACAGCAGGCAGGTGAGCAGCTTCAGGCAAAAGTTAAACACGCGAATCCTAAGGCCTAAAGAAGCAAACAAATAGATCAGAACCATTCTGGGAGAACACTTTATTCAATTATTGTGAATTAGTCTTCATTTCATCGTTTTCCACAAATACTTGGCTTTACTCAGATCAACATTTATATTTAGCTCGTATTCTCCTTTAATGGACTCTTTAGGGACTCACTTAGACGACCCCCATCCACTCACTTGATCTTTGGTTTTTGATGAAGAAAAGCTTCAGACGCTCCTTGAAGGTGTTTTCGTTCACATAGAACTCCACCTGCACTCTTTACATAGGAGAGAAGGAGAGCAGGAATCAAAGCCACGCAGATGCTTCTCTAAACTCAAATGTTACAGCAGCCATGAATATTCATGCTGCTCTTTCTCTAATTATCTGCCTGATGAGAGTTAAAGTAATTATCTGCATCTTCCTTTACTCTCAAGGCAGGGATTACAACAGGGTGGACAATCTGAACTGAAAAGAGAAGCTTTTTTATTATTACAGTGCAACAGTTTAAGCCAGGGGTCTGCAACCTCTGACGCTACAAGAGCCATTCGGACCAGTTTCTTACTACTTAAAACCCAGTGAGAGTCACAAAGTCCCACTTTACCATTTATAAAAGCTACACTTTATTTATGTTTTTGAGGCCATTAAGCTGTTGATTTGAATATTGTAGCTTTGAAATATTTACAATATTTAATACAACAGTGTTATATTTTATTTGCAATACATTTTTTTTTTCTGACAGCAGCACGCACAAGTTCCTTTCAAAATAAAATACACTTTAAAAAAAAGATCCTCCTGATGCTACAGATTTACTTGCAGTTTTAACTATGAACGTTGCTTCTGAACAGAAACTAGACACTTAATAATAAACACTTCTGACAATAGATGTAACCATCCTTTTGCTTGGTCTTGTGTGCATTTTTGAAGATTGATAAAGCACACAAAGCCTCTTAAGTTAGTGTTATGTCAGGAGTGACATTTTTTTTCTATTATAAGATCACCGCATTGAGAAAAACTTACAGTAAATGACACAATTTATTCAAAGTCATTATTTATAGACATCATTAGCATTTTTCTTTAAGCCAAAGAGCCACAATGGAGGGATAAAAGAGCCGCATGTGACTTCAGAGGCTCAGATTGCAGCCCCCTGGTTTAAGATGAAATATTATATCCTCTATTTATCAGAACTCTTAAAAAAACTGCATTTCTCCACATCTACTTTGCACATAGTTTAGTCTTTTTATTTCCCTTTTCTTATTTTATTTCAAGTTGTAAAACTTCACTGTAAGAAATGTCATTACTTTTTTTCAAGTTACATTCAGGTCTTTCATTTTGTAAATGCTTTTAAGTTTTATGGATGGTTTTCAGGCCACCAAACAACTTCTTATATAGCAGGAAATGTGAAGGAAATCACTGAAAATATCAGATTTCTTTTAAATAGATTACTGAGATTTTTTTAGAATCAACTTGGAGTCAGGTATGAGATCTAAATTATTTAATCTATTCTAACAGTTTTCTCATGTACAAGAACTTCCACAGTTTTGTTATATTAGAAAATGTTTTCGAAAAAAACTTTTTTTGTTTTTGTCAACATTTAATCTATTGTAGTAGTTTTGTAGATATTTTGAAACTTTTTAAAATAATCTTAAATTCTTTAATGTAAAAAAAAAAAAAAATTTTAAACATAAATATCTGTATAATTTCTATCATAATGATGCACTGCAACTTGCACCTCAAAGCCTTATTTCAGAGAATCTCGTTACAACACTTTCCTGATGAGGAGGATGGAACAGCTCTCTTTAAAGTTTTACTCATGCAGCTTTTGAAGAAGAGTTAACTTTTATCTGACAGACCAAGACTTAAAAGGTAAACAGAAGAAAGCCACAGATTTAAAGCTCAATGTGTCGCTTGACTCTTGTGATATCATAATCCTGAAGTTTGGCTCTCAGAAGAGGGCGCAGACAAAAAAAAAAAAAACTCAAAACTGAAAGTAATTTTAATGAGATTGATAGGCTATGCAGAAATTCTTTTGGCAAAGACGAAGTCCAGGTTTTAGTAGGAGGCTAAACTCTCATGGTGGAACATGAGCTGCACACTCCAACTTCTTTCATCAATCCATCCTCTTTAAGGGTAACAGAGTTACTGGAGCCTATCCCAGCTGCTGTTGGGTGAAGGTGGGGTACACCCTAGACAGGTCGCCAGTCTGTCGCAGGGCCTTACACACACACTCATATTCACACCTAGGGACAATTCAGAATAATCAATTAATCTAGGAAGCATGTTTTTGGAAACACATGGAACATGCAAACTCTGAAGAGAAAGGTGAGCCAGAACCATTACACCACCGTGCAGCCTTTCCAACCTCTTTCCAGATCTATGTGATGGTTAAGCTAAAGTTTAGCAGTCAAAATGTCCCACAAAGAGGATCACTTGAGTTGCTGCCTTAACATCATCTTAACACATGTATGTGTGCACATAATGGTGCCTCTAATGATGCTTAATCAGTTACTGCTGAGCAGACAATTACAAGACAAACTGGTGTTTTCTTTTGCTGCAGAGCCACCTCTGCGTTACAGGTAATAATGATTTTTTTTTAGCAACTAATTGCAGCAGAAAAAAAAGTTGTAATCAGTTGCAGCTCTGAATCTGACTCTCCACCCCTTTACCCCTCAGGGGTCTTCATTAACAACACAAGAGGGATGCTGTGGTGGGTGCAAACATTTCTGCAAGCAAAAGTTCGAACACTGATTTCTTGACTTTTTAATGATACACATAAATCACACCACAGTCATGAATCAACAAGTGTTTGATCTGAAAAATTTCACAGCTTTGTTAGGAAGATTCTCTATAAATTTGTCATACAAGAAGGAAACGGAAAAATCTGTTTAATCACGAACTCATAAACTGCACAGAGCACATTATTCTCTCCTTATCTGAACAGCAGCAATTGAAAATGTCCTCACTGAGGCATGACAATTGCCATCAACACCTCAGGATGCTCAGGATGCTCACCACCTTCTCCTGATCGGGGCACTACAGAGCCCTACCTCTGCCCGGCGTCACTACCAAATGGCTCTGACCTCCATGTCCCCACAGACGGACTGATCCAGGTGTGGATGACTATCTCCGGATCCATCCTGCAGGGATCCATCCTGTGCAGCTGCGTTGTGCAGCAAGCACAGGCTCCTTCAGCGGAGCTTGCAGGAAAAACACGCCCCCCTGCAGCTTTAAAATGTCACTACTATTAGAAGACGACCAGTTTAGAACTTTTGCAGATAGACGAAAAACACACGCAGACAGATGCAGATACTAAACTAAACTGCAAAATGAGACACTTCAAAGCAACAATCGTTCATTGTGGGGGATTTTAATATTTTTAGAAATATGAGCAATTTATTTTTTCCCCTCTCTCTCTCCTTTGTGCGAGGGCCCGTTGCCATAGCAACATTACCATGACAGGAATAACCCTAACTGATCCTGTTGCAGCGTGGTTCCTCTTCAGCGGCACCTGACAACACTGTAAACATCTCCAGTAACATACTGGCAGATTTAAAGAAAAGCCGCAGAGTATTGCTTTAGCTGAGGTTAAAGTTTTCACCTCCAATTAGATGCTCGACAGCAAAGAAAAGGGAAAAAAAACCAAACCTTTCCCCCTTTCCTGCACCTTTTTGTCAGCTCTAAATGTGAAAAGTCTGGACCGCTAATTTTATAGATATCCTCCTCCATGAGTCAGTGCTTTAGAAATTACCGGAAGAGGCCACTCCACTTGAACCCCTCTCGCCCACACAGGTACAGCCACTTAAGGCGGCTTTCCAAGTTACCATGCGAGCTCTTTGCAGCACGCTGCGACCTCTGCCTGAAAATATGCGATATTTCCCTCCTCGATATTCTGCTATAACAGAACGACACAGTTAACTCATAAATGTCTCACTTAAAAACAAGATAATGATGGCGTTTAGTGAAGAAAAAAAAAAGGCTGCAAATTGCAGAGAGAAAAGAGAAAACTTCAAGCACTCCAGATAAGATCTTTTTTTTCTACATTCACCTTTGCTTTTGGCAAAGGAAAACTTAAGCAATCCCCTGTTCAGATCTGACCAGTGACATTTACGAGTTCAGTGCCAACATTGCAGAGGAATGTCCACAGTAAATATAACCCAGGGCACCCATTCGCCTCCACCAATACTCAGTCAGCGGGAAAGAGGAGGTGGATTCAACAGCAACAGCAGGACAGAAAAAATTGATAATCACCACCTCGACAGAAGCTGCAAACTCATCAAGGAATAAAAAAAATAGTGATTGTTGCAAGGACAGCTGAGGGAAAGGTCATTTTTGACTAAAAGCGCTGCCTGAGCTTGTTTTTAATCCGTTGAATAAAAAGGGAAATGACAAATGTTATCAACAGCCACCTTATTTATAAAAAAAAACAAAACTTTCTACTGCTGTAAGCACCTCAGAAAGTATGCTTGATTAACCAAATATGCACAAAAGCAAACTATATTGAGCTATTTGTCAAAAGGCTGTTAACTGCACCACATAAAGCCTCAAGAGAAACAGATTTCTGTGAAAAACATTTTATCTTTGATGAAAATGAGAGGCTGTGGACCAATTCAGAAGCAAAATTTGGATGATGAATAAAGAAAAAGAGCACATTACTGCATCTATTTGTAAATTAGATGACAACGTTGTTCAACCTTCAAATACAAACAACTTCTTTTCTTCCCCAGTTTTCAGCACCACGGACAGTGCCAAACCTAAAGCACCTAAACTTCAAACAGGTACAGAGGGAGGCTGGTAAAACCAAGTGGACCATGTTCTCTACCTCCACTGTCTCTGCTGCTGTTCAGAGCTGTGGTCGCAAGGTCTCTGGTGCCTGTTGTGGCGGCAACTCCCGAACTCCGTGGTGGACACCAGAAGTAAGGGATGCCTTCAAGCTGAAGAAGGAGCCCTATCAGGTCTAGCTAGCTTGTAGGACTCCAGAGGCAGATGACAAGTACCGGCAGTCTAAGCGAGCTGTGGCCCAGGCTGTTGTGGAAGCAAAAACTTGGTCCTGGGAGGAGTTCGGTGAGGTCATGGAGAAGGACTATCGGTTGGCCTCGAAGAGATTCTGGCAACCCAATCTGGCGCCTCTGGAAGGGAACGCAGTTTTCTGCATGCTCAGTTTTAAGTGCAGGTGAGGAGCTACTGACTTCCACTGGGGACATTGTCGAGCGATGGAAGGAATACTTCGAGGATCTCCTCAACCCTGCTGACACGCCTTCTCTTGAGGAACCATCACCCGGGCTGAAGTCACCAAGGTAGTCAACAAGCTCCTCTGTGGCAAGGCTCCAGGAGTGAATGAAGTCTGCCCCGAGTACCTCAAGTCTCTGGATGCTGTGGGAGTGTCTTGGCTAACACGTCTCTGCAGCATTGCGTGGCAGACGTGAACTGACTGGCAGACAGGGGTGGTGGTTCCCCTTTTTCAAGAAGGGGGACCAGAGGGTGTGTTCCAGCTACCAGGGAATCACGCTCCTCAGCCTCCCTGGGAAAGTCTATGCCAGGGGACTGGGGAGGAGAGTCCATCCGATAGTCTAACCTCAGATCCAGGAACAACAGAGCGGTTTCCGTCTTAGTCTTGAAACTGTGGACAAGCTCTACACTCTGTCTGGGTGTACACTCTGTACTGAAGGGTTTGTGGGAGTTCGCTCATCCTGTACATATGTGTTTTGTGGATTTGGAGAAGGCGTTTGACTGCGTCCCCTGTGGTGTCTTATAGAGAGTGCTCTGGGAGTATGGGGTCTGGGGAGCTTTGCTGAGGGCTGTCTGGTCTCTGTATGACCGGAGCAGGAGCTTGGTCTACATAGCCGGCAGTAAGTTGAACCTGTCCCCAGTGCATGTTGGACTCCGGCATGGCTGCTCTTTATCACTGGTTCTGCTCATAGTCTTTCTGGACAGACACACCCAGGGTCCATGTCTCAATTAAACTTTTGATTGGTAGATCATCTCCATTTAAAGATTATCCATTAATCTATGATATATCTCCACTCTGTGCCATTTATAAAAACTATTTTGTTATTGGACTGCTCAATGTAACTTTACAAAGGAAGTGGATAAAATAAGAAAACAGTAAATTTTTGTTGCATTTGTTCAGAATTTTCTTTTATTTACTTTTTCATTAGCTTCTGGTTTCTGATCTTCTTGGGAAATTAATAGAATTCACAAATCTTGCCAGATAAAATGGTCAATAAAGAGGTATATTTTAGAATTCCAACAGTCCAGAATGGCTAAAAGTCTTAAAATCTTTTGCTTTGCTTCACTTCTAAGAGCCACGTTTCGCCTCCTCTGCCTACCGGTCGTCGTTTGGGAAGTTCTGGTCCCCAAGCAGCAGGTCTCTGAAGCGGAGGCGAAGTGGCAGCGGTGGCACCTCGCTCTCCAGCTGCTCCATCTTCAGAGCAGAAATGTCCAAGATGACTCCACTGCTGCTGCTGCTGCTGCTGCTGGTCTGGAGCGGAGCTGGGAACGAGCTGGGGGGAGGAATGGAGAGCAGAAAAGTAAAGGGGCAGAAACAAAAAAAAAGGAGGAAAATCTGTGAGGGGAAACACGGGGAGAGAAGATAGTGAAGGAACATGGGGAAGTAGAAGGGAAACATAAGATGAAACATGTTAAGATATAAACTTTTTTTTAAATTCACACGTGTGAATTAAATAGAAGCATCAGTACAAACAGAACAGACTTGCATAAACAAAGCATCTGTTTAAAAGGAGCACAACCACTC
Organism: Adrianichthys oophorus; assembly: GCA_036245035.1. Lineage (NCBI taxonomy): Eukaryota > Metazoa > Chordata > Actinopteri > Beloniformes > Adrianichthyidae > Adrianichthys > Adrianichthys oophorus. The sequence goes on from BSAI01000108.1 coordinate 8,714,285, forward strand.
AAGAATGCAGAATATTTGCATAAAATATCACAACAAAAAGTTCAGAATATGTCTAATATGTAGCCTGACTCATAAAAGACCCACGCCGACCATCTTTTCAGTAATTTCTAAAGCGTTCCCAGTGGTCTTTTAATTATCATTACACTGTTTTTAGCTAAAATTGAAAAAAAAAGTGTTGTTTTCTAGGACAAAGTTTCTGCAGAGCAACACGACTTCTTTAGAAATTCATCTCAGAGTTGTGGGCGGGACTGTTGGAGTAAGCCTGCCCTCATTTCTCATTAACCCTTCATTAAAATTCTCTCCTGCTAGTTTACAGTGGAACTAGTTTGTACGTAACAACTACACTACTTGTGGGGCAGCCATGGTGCAGCGGTACAGGGTGGTCGTCCTCTGATTGGAAGATTGCAGGTTCAATTCCCGCCTTGCCTGACCATGTGTCAAAGTGTCCTTGGGCAAGACACTGAACTTCACATTGCCTCTGATGGAAGGTTGGTGCCAGTGTTCGGCAGCGGAGCCACCATCAGCGTGTGAATGAGTGTGTGTGAATGGGTGAATGGGACTGTGATTGTAAAGCGCTTTGGGCCTTCAATTAAGGTAGAAAAACGCTATATAAGTATACGCCAACTACTAGATTGTTCCAACGGTAAATTTTTGTCTGTTACTTTTTCACTACGATTTCAGCAAAAAAATACTCAGAAATGCACTTTTAATCTTAATTTTCTTTATATTTGTCTTCCATCATGTGAGAAATGCCACAAAAACAGCCTTTTCATTGGAGTGGGTCTTTCAAATCTAATAGTCCTAAATATTCGCTCAAGAAATGTGAAGAAGTAAAGATCAACACTATTTTTTTACACCTTTCTTGCTTCAGTAAATGTTTAATTCTACATTTATAGCATCTTAAATCAGCCAAAGACACATTTTAAAAAAGCAGAAATTCACATCCTCTCATTATTTACCACTATGACTCAAGTGTTCGTGGCTTTGTGTGAAGATGGATGCTGCTCTCAGTTTCCTAGAAACACATCAACCAAGCACTGACACTGAAGAAAAAAAAATTGACATGTCTCACATTCTCTCCCCATCACTCTCTGTCCTGAATTAAAGTACTCAGAGATTTTTCATAATTGATGATGGGCATATCTCCCTTGTGCTTTTCTGGAATCCATCAATCTTTTAAAACCATACTCAGCAGCGCAGAGGAGAGCAGATGTCATCTTTCCAATATAGAGAAATGGATTTCAAGTGTTTTATAAAGTTTAGACAATTGAAAACTGCTTTTAAGAAAAGTGTAAATTTATAGATTTTTCAATTGCAATAGATTTCTGCTTTTGTTTACTAATAAAAAGCTGAGCACAAACACAGTGCTGACAGATGGCTGCATGAAGGAACCTAATAAGCATGATCAATCACTAAAAAACACACATTTTTTGTTTTTGTTTTTTTTTTTTTTAAATAAAGTTTTGACAGTCTCTCATCAACACAAAAGCACCATGTTACCGTCTTGGGTAACAGGTGGGGTAGAAAGTTTTGCCGTTTGTGCGTCTTACCGGGGATTGTGCTCGCTCACGGTGCCATCGTCGTTCACAAATGTCTGATTGACGTAGCATTCGCTGCACATGTTGGCCGGGGATCCGGCGCCTCCGTCGGGCTGCGGAGCGGAGCTGGTCGGCGTTTTGTCCCCTTTAACGAAGTCGACTTCCTGGGATAATTGCATCGGAGGGCTAACTGTCAAGCAGAAGTGGACGCTCGGAGGGAAAGACGCCCTCTCCGTCAGATCATTAATATATATATATATATATATATATTTTATTTATTTATTTTTTTAAAGTGGACTCCTCACTCCGGATGAGTGATCTCACCTATACAGGTGCATTTTGGAGGGAAGTTTTGGCCGACCCGCGCGGATGCAGACCGGTAACGAGCAAAGTGAAGCCTTCAGAGGGAAGCGGATGGAGATGATGGACTGTTGAAGACTCAGCGTACAGGTCTGCGGCGGAAAACATGACAGCTTCCCTGCCGGAGCGGCCACGTTACTGAAAAAATGCCGCTCAGGTCTTTAATGAGCCACGCAGAACAGCGCCCTCTGTTGGTGAGACAGCGCTTCAACATAAGAGGTTTTTGATCCCAAACTTTCTTAGTTCCCACCACCACCAAAAAAAAAAAAAAAAAGCAATAAATAAATAATAAAAGACCTCGGACCACACAATGCACTACGCTATTTTTCTTTGCTTTTTAGTTAAACGTTTGTGTTTTTATTTTTTTAATAATCTTTTGTATCCATGGTTTTATTAATTTAAAACCATCATCTTTAATAAATAAATGCATTACTTTATATGTGTAATAAATAAATTACTTTATATGTGAAATGGGTTTGGCATGTTTTTATTTTTTTAAATTCTATTATTCCAAACAAAACCCAATCAATCAAATAAAAAAAACGTTTTTAATCAATCACAGCTGTTTTTAATACAAAAATAACTAAAAGAAAATCTCAATTTTAATTATTACATTTATTATTTGAGTAAATTACCATTTCTTTTAATTAGGTTCTTTTAATTTTGTATTTTATTATTATTTTAGACTTAACATTTTCATGTTTTTGCATGAATTTTATACTGCATTTAGATTTTAAGCCATCTTTTTCAGGACTTAAGTGACTAACTTTGTGTTTTATGTTTTTCAACCATTCACCTTTTTTTAGAAGAGGATGAAGCTTCATTCCAGCGGACAAATAGAAAAAAAATCAATCTCTATGAATAACACAAAACACCAGAAATATAAAATAACATAAAAGTATATTTAAAGGTCAGAGAGCCAATAAATTAACCCTTTTGAGTTTTTTTTTTTTAATTAAAGATACACAAAAGTATACTACTATAAATGGTACTTGGCTAGCATGCTTTGCTTCCTGAATTGACTCAAGGACAAGTGACATTCAGAAATAAAATAAAAAATACTTATTTTAATCATCTAGCTCTTTTATTATGAACTGATGGGAACTGCAGAAAAGAGATGTGGGTGAGGTAATGAGTCACAGGGAAGACGGCGACACAAGGCTGTTTGAGAGTTTCAGGGTCATGATGGATGTTCGAGAGTGCGAGCTAGAAAGCAAAATTCCGCCTGGAGACACAAGCCAACGTTTCATTTGTGCTGTAAATAATAAAAATGCAAACAAATCTGTTAAATGCCGAAAGGTAAAAAGAATATCTCTGTGTTGTAATTTTCAGTTGCTTTTTTTCTGGACTTGCCGTTGAAGAATGTGACTAAAGGATGAAAAGTTTCAGTCGGTGTGTGGGCTTTGGGTTTTATGTCTACATAAGCTTTGCTGCTAAATTCAGAAAATCATCCAGGAGTCAGACCTTTCCCCTGAGACTTCTCTGTCTCCATCTGGTGTCTGCAGCCTCTGTTCTGTCCTATTCTGACCCTGACCTGTCCATCTAGAAGCAGACTAAATCCAACACTGGATAAAAAATAAAAGAAAAATGTTCCTTCTTTTTACTAGTTTTCTAGTATAAAAAACAAGTTTCATGGTATTTGATTTCCACTATGTTCTGTCATTTACAAAAACTAAACTTCATTTGACTGATTCAAATAAAAACAGAAAACGCTGATAATTTTCATGTAATAAAGGCTAAATAATACCAACCAACTTGATTTCAGTACATTTTAAAGCAACTATAAATAAATCCCAGTAATCATTGAGTGATGTTTGTTTATTTAGGGAAAATTCACTTTTTATTTTAAAACTTTTGTTGCTTTCTTAATCTTTTTACCTTTTCTAATAAAATCGAATAAAAATAAAATAACAATAATACAAAGTATGCAGTGAATTAAAAAAAAAGTGGAATATAAAGAGGCATTTTTAATTAAATCCAAGTAGGTCTGACTTTAACTGGAATGTAAATATGTTTAAATGCCAGGAGGATAAAGGCATTGTGGTCATATCCTGCTTCATCAAGAGCTTCATCACTTCTTAAGTAAATGGTAAAAGACGACAGTTAAAGGAAGCTATCGAACCTTGAGATTTGAATACTCAAACCTTTTTTTCTTGAAGTTCCTCTCACCAAAATAATACTTTAAGTCATCACACCCTCAACAAATTGTTTTGGAAGCTTTTTGAGCAATTCAGGTCTTTTAAGATTTAAAAATAAATAAATAAATAAATAAAAATCACAAAACTGTTGTTTAGGAAAACAGTGCTTACATTAAAGTGTAATGCATTTTATTTTTGTAAATGTATGCACTGTTTTTTTTCCTCAAATGTATTAAGTGTAACTAAAAGCACGAGTAGCTACAAATCTCACTAAAAATATTGGGCAAACGTTTCACTTTGTAGCAAAATAATTAACCTATTGAAAGCTGTTTGAAGTCTGACTTTTACTAATAAGTTGATTTATCAAAAAAAAAATCAAAAAGTGATGATATTTTTCAGAAACAGAAAGAAGAAACTGCAGAGTTAAACATATTTATTTTTTATCAATAATTACTTGTTTATTTCTGATACTCTTATCACCTGTACTGATATTTTTTCCCCAGTTAAGGGCTGGTTTACTTATCAGGAAAACACCACTATATGAGTTGTCATAGATCCCCCAACGTTCTTGTAAGTTTCTGACCTTAAACTAGTAGAGCCGAAGACGCTGATCCAGTTACATAACTTAAAAAAAAAAAGTACTGATAACTTAAGCAAAAGCCCTGCAAAAGTAGGACTGAAGGATTGTGGGTCAGTCAGCTCCTTCTGTGCTCACTGAGGCCACAGCTGAGACGTAATAAGGTCCTTCTCTGAGATAAGTCTTCAGACGGAGGTAATGCTGACTGCCCAGAATCTGTGCCGCTGTGGAGGAGCCAGCCAGTGAGCCTACCAGTTCAAACTTGGAGTCTTTGGCCTCCTTTGTTTGACCAGTTGAGCGATCCAAGATAAACTCCATGAACCCGGGAGTGTTTATCATCAGCTTCTGACCCCACGGCTGAGTGGCAACAGCCTGGAATGCATGCAGAAAAGCTCATTTATCATCTGCTATGTTACCAAATGAATCATTTTATTCAGATGAGGTTTGTCATTTTATTAGTGTTTTGCATGGAGAGAAAATTCTGGCAACGAGAGAGGAGCGTTACCGTGAATATCCGCAGAGCCGCGCAGTGCAGCTCTGGAAAAGGCTGAGTGCTGATGCTGCGAATCATCTCCATTGGCTGTTTAGACAAAAGGTGAAACCAGGACTCTGTCAGGGCCAGTAGGTCTTCAGTTTGCTGCTCTGGCTGCAAAAAACGAGAGATAACTTGTGACCAAATAAAAACCTGAAAAGATAGAGGAAGTCCTGAAATGATAATATGCTACAATAGTACCATCAGTGTCAGAAGTTGGGAAATGGCATCCAAACTGCGCACTCTGAGCTCCGTAGCACCTGAACTGGCGAGCTGGCTCATCCTCAACAACACAGCCTTGAAGTTTTCCCCTGCAGACCAAAAAGCTTTCAGCAAAGCATCTGCAATAGTTTAGGGAATGTAGTAAACAATTTCTGCAGCTCCAACAACATCAATGTTCCTTGTATCTACATTTCAAATGCAATAGTTCCATTATTAATAAGACAAATGCAGAGTTAACAATTAGTGCATTTCTTTGTGAGCTGGTTTGTTCTGCTGATCTTAGTCATCCGTCTTTGGAAAATAATATATCGAACTCCTTTTTAAACAAATCTGTTTTGGGGGGGAAAAAAAGCCAGAGGTATACATCTGACAAGGATCATTTAGCTACCAGTTTTCTGAAGAACCTGTTTCCCCTCCACTGTAGATCCGAGTAATCCCAAAGTGTCCAGAGCCACTCCGATCATGGCTGGATCCATATCAAGGGCCATCTCGAACACTTTGCTCTGGAACACCGGGTAGGACTCACAAACCTGCTGTGGACTGTCCATAATGGCCAGGTTTCCAAAGAATTTCACCAAACCTAAAATCACATTGTATGTTTTTCTTAAGAATAAACATACTTATAAAATCTATTTTCAGAATATTTTCATTACAAGTTAGAGTTGTTTTTTTAGGAGAGGCTCACCTGGAAGGTAGAGGGAGGAAAAGGGGTCTGTCTCCGCCCCTCTGATCATGTTAGAGATCTTATCCATTATCCCCTGCTGAGCCAAATACTGTCGGCCGTGTTGGCTGTGAGCCAGTGAAGTTACCATCTCTATGGCTGTGGCCCTGAGGAGGAAGTGGAAAAGAGAGACTCTAAACGTGTCAAACAGAAAATAATCTGCATATATAAAGGTTGATGCATTATTCTATACATTTAACTGCAAACAAATATAATTTCTACCTAATCAGCACATCATCGCCCGTCAGTTCACTGAGCAGCTGGGAAATAAGGCTGGTGTTGGCACAGTAACCAAGAGAAATTGGAGATGCTGATGAGATTTCCACCAAAAGCTGCACGCGGAACAAAAAATAATAATTATATTTTTTTCTTAAAAAGTGGAGGAGAAGTGCAAGACAAAGGAGAATCATGGCTTCAGTGTTCCCTCGCTACATCGTGGTAAATCTTTCCCGGTCTTGCTGTTTAGTGGATTTTGGGATTTTACTTTTTTTTTTTTTACAGCACATCGTGTTCTGCATCTTGATTTGCTCTTGACCATGTCAATCGATCACGTCAGTGCCATGTCTCCTGTACAGAATGCGTTTAGTTTGTCACATTTACACAAATCTTTGATCCCGACAGAATTTTTGTTTTCATTCTCTATTACTGGACTTGTTTTTCTATGGAGGTTTGAATTTTTGAGAGTTTAAACAAGAGAAAAAAGTGTGAAAATCTTCATGTTTGTTTGAGAAAAGTGTAGAAAGTGTGTAGTGAGGGGTTTGACAGCCTTAAAACATCTGTAAACCTACTTTGCAGATTTCCCCTATCACAGGCTATTTTTACAACGCAACTCTTGCAATAAATGAGGGAACACTGTGATAAAACTTCGTGGTAACTGCCATTTTAAATGTTCGTAGAAAATGTTTTTTTAGCCTGAAAATGTGTAGAAATGTGAACATACCTCATACACTCTGTATCTGATAATGTCACTTGTGGCCATCACTTGTTTTATCACTTTAAGAAGTTCGCTGTGGAATAATTTGTCTAATCCAGGTTTGGAGTAACTCAGTTTAGACAAGGATGAAATTGCCTAAAGGAGAGGAAAAACAAACATTTACCAGAAATCCTACGGATTCACCAAAACTCACAGATGTCCTCCAAATGGCTGAGCGCTGACCAGTTTTGCAACAGCCATCTTTTCCTCTCCGATGCAGAGGATGACAGCTCTCAGAACATCCTCGTTGTTGAGGATTTCTGTGGCGGCGTCTGGGTTCTCCATCATTCTGCCAATCTGACAGATTTAAGACAGAAAATAAAAAGATAAAAAAAATGTGGTATTTACTCTTAATGGGAAACTGTCTGCTCTGTTTGTGTACATGCAGCTCATAAACATACTTGCGTTAAAGCCAGAATCTTCACGGTTTCGTTAGGATGGGTCAAGCCTCCCTGCAGCTCTGTCCTGTAGTTCTGGACCAGATAAAGAGGGCTGAGGGCCATCAGGATTTGGTCCAGGATCTCCACACAAAGCTCCATCTGCTGTCTATAAACACAAACGAAAAAGAGTGGTTTCATACAGCCGCCGTTCACCAAGTGCCTCATCAAAGATCAACAGTCCACGGGCGAGGAACTTCTTAATTCTCTACAGTTGAAGTGCACACATCGAGCTCCCCTTCATCCTTTACTTTAGATCACAGAAAGAAAACAGGACAAAACTAAAAATATTTAAAAAAAAACACTTTTCTCAGCTTCAGATGTGTCATATCAATTCAAAGTACTTCCAGGAAACAGGAAGTACAATTGCACACGACCCATTTTTTTTGTACGATTGAACATTACAGAATACTGCTTCCCACGCAGCGAATCAACAAAAAATAAATAAAAACCAATTTTCAATTGTAGCCAAAAGGAGCAAACAAAACAACAGACAACCAAACAATCATAAATCCAACAATACAAGATTTATTTAAAAGGTTATAATGGGCAGAAAAAAATAAAATAAAAACTAAAACTCACTAAAAGGAAGGCAAAAAAAATATCTTTATTATTTGCTTGAGGTCAAACAAATATACAAGGTGGTGCCGATTTTCACATCAGATTTTTTGTCCGTCTGCTTTCAGTTTGCCAGTTTTCCATACTTGTCTTGTCTGTTAGCTGATAAAACAGAACCTGAATGACAGACTGCACTGGCTAAGAGGTGTGTGTGCAGAATTTACTAATTCAGTTCTTCTTTGTTTTCTCCAGCTTTACGGCAAGTTTGTACAACCTAGCTTCTCTAAATCAGAACAAACTTTATATATTTAAAAAAAAAAAAAACGGACTGAAAGCAAATTTAAATAACTATTAGACCTCACTTTTTTTGTCTTGTAGCACTCACAGAACAATTCATTTACCTGAATGTTTTAATTTTGGTTATTTTTACCAGAAACATTAGTCGCAGTTGTACCACAACTATGATATATAAATAATGTAGTTGGTAAACACAATGAGATTTCTCTCCTTGGTAAAGAGGAAGAGTTGGAGTGACAGGATGAACTAAGATAGTAAGGGGAAAGAAAGGAGACAAAGAATAAATATCCACAAGATAAACAATAAAAATTGAATAGATTTGTAATGACTTTTTTTTTTTGAGTACAAAAAATGCTTTTAAAACATTTTTTTTAAGACAAACTATTGCAAGAAGTCCCCCAGTATTGCAAAAATATCCTGTACTTCATGTCTTCACGTCAAATTATGGATGCTGTGTGCAGAAACAATTGGCTTGATCCATTTCATTCTCTAACGTGGAGTCTGCCGATGGGATTCTTCTGGAACCTGCATTGATTAATCCCTCCACAGAAGAATCCTTTGAGCTAAAATCGTCTTCATACAAATTATTGCAAATTACCTCCAAGCCATTGCAAATGGAGTAGGTGGTGAACTGCGGAAAGGATGTATAAATGTATAAATGGTTTTGCCCCCGTTAAAATGCTTTTGTTTGTTTAGTTTTTCCAAAAAACTAGGGGACTTTTTTATTTATTTGACCAAAAAAAAATGGACAACTGACAGATCTGCATTTAGAAAAAAAAAAAAACCTTAGGTAAACAAGTCCAATCCATGATAGAAATGCTCACTAGAAACGTTTTAGCATTGTATGCTAACTATTAGCCTACTTTAAAAAAAGACACATTGTTATTTAAAAAGCTTTTATTCGTTTACTCAAGTTTAAAACATGCTAATTCCAAACAGTCGCTACACAAACGACAAAGCCTGCCGGACTGACTCAGCAGTTAACTGTGGTAACAGTTTGGGTTAACACTGTAAACACAGGACCGAACCAACCTGTCATTGGAGCTGAGCAGAGAAAATATCACATCCAAACGTTGTTCGCTCAGAGAGTCTCTCAATGCACTGACTGGTATGGAAAGCAGCGCCGTTTTCAAGCTCTGTAACTCCTCAACTGGATCTTCTATGCTGGAGATTTCTTCCAGCAAACTTTGAATCGAAGCAGCCATGACTGACGTAACCTCCTCTGCTTCTTCGTCACGGTGTTCGAGAGAGTCGATGAGAGGGTTTTGTATTACCGCCACCTGCCGGAGGGAGGACAGTACACCAGCCAACCTTGATTCCACTAGGTTTGAACATCATTTAATATATTTTTAATTTTAAATTAACAGTAAACCTTTATACTTGTTGTAATGTGATGAATTTTGTTATAATATAGTTTACATTCATATATCCCTCTTAAAACTAGTCAATGTGTTTATATTTTAGAGCTAAAACAATGTAGCACTCCCAGTGTGTTTCATGTCCAAAATGTCTGTCCTTTTTTTTTTTTTTACTTCACATACAACTCCTAGTAAGTTTAAGTAACCACAACTCACCTTGTCACCACATTTTCTTTAATAAGTGTTGATTCCATCAATTTCCTAATAATAAACTTGCTGGAACAGATTCCCAAACACATTTTAGACCAAAACAAACAAAACATGTGGTCATAGACTTTAAGAGAATATGAATTATAATTTTATCTGAGCACTTCAGCTTCCTCCCACAGTCCAAAAACATGCTTCATCAGTTATTTGGCGTTTCTAAATTGCCCGTAGGTGCACTTGTGAGTGTTTGTTGTCCTGCAACAGGCTGGCAACTTGTCCAAGGTGTACCCCACCTTTGTCCAACAATAGCTGGGTTGACTCCAGCAAACCCATGACCCTGAAAGGGATTCATCAGGTTATGAAGGATGATGGATTGATGGATGGATTGATTGTAATCAGAGTTACAAGACATTTCCGTCTTCCTCTAAAGGAGGGCTGACCAACCCTGGTACTAAAAATCTAACCAGCTCTCCCTGCACTTCCTGCTGCTGATTACCTGGATCAGGTGTGTTCAGTCAACCAAAATTGGGTCGATTCCTGACTCAGCAAGTCAGCAGAAAGCAATGCAGAGAAAACTGGAAATATATTATCTGGGTTGTAGATCTCCAGGACCAGGGTTGGGACTTGTGCAAATCAGCTGTCATGTGATGTTGGCTTCAATCCTCTCTTTTTTATATGTCTTAATTTTAATATTTTACAACTGTGAGTATTGGAGCTTCTTGTTTTAGAAATTTGTCAATGTTTGGGTAAAGAAAAAGCCAAAACCTGGGTAAATTGATCTATTAAGTTGAATATTTTTCACACTGTGGACAGTTTATGTAGAAATAAAGTCCAACATCAATTTCAAATAGGAAAATCTAAGTCCACTCTTACAAAAACAAAAATCATCCAGACTGACATATGGAATGTCAATTAAGTTTTGATGATGGTTCAATTATTTGAACATTTTTGAAAGATCAAAGCATTCTTAAGAGACAATATGTCTTCATCCTCTGTGTGCATGATGCAGGAATTCAGGAAGGAGCTGTACGGCTGATGTGGTGTAGAGTTGCAAGCGTCTAGAGTTTCTCTGAAACAGAAAACCCAGTCTGTCATCTGCTAGTTTTCCAGCTTACCACAATCCAATCATCACCTGTGGATAACAGATTAACACTGAAGAAGCAAATAATGCAGGTAAATACCAGATTCTTCAGACACTTGATGTTTTATCAAAAAAACTTTAGTTTGAAGAACTCTTGTTTAATATTTCAGATCTGTCTGTGCAAGCTGCGTACCCATCAGTGGTGCTTCCTGCTTTTCAACGTGCTGCTCTTCCATGCCTTGCTGTTCGGGACTGATTTTGTGGAGGAGTACCTCCTGCAGCCCACGCCGGGGGTTTACACTGACGCCATGGTGGCTGGTGTGAGAGAGAAAGCAAGGAAATTGGACCTGAGCGATGCCAGGGAAAACATTTCCTTTGAGTACCCCATAACAAATGCTGAGGCCTGCAGAAACTCTGACCTCTTTCTTCTTACTCTGGTCTTCAGCTTTGCAGGGAACGTCTCCCAAAGAGATGCTGTGAGGAGGACGTGGGCAAACCAAACGCAGATCCAAGGCTTTCCAGTGAAGACAATTTTTTTCTTAGAGTTGTCTGACACTCCTGCTGCGCATCAGGAGCTCCAAAGTGAATCTAAGCGTTATGGAGATGTGATCCAGGCTCACGCTGGAACAGAACCGTTTGGCTCAAAAGAGGGGATGGTGCTGGCTCTCCGCTGGGTGATCACCTTCTGTCCTTTGGCACGATTTGTTTTGCTGACCAAGGACTCTGTGTTTGTCAACCTTCCAGCTCTGGGCAGCTACCTGCTCAGTCTCCATAGGCACCCAGAGGATCTGTACCTAGGCAGAGTGATTCAGCAAGACCAACCTAACAGGGACCCCAAGAGTCCCGGGTACCTGCCCCCCGGTCTGTACCCTGCAAAATACCTACCAGAATATTGCGATGGCACCGCCTATGTGCTATCCCAAGATGTGGTCCGGAAGGTGTATGTGGCATCTGCATCAGTCCTTGCGCCTGTGTCCGCTGATGTTTTTGTGGGTCTCTGCGCCCAGAAGGCTGGTGTCTCCCCAAAGCACAGCGCCAGGTTCTCTGGAGATAAACACATTCATTACAGCGCATGCTGCTACCGGTACCTGTTCTGCTCTGCAGGAATGAGGAGCCACGAGCTGGAAAGAATCTGGATGGATCTTGGGCAGAAAGGCGAAAGATGCTCACTTTTAAAAACATATTATGGACTGGTGTACTGCAAAGCTCACACATACTTAGATAAACTCCTTAATCCTCACTGAAAACCAAAATGGAAATCAAAGTAAAAAGAAAAAAGGACTTTAATTTGACGGAGCTCAATGGTGTAATAGTGTTTTTTTCTGTTGGTCTCCTGTTGTATTAAGTAAAAGTGTCTTCTCATAAGCTAAAGTGTGGCCTAAAAATAAAGCTCAATTATCAAATATGATTTCTGATCACATCCATTCATGCTAAAATGAAAACTTACCTGTGATTTGTTTTTACGTCAGAAAAAACTTTGGGTTTCGGAGGCTATAACGTGTGGGTGGTAGTTACTGCATTTCAGGAGGACATGAACCAACCTAATCTAATAGGCACCAGTCTCTAATAAATGCCACGTCAGCTGCCAAATATTTGAAATAAACGCAGGGGCTACCATTGGAAGATTGACGATATGCACATTTTAAAGTAAAATTAAAAAAATATTGCAAATTTTAAATATATATTTTAGATGATTTGAGATTTTTGTAAATTACTCTTACAAGATTGACAAATAGTCAGCTGTTTCAGCCTTTGGTACTTTTCCTGTATCCCTGGTTTTAATATTTAGGTAGTTTCCATAGCATTCTTTAAAGTTATTTCTGCACCTACTGTTATTATTACTTTGTTTGCATTATTTAGCTTTTGAAACTGTGTTCTACTTCTTTTTTCAACAAATTTGCTTTATTTTACATCTTTCTCTATTTGTTTGAATCGTGAAGACTCAAACTTGACCTGGTCCAGTCAAAATCACAATCAGCCGCTAGATGGCAGCTCAACCAACAACCAACAGTTGGAGAAGCTCCACCTGTCACGTCGATCAAAGTCACTGCGCATGCGCTTGTTTTGTATGGTTGACTCTTGGCACTGGCACGGAAGGAAACCACACTCAAACCGCTTCACAGAGTTTTCGGACTTGCTCCTGTAGTACACTTCAGTCATGAAAAATCTTAATTTCAAAGATTTCTTCTGGGTGAGTAGTTTGTTTAGCTTTTTACGCTGCCCTAGATAAGTTTGACAGTTTTGGTTAGAATTAGGGTAATTAAATGAACTACAAAAGGCTGTAATGTAATCATAAATTATAAATAAATTATCATGTGTTTCCCTCTTTTGACATACTTGACACTTCAATTTTTTATTGTGAAACGCTTTAGATTTCTGAATTTAAATTATATCATTTATTTACACACATGTGGCTGATAAATTCATAAAAAAATCAAACTCCAAACCTACTTTGATAAAACTGAATTGACGGCAAAGCATAAAAACTTGCAGTTTCTTGAGGAAAGTCTTTATGGTTGAGGATGATTACAGGCTGTAAACCTCGGATTACCCAAATTATAGAGATTAACGGCCTCGAAAACACCTATTTTCACCTGAGTCAAATATTCTGATCGGCTTTCTAAATGGGTTTAACCAGTTTAAAGGAGAAGTGGCATGCCTTTGGAGTGTGTTACTGAGAAATATTGATGGAAATATCATTGACATATTTGTCTTGATGCTGACAGAACTCAGATCTGACCTGCATCAACGGCTATGATGCCATAATCCAGTATCTGAACGACGGCAAACGGACATGCAAGGAGGTGGAGGACTTCATGAAAGCTAGGTACTGAATAAACAAAAACACCTGCATGAAGTCGGTATAAGTGGTAAATGGCGCATACTTATACTACCTTCTTAGAAGTTAAATTGACTACAGTCCAATTCACCCGTGCACACACTGACCTGCTGCCTAACACTGACGCCAACGTATAACCCCCAGGAGCAATGTGGAGTTCAGTGTCTTTCCCAAAAACACTTTGACAAATTGGAGGGTAAGGTGGGAACCAAACCTACGATCTTCCGATTAGAGTTCAGCCGCCCCACCTCTGCACCGCCGCCGAACCAGCAAATTTCTTTAGGCTTGATGTAAAGCAAACAAAACAATGTGAGATTAACACAGGAGAAGTGGGGTTTAGGTGATAGTAAAAAGAAGCAGAGAGGGTGAAGTTGTTATTTGAGAAGTAAATTATAAAGTTTTTAATCTTACAGCAGGGAATTTGACTTGCTTTGTAACCTGCAGTATACTCTCTCTGCAAAAAGGTGCAAAATTTAGAATTTATTGGTATATACTTTTAAGTTAAATATTTTTAAAAAGCCCGTAAAATAATATAAAGATATGTATTAAGCCATTTCTTCCCTAAATTTGAGCAAACAGCTTCACAATTAAAGATGATTCCACATTTCAATACTTTGACCCATTTTTTTTTTACATATGCTCAGTAAAACCTCAGTTTGTCACATGTTTAATTTAGCTTTTTTTTCTTCCTCTTGTAATAATCAACCTGTCATGCAAAGGCCTGAGTGCATCTGAGCTTATTGTTTATGAAGCAACATGTAAATCTGGTAATTGTGTCAGTACATAACTGTGTCATAAACTCTGGAATATAAAGGAGGATATACTATATCATAGCAAAAGTGAAACTTGATGTTTTGTGACACAGGACGGCATTTCTGAGAACCATTATGGTGTTCCAAACAGAAAGAAGTGAGAACTACTGAACGTATACGGAAGCTAGCAAGTAAAAAAAAAAGGAAAATTGATCAAAGTTTAGGTGTTCGTGACAAATGCAAAAACATGATGATGTATAAAGGTCATTAAAGCAACTATTTATACTGAGTATAGTTATACCCCTGTAGAAACATGGTGTCTAAGTCTGTACAAGTAAAAATTCAGTTTAAGCCAATATTTTTTTAGTAACACACAATCTTAACTCTATGTTACAGATAATATGGTAAAGTATTTATAATTACCCTTAAATACCTGCATTCACATTAATATTTTTCAATATAAATGTATTTATAAAACCGCTCCTGCAAACATGTTTTTATTGTTATTTACTGCTTGTATGTTCTTTTCTCACATGTTTGGTTTTCACAATAAAAGTTCTTGCTGTTAACTTTTCTTATCTAAAATGTACCTTCTCTGCAATAAGTATTATGTTTGAAAACACATTGCTGACAAAGTGTTGTTTGTCTTCAAGACGTGCATGGAAATCAACTTCGAGCTGAGTACTGGTGTCTTTTTTTTTCAGGGCTTCTATTGAAGAGAAGTACGCCAAAGACCTGCTGGGTTTGTCCAAGAAGGTGTGTGGACACAATGAGATGAAGTAAGCAAACTCTGTGCAACTTTGACATTTTTGATCCGCTCTGTTCTCGCGGATAATGTAGAACAGCTAATGTTGGATTGCTTCATCAGTAAGCGTTCACTTTGTGGTCAAGTAAAATGTCTAGTTTTATTTCTCTTGATAGTTTTTAACTTCTTAGAAGAAGGAAGAATAATTGAGGAAGAAGAGGCACTTATTGGTACTTACTTTTTGGATAGTACTTCTTGTCGACAATGCATCATTCACACTTGATGCAAACTACAGATGGTGATCAAAAAATAGAAGTTTTATTTTTATTATTTCAAACACAAAATGAAAATAAACACAAGAGTTAAAATTAGACAAATAAAGCAAATCAACATCCTTGAAAAGGAATGAGTAGAAGAAAAATTTTGTTTGGACCCACCCCTTTTTACAGTCCACACAACAAACTGATAAGCAGATTTTCTTGTGTGTAGTATGAATGCACTAGAACACTTAGACGTTCATCTTTTTTTCTTACGTTGAAACCCCCTTCTCTGTCCTTGAACGTTTGTTGTATGTTTACTGGAAGTAAGTTGTTTTTGGCTTTAAACATAATGAGTGCAGTTTTAAGTTTCACTAGTTCTCATAATTTGAATTAACCCGACTTTAAAAACAGTGCATTTGTATGTGTCCCATAATCCACAACTGTGAACTATTCAAATAGCTTTTTTTGCAAGATGTACAAAGTCTGCAAATTAGTTTTATATGTATTTCTCCAAACTTCTACTCTGTCCTGTAAATATGGTAGTATTATTGATGAATATATTAATAGAGTTGCTTTGTGATTCAGCGTATGACTTGTGTTTCCCAAAAATGCTATGCGTTTAGCAAGTTTAGCTCTGACTTGCTTTATTTGTGGCCTCCATCTTGTTTTGTGTTTCATAATTACTCCAAGGAAGTTAGGAGAAAATAAAAAGACATATGCATCCCTTCTAGAAAATTTGAAAAAAAGTGCAAAAGTCACTTTATAAACTATATTTTACAGTAAGCTACTCTTTTGTTAACACTATTACCATTCATATATGGAGATAAATTAGTATCAGTCCGATTTGTGCGTGCGTAATTTTGATTTGTGCGTGCGTAATTTTGATTCGTGCATAACTTTAGATTTGTGCGTGTAGTTAGTTTCAAGCTGTCGTAATTTGAAGTTGTGCATGTGTAAATTGTACTTTGTATTTTTTAATATTTTGTAATTTTTGAACTCATGCACAAAATGTTTTTTATGAGTTACAAATCAAGAATTACGCACGCACAAATCGGACTGATACTAATTTATCTCCATATTCATATCATATTTGCTACATTTCTGAGACTCGCGTCTCATTAGCATGATCCAAGCTTTCCTTATATAACCCATTGAATTCATTCAAGCCCTGTAGTTCATCATCATTCCACTGGGGGCAGTAGAAGGGCTTTTCCTGCTCATTTCAAAATGGCTGCTTCCATGAAATCTAAGAAACACTGTTGGTGAGAAAAAGTTTAGCTAGTTTTCAAAACATTATGAAGAGAACAACTCAGCTATTTTTATTTATTCTTTTTAAATGACCACTTGCTGTATTGAAAGAACGCAAAATTTGTGGATTATTTCTATCTTTATAATACAGCTACACTATTTTACAAAATGTGTGGATCAAATTTGAGACAGTGGGGATTTTTTTTCTGAACACAGTCAATGTTTTTCCATCTTAAACAAACATTTTTGTGAGTAAAACTTACAAAATTATCCAACATGTCAAAATAAATGATAAAAAAAATGGACCATTGCAATTTTTTTGTGGATTTAATGAAAACGTTTAAAAAACAAATTCATTAAAAAAATGTAATTTTTGTCAAGTCTTTAATGTGCTGGGCTTATCAGGGTTAACAATGTAGAAACTACAGTTGAACTATTTTACTCAAAAATGATGGAACTACAAATTGGTTTCCCATTGAGAGTGGCATCTGTACTTCTGCTGACTTTTAGTCACCTCTCTAACTTCAGATACTGAGCAGAAGCATGGGATTTAAATCACACCCATTGTTTCTAGCCACAACTTCCACATAACATACATATAACAGACAAAAATCTAACCTGAAAACCTTTATTTGACCTCAATGCTTTTAATGATCTTTTGATTTTCTTCTTCAAGCACTTTAAAGAGATCCCTGGACATTTTCAAACTGCGTGAGTCTTTATTGACACATGTAACATTTCAGATTGTGTGTGAAAGAGTGTCAATATAAATTCCACTTTCGCCCCTGCAGAGACTGAACAGGTGAGTCTGTCACACTTGCAACTCGCCCAAAATATGAAAGAAGAAGCCAAGAAGCTGGAAGAATTTAGGGAAAAGCAGAAAGAAGTGAGGAAAAAGGTTTGTCTTTTTTTATCAACTGACAAAACTGAATAACTGAGCATGTTGATAGGAGAAGATGTAAACTTGTAACTTGCCTTTTCTTTTTAGGTTGAACAGTGCATGGACGCTCTCCACAAGCAGAAATCCTCACAGGTCAAAAAAACAGTGGATGTAAGTACAAAAGACATGGGTTTGTTGTTTAATACGGTACACACTCACCAGCCACTTTATTGGACACACCTGTCCAACTGTTTGTTAATGCAGATTTCTAACCAGATAATCACATGGCAGCGACTCATTGTATTTAGGCATGTAGGCTTGGTCAAGACGATCTGCTGAAGTTCAAACTGAGCATCAGAATGTGGAGGAAAGGTGATTTAAGTGACATTGAACGTGACGTGGTTGTTGGTGCCAAACGAGCTGGTCTGATTATTTCAGAAACTGCTGATCTACCTGGATTTTCACCCGCAACCATCTCAAGGGTTTACTGAAAATGGTCCAAAAAAGAGAAAATATCTAGCGAGCAGCAGTTCTGTGGGAGGAAATTATGCCAGAGATCAGAGGAGTATGGTCAGACTGGTTCCAACTGGTAAGAAGGCAACAAGAACTCAAATAACCACTGGTTACAACCGAGGTCTGCATAAGAGCATCTCTGAATGCAATTCACACAGGCTCACTAAAACTGGACAATAGAAGATTGGAAAAGAAGTTAGTTGGTCTGATGAGTCTCCATCTCTGCTGCAACAGTCGGGAATTTAGCATCAACAACATAAAAGCGTGAATCCATCCTGCCTTGCATCAATAATTCAAGCTGGTGGTAGTGTCATGGTATGGGGGGTATTTTCTCTGCACACTTTGGGCCTCTTGGTAACAATTTAGCATCTTTACAACGCCACAGCTGACCTGAATATTTATGTCAATATGGACCAAACTCTGAGTAATGTTTCCAGTACCTTGTTGAATCTGTGCCGCCAAGGATTAAGGCAGTTCTGAAGGCAAAAGGGGGTCCAACCCGGTATTAGCAAGGTGTACCTAAGAAAGTGGTCAGTGAGTGTATATATAGGTCAACCAAAGCTAATTATTCTTCCTGTGGTTCAAAACAAGAGGCTCTGTGTGTCCAACCTGAAGTCACTAAAAAGTGTGTTAAAACTGGCATTTTATTAGAAACAAAGCCAAGTTAAGAGAAGTAAAAAAAGGTTATTCAAAGTGATTTAAAAAAGCATTTTAAAAAAGAGCGAAGGCACAGAAGGTTCCCTAGGATTACATTTGAGGCACCGTGAAAACAATGGCTGTACTTCCTGGATATTACTCAAGGACAACCAAATAAATTTACAGGTTTAAAAATCTGTTATGCTGGGTAATAAAACAGAACTGGGAGGGATTTAATGGATTAATGATGTTAGTGCAGGAGGAAGACCAAAGACAATGATAAAAAAACAGCCTGTGTTGTGTTTCTCATTTGCTTCCTCTACCACAGAGCTGCATTATGTGACTTGTGAGATTAAATCAGAGGAAGTCCTCTAGTCTAGAACAATGTGTGTTTCTTTTGACCGTTAGGTGTACAAAGATTTCCGTTGCACCTCTTAATTGTTCTCAGAAAAGTGACCACAATCTTCTTAAAGACCCACTGTGATCATCTATTGATCTATTGTAAAAGCGTTCCTAGTGGTGCGTTAATCATGATTATACTGTTTTATTTATACTTTATAATTTCATTTATTTATACTTAATTTACAAAAAAACTTTGTTTTCTAGGACATAGTTTCTGCAAAGGGGCAGTAGTTAATTAGAAATTTCCTCTGGGTGTGTTCTTACTGGACACATTTGGTTCTCTTAAAGAGAACCAGACTTCGTTTCCCCGATAATCCGGAACAAATTTTTAGTCTGAATACACCCAAGCGGACCCTGGTCCGAGACAGAAAACCATCCTCTGACTCATATTTGAAGTGGTCTCGGTTCATTTCCAATCTGACTAATCTCCGCTTCGCTCTGAAACTCCTCAGTCTGATTAGGCTCCATGATCGGAGCGGAACAACTGGACCTAAGCAGCCACCGTAGCCGGGCATTACAGGATGTAAACCGAGTGGCGGAGTAGTAATGAGACACAGCAGCTCATGCCTCTGTCCTACCAAAGCAACAAGTAAAACCTGTTGTACCTGACGTTGATACAGACGTTCAAAACTGGTCAGCGAAATATAAAAATTGAATATGTGCTTTGCCCCGCCCTCATAATTCCTGGCCAATGACTGAAGAGATCTTTAGTCACATGCTTTTGTTTATAAGCTTTGGTTCAAAACAGAAATGTCCGGTTGAAAGGCAGTCTGAATTCAGACCAAACCAAATTTTACAATTAATTTTCTCAATATACTGCATTTCCTCCATCATCTGAAAAATTCCACAAAAACATGTTTATTTTCATCAGAGTGGGTCTTTAAAGGAGTTTCTGCAGGAACTGAAGGTCATTATCCACAAGGTTAGGGGAGATTTTATGTAGAAGCTGATGTCTTGCTTTGCATAATATTTGCAAACCATCAAGAAAAAAAGAATGTTTTCCAACAGGCGGACCTTTCCAATGCGCGTTAGACATAAAAAAAATAGCATTTACAGCAACCATTTGGATTAGTTGTGTGAAGATTTTCTAAATTGTACAACTCATAAAATAGTAGAAACATTTTTTGAAACGCTTGCAACTAGCACAACAATTCTCACAATTCTTTCCAAATGGAGAAGTTACACAGGGATCAAGAAAGTAGAATCATTGTTGTCCCTTAATTACCTTTTCCCGTTTATTATTTATTATGTTTTTGACAAATATGTTGCCTTATCTGTGAAATTATTATTATTTTCTTAACTGAGGTAATTATGAAAGGAAAAATAATTACTTTTCTTGTGTCATTTTTTTTTAATATCCTGATTAGGAAATTATGGACATTTTTTCTTTCTGTTTTGCTTCTTTCTTCATGTTTCTATAATTGTTACTTCCCCCCCAAAACACATTAGTGAATAGACCGCATGTACACCAAGTTCTTGATTAATCTTGGCTAAAACCTATCAAAGACATTTTGTTATGACGTTAAGAAATGGCGTCAGCTTGGGCGTATCTGTGTTAAAAAAGAAGTGTAGCTGTGACTCAAAATGTGCTAATGCTTCATCCCCAGTCAAAGAAGACCTATGAGCAGAAGTGTCGAGACAAAGAAGAGGCTGATCAGAATGTTAACCGGAACACCAATACTAACAACACCAAGCATATGGAAAAGGTACGAAGGCATCTGCAGACCTCTCTGGACCATTTTCTGACCAATTTTCATCTGAATGTGATGGAATGAATGCATTTTAAAGAATGCTATTCAAGAAATAAATTACATAAAACATTATAAACAACAAAAACTTTGTTTTAAAGGGCTTATATCATACCATTCTTAAGCCTTTCAGTGCAAACTATATCCATACGTATAATATATTACCTTTGGCACAATAAAGAAGGAAGTTTTTGTGAAATATGCATTATTTTCATGAGTTCTTCTCCTACCCGGAAGTAAGACGACTCCATCTCTGAGGCACCACCTATTAATCCTTGTGAGTGCCGCCCATTTCATGACTTCAACCTAGAGCCGGGCTCAGCAGTGTGTCTGCATTTTGCCCAAGAAAACAAATCGTATCCAACATTTTGCAAAAATGGATGCGCATATTGTGCAAGTAAAATCAAAGCGTTTTGCCGATCACTGCTAGCTCTTTGAAGAAAGTTGGTGTTTGTGTGTTAGTCGGGGGGACAAAGCTGGCAGCACAGACTTTTCTTGGAAGGGGGTGTTCCCCACTTTGTGATGTCATAATGTGAGGACCTACTTGTTTTTGTGGATTGGGAAGGGCTGGTGCTCAGAGAGCAGGGTTTTAGAGGAATACTCAGATGCGTGAATGGAGCAAAATACCACTTTGGGGTTGTTTTTCGTGAGGAATTACTATTATAAAACACTTAAAAGCTCAAAAGCGTTGATTTTGCATGATATAGGCCCTTTAAATTGTGTATTTGTTGATTTCACTGGATTTTGCAAGAGTTGACGGGCATTTTATTTACTCTACAAACTCAGACTTTTAAAAAGTGTGTTTAAATTCTCATGTAGTTGAGAAAGGTGCCACACTGACTTTAATGAGAAGACACAATTTATGTATTTTTTTTCTTCATGTATTCACCAAAGGACCAATCTCTTTGTTTTAGCTTTACACAAAGGCACAGCAGGCGAAACAGTATGCAGAGGAGGCAGGTAAGATAACCAACAAGCCACTGATGGAAGTACTGGGGGGGGTTATACTGTCAAACAAAAAGGTTTTATTAAGGAAAACTTTGCATATATTGCAAGGGTTTCTCTAGATTCTGTATGTGACCCTTTGATCGACTAGAACTTTACAACCCTTTGCAAAATGGAAGATTCAAAATTTCTTTAGATAATTCAGTTTATTATTTTTATTTTGACTCTTTGAATAGTTTGAAACAATATTTTTGGCTTCAGTTTTAATTTCCAGATACTTGTACATATGCAAGAGCTGAAACGTGTTATTAGAGCTGTAAAATACCTTAATATTGTTACTATTTCTGACTTATTCATGCCTGCATTTTAACATTCTGAGAGCTGCACTTTTGTATGCAGTGCACTTTTACAAAATCTCTTTCAGAAAAGCAAAAATGACATTTCTCCATATGTGCAGACTAGGTCTCAAGAGGATAAAAAGGCTTTTTATCAAAAGTGTAATTGGTTCACTTCGGAATAAATACCACCAGTATTGATGTCTTTTTAACCAAGTAGTAAACAGTTAGTTGAAATAAATGCTGGTAGGTAAAATAGTTCATACTTTTTTGTGTACTAAAGGAGCATTAAAAGCACTTTAAATTGAATAATTAAAAAAGCAAATCTGGATTTATGAAATACATTGTTCATATTTATAAAGATTTATGTGAATTAGTTTTACATACATTTTCTAAATCTGCACTAGCTTATAACATGGTGGATATTGAAAACCCAAAACTAATTTTAAAAAGTCATATTTTTGGTGCATTTTTTTAATGATAGAGGACAAATACAAATAAAATTGAACTCAAAATTGCATTTGTGAGTATTTCTTTATTCAAATCATTGTGAGTCAGGAGCGCACAAAAAAAATCATATTTAGAATATACACTGGGCGACTCAGAAGCTCCCTGCTCTGCTCCATTCTGATCCATCCACTTTTAGACTATAGATCCATTTCTGTCTGGAGCCGTTTTCTTCGTCTGAGCTGGCATCTGGCTCAAAACGGTACGACTGGACAGCTCCAGTATTCCCCAACATGTTGATAGCACCGGTGACGGTTAGTTAGCAAGAGAGGTTGAAAACAGGGAGCTCTCAGCAAACAAGGAGAGGAACGGAGATGGAGTTGCTCTGTGCCAACAAACCTGGCTACAACTCTGAGGTGAAGTTCTAATAAACTACTGCCGCTCTGCGGAAACTATGTACTAGAAAACACTATTTTGGGGGATAAAAACAGTATAATCATAATAAAAAGACCACAGGGAACACTTTTACAGTAGCTCAATAGATGATTGGAGTGGGTCTTTTTATATAGTTATTATATTTAAAGTTTTGTGTTAGAAACTTTCCTTTTTCTGTCTTACTGACAGATAAGATATACCAACAGAATGTGATTACACTGGGAAAGCTAAGAGAAGAGTGGCTAAAGGAACATGTCAAGGCCTGTGAGGTGAGACTGCATAAGACTCCTGGCAATTCAACACAACAAAAACACCAAATAAAATGAGCAAAATTTGCTCCATTTTATTTTACACACAGGCTTTTGAAAAACAGTCAATTGAGCGCATTAACGTTCTGAGAAACACGGTTTGGACTCATCTCAACCAACTTTCCCAGCAGTGCGTCACCACGGATGAGGTAACCTTGCCGAGAATTTCATTGGCACAGAGATTTTACATTCCCTCTTTATCTATATCACATGAAACACATTTTCAAATTGTCTGATACTGATAGGGGATTTGGCAGTTGTAAAACAATAAAAGAGCTACCATCAGCAGGAAGCCAAGTTTGCTGACGAATCACAACAAACTTGACTTTGACGTGCTCAGTCCTCTGTTTAGGAGATTCTAAAATAGGAAGCAGTATTTTCATAAATATTAAAGCAGTCACTGTTAATTTTAGTTTGTTTCACTTTAAACTTCCCTCTTTTACCACGCAGACAGAAACTGTTTTCGCTGGACATGTGCAAGCAAACCTTAACGAGATGTTCTGACCACAAAGCAGTGAGCAGCTTAAGAGTCAGACATCTCGAAATGAAGGTTAAATAATGTTCAAATGGGCATTACTCAGTGACTGTTGGGTAACAGCAGAACTTGGAGTAAACAGAAACCCAAATAGCACTAAATGATTTGTTAAAACAAACTCATCGATGATGAGACAATGAAACGTTTTTCACTGACTCCCTGTCAATGTGTATGTGTGCAGCTGTATGAGGAAGTGAGGAAGTCACTGGAACAGTGTGACATCCAGGAAGATATTGAACACTTTATAAACCTCAGGCGGACAGGAGAAAAACCTCCAGGTATGCTGCAGCGCGTGCTTATCAACATAAATCTTTCATTAACGATTAACCAGGGCTTGGCTTGATATGCGGAAGGAAGTTCTCATCAAATATCTGCTGCCAGTATGTGAATCGTTCTCCGTCTTCTTCATGAACAGCTACTCTTGTGTATGAGAACTTCTACAGTGGGCAGAAGTCTCCAACTAAATTGTACAACTCATAAAATAGTAGAAACATTTTTTGAAACGCTTGCAACTAGCACAACAATTCTCACAATTCTTTCCAAATGGAGAAGTTACACAGGGATCAAGAAAGTAGAATCATTGTTGTCCCTTAATTACCTTTTCCCGTTTATTATTTATTATGTTTTTGACAAATATGTTGCCTTATCTGTGAAATTATTATTATTTTCTTAACTGAGGTAATTATGAAAGCAAAAATAATTACTTTTCTTGTGTCATTTTTTTTAATATCCTGATTAGGAAATTATGGACATTTTTTCTTTCTGTTTTGCTTCTTTCTTCATGTTTCTATAATTGTTACTTCCCCCCCAAAACACATTAGTGAATAGACCGCATGTACACCAAGTTCTTGATTAATCTTGGCTAAAACCTATCAAAGGGCTTGGCTTGATATGCGGAAGGAAGTTCTCATCAAATATCTGCTGCCAGTATGTGAATCGTTCTCCGTCTTCTTCCTGAACAGCTACTCTTGTGTATGAGAACTTCTACAGTGGGCAGAAGTCTCCAACTGAAGCTCCATCCTCCCGTCCGGCTCTATTGGGCATCAGGTAAAGGAATCACAAAGAGGTTTTCTGTCACAGCTTTCTGATTTCTCCTCCCTCCGCTAAAAACATACTGACCCCTTTTATTTTTTGTTTTATTTGTAAAATTTGCAGGAGGGGGCCATTACCTGACCCAACTAATAACAATAGGGGTATGTCTTTTTTTGTACTATGGGTCTACTCTCTAAAAGACATTAAGCATTTAAGCCCCTTGACCTATATTTGCATATTTTCTTCTAGTAGCAAAAAAAAAGATGATTTAATTTTGTTTTATTGGCATTAATGCTGCCAACAGTGGCTTTAAATCATCAACAAGCTCTGTTAACTGTATTTACTAGGGATGCCACAATTCTGGAGCGAAAACCAAACCGTATGTTGCACCAATAAACCCAATTGTGGGAAAAGGGAATCGTTGCATCCATTTATTCATCCATGTCTTTAAATCCAATAAATAAGATTTTTTTGTATTTCTTTGTTGGTGTAAACTTACTTTTGTGTTTTTAAGACATTTATCATGCTGAAGTGATCATGAAAAAGTAAAATGTTACACTGATAACTTTATTTTGAAATGTAATCTTTTTATTTTCTGTGTTATTTACAGTAAAAGTAGAGCAATCCTTGACCTTTAGGGGGAAATACAGTCATGTATTTTTAAAACAAATGATGATTTAAGGTCTAGGGCTAAAGGATAACTTTATATTGTTCATTTTAATTCCAAACTGTTTGTTTTCTGTTGCAGATGGTGCACAGCTCTTATTGGATCCAGATGCATGTTACAGTGTGATCCAGTATTAACTCTCAGCTCCTTCAGCTTTGCTAATTAATCTATGGCTCTTAACTTCCTCTTTTATGGGTTAATTTGTAAAATTACTTATCATAACAGGTGTTAAAGTAGTGTCATAGACATGCAAGGGCCTAAATTAAAACAGGTTTTTCAGTTTTACAACATACAGTAAAACAAATATGAGTTTCGTGCCAAATTTTGATAAAATTACACTTTTGTAATTATAGTTGTATGCAAATACCTCTTTTTTATTCCCATATAGCAGCTGTCTTCAGCAATGTTTTCATTTATTTTATTTTGCAAGCTTTGTTCAGAATCTGAAAGGCACGACATTTGTTTCCTTGTTTTCATTTCCTTTATCGTGTGATGTGACAGGAAATGGTTTCAACCCATTTTTTTTTCTTACTGCCGTCCAAAGTCCTGTTCCGTGTTCAGTCTTCACTTCAACATTTTAACATTGTTGTTTGTGCGCCGCCTCAAATGATCACACACCGTTTAAAGCGTTGGATTATAACTTCTACCATTTAAAGCCATGAGTTATGATGAGCGTTCTATTTTGGGGCTTTATGATAAAATAAATAATTAAAAAGATACAAAAAGCAGCAAAAATAAACAAACAGTATTATTTTCTTGTAGGTGGAGATATCTGAAAGCTTAGACATGTTATGCTATTGTGCTATTCTGTTTACTTTCCTGTCACAAACTTTTACAGCCGAATTTATGTTTTGGCTGTTTTTTGTAACCTTGTTATTTTTCTGTTCAATTAATTTCATGTAACATTTCTTAATCTCCAAAGATCACTGTTATGATAAAGGTTCAGTTCCTGTTCAATGTTCAACTGAAGCCTTCTCTCTTTATAATGGTGAATTGTCAGATCCCCTGCGACAGACTGGCGACCAGTCCAGGGGTGTACCCTGCCTTCGCCCATGAGTAGCCGGGTTAGGCTCCGGCAACCCCGTGACCCCGAAAGGGATAAAGCGGATTGGAAAATGAATGAATGAATGAATTGTCAGATGAATCAATGAATGGAAAGTGCTCTACACGTATGCTTACGCAAGACTTTGTCTTCTTCTGGATTTTAAATTACAAATTGTTTGACTAGCTCAATTTTCTTTGTTTATAATGTAGTGTCATAGTTTTTTTTTTTTTCTTTTCACATCTTAACAGTTTAAAACTATGTTTTGCACACTCCAATGCTGTGGAAAGTTTACAATCATAGGCTTCCATGAACATTTGCTATGAACTCCAGGGGTGGAGTTAAACTAGGATTAAAATATTTTATCTGGCCCGCCAAACTGGAATAAATTGCATTGATAACCCTTTTCAATGGTAATTCTGGTGTCTCCCCATTGATGTTGCCCTACAAAAAAATGGAGACTTATGGGACATTGCCAGGGTACTGGATTTTGGAATTGTAGATATGGACAGCTCTTCAAAATGATGAAGAGCACCAAATCATGAGGGAATTATGCAGTAGACAGAGTTATAAAAGAACCAGAGGTTTTGAAGTATTGAATGGCCCCTCAAGCAATCAAAAGCGGTTTCACATCATTAAGCTATATGGCAAAAATGTACAATATCAAACAATAGATTTTCTTTCATTGTAATTAACGACACAACTAGCAAATAAAACAAAAAGACTTGTATTTTAACCACAGTTGGCACATGTCATGATTCTGTTTTATTGAGTCTTTCTGTCGTATAGTCCAGAATGAGATGAAAGCGTTCCTGGTGTTCAGTCCTTTGCTGTAACAACTTGGTGAAGCTCATCTGTAAGATCATCAGAAACTCTTCTGGATAGAAGATCCGCATGAATAACGGGGAAATGCTGGATCTTCATGTCGGTGCTGATTCAGCGTTCAACCATGTGTTCCGACCGAATCAGATCCAGAATCAGCTGGATGGTTGTGTCACCTAAAACAAGGACATGGATCAATATGATTTAACACAATATATTTAATCATTTTTTTACTACTTCTTTAACAAATATGTTATGAATGGAACAGTTGCAAAAGCTGACACAAGCATTAGCAAAAAGCTTACGTTGTTTTTACTAAAATATTACTATAATATTATTTACTATTTAAGCGAACGTGAAGAACTTTTTCAAGTAAAGTTTTGTATGACTACTTTAAGATCAGTCTGTACTTTTTTAGAGAAGTACAATGAAGCTAAATGTGGTGAGTTGCCATGTTTTCACTGTCAGGACAAATAATAACTTCCTGATCATGGGCGAAAGAAATGATTAACTTATCTTTAATTAAATTGTCTATTTTTTTATATTTGACTAAACCTTTAATGTTACTTTATAGAACAATTCTTTATTTTTTTTAAAATATTTGAAATCCTGTGTATTTTACTGCACTGGTGTATTTGGCACCTTCTGTACACCTTTGTGGCAAAAAATGAAACAGGAACATTTACAATAAACCTTTTTTTAGTGTTTATTTCATCTCAATTTTTAATTTTTTTAATTTAAATAACATTTTATAGATAAAAATATTGCCTTATTACTTACAAAAACGTAACATTATTACAGTAAAAAAAAAAGTCGCAGAGGGAATTAGTATTGATATCACCTTTTAAAAGTATTATCGTGTCAAATGCGCACCTTTATTGCCAAAAATGTTTTTTAACTTATTAAAATACATATTTAATTTAGAGCCATAGCAGCATAAACCATGCATTCTGGACTTCTAAGATCTAATAAATTGATAACATTTATAAAATATAATAAATCCAATAATTTTTTTTTTTTTTTCCCTTTAGGTTGAACCATTTTCAAAAGATACAATCCTGTAAATTTTGCATGTTGCTTAAGGCAAATATTTTATAGTAATCACTAAAATTGAGAATAAAAATTTGTGTAAATAATACAAAAATAATAATGATTCGCCTCTTCCCTCGAGAAGGTTTTACCTTCAAGGTTCATTCTGGGGTTTTCCAACTTCTTTTCAAGCAGAGAATCCATCAGTTTCCTCAGATGTTTGAAGATCACTCCAATCCTTACAGGAGCCTTAAAGCAAATATGCAAACTTTAAAAAAAACTTCCTCTAGATTATAGCTCAGTTTTGTTTTTGATGCATAAGCAACCATAAGCATTAAGTTAAACTGGCATTAAAAAGTCTCCCATCCACCATCTTGCTTTGTCTTTAAAGTTGACCCTTAGAGCTCTGACCTGGAAGTTGATCCATCCATCTAAAGTGATGAGCTTATCTCTGTGCTGAATATCGATGTCGCCTCCAAACAGCAGCATGGGGAAAGGCGAGATCAAAGTGGTGTCTCGCAAGTAGATCTTACTGTATTTCACCTGTGGAAGAGAATTTATCAGCCTAGTTAAGTCTCCATTTTCTGTGTTTCTGTGCTGTTCCAAAAAACTTTTTAAAAAGATGCAACTGGATTTGAAGGGTGAAGTCAAACATACCAGAAAGCTAATTGAACCCATGCTAACGTTGAGGATTATATGCTCATATTTCAATCAAAATAGGCTACACCCCTTGGTTAAAAATGTATAAAACCAATTGGGGGGGGGGGGGGGGGTGGGGTAATACAATGTATATCTAATCCAAGGGATAAAAGATTGGTCTGAACGAGGACTTATTGACTTGTTATTTAACCCCCCTAGTGGTCAGTAGGGGAAGTGACCTGGTTCCAGATTTTAACTTGCCTGAAAATAGAATTGAGAGGGAACTATTAAGAAATTGGATTTCTTTAGGGAAAATTTTAATGCTTGTTATTCATATGAAAAGTTTTTTTTATCCTAATGTCTGATCAAAAGCTTATTAGTTGGGCTTTTATTGTTATAATTCTTTTTTTTTTTCATTCATCATTCATTCATTTTCCAAACCCGGCTACTCATGGGCGAAGGCAGGGGATACCCCTGGACTGGTCGCCAGTCTGTCGCAGGGGCCACAATCACACACCCATGCACACTCACATTCACACCTACGGACAATTTAGAGTAACCAATTAACCTGTGAAGCATGTTTTTGGACGGTGGGAGGAAGCCGGAGTACCCGGAGAAAACCCATGGGGAGAACATGCAAACTCCACACAGAAAGGTCCCCCATTGATGAGACTGTTTCAAGTCCCCCAGCCGGGAACCTTCTTGCTGTGAGGCAAGAGCGCTAACCACTGCGCCACCGTGCAGCCCCTTATTGTTATAAATAAAATCAAAACCACAAATGACTTAAACAAATTGTAGATCTGACTTTTTGGTTCTTACTTTGGCTTCCTTACAGGCTGAAAAAAAAGGATCTGTAAATCAAATATTTCTGTACCTGTTTAAAATCCTTTTTAAATTGAAATTTTTAATAAATCATATATTCTCTGTTCATTGCAAAAAGGCAAAAAGAAAACTTTGACAGAGTAATGTGGTACCTTCTCCTGGTAAAGTAGCCAGCCGTACATCTGCAAGCTGCGGTTGACAGATGAAGGGTGGACCTGAGCTTTGCCCTGAGGCGTCTCCACCGTGCAGGCGATTCTCTCCAGAACATCCACGGAGGGCGTGCAGAGAATGCGGGCCACACTGTCGTACAGCCCCGCCGTCAGCGCCGCGTTTAGAACAGAGATCTGCTGCTTTGACATAGAGGCCGCCTGCTGCTTGACGCGAGAGGGGCGGGATGACCAAAACCCAGCTTGCTCCATCATCTTTGTCAGATCATGCTTCACATCCTGCAAGAGAAGCAGATAGAAGGGAATTTATTTCAGGCAAAAACTATGAGTGAGAATGAGAGAAATTTACCTCTATTGCAATTAAAGCTGTTCGATTGAGGAAGTGCTTCCTGCAGTAAGACATCTCAGCTTTCAGGCCTTCAGTCTGAACAGTTTTCCACCTAAAACAGTTACAAATGAGACAAAGAAGCAACTTATCTTTCATATATTTACATTTATGAATCAAGTAAATATTAATTTAATTTACCCTTGCAAAAGTATCAGAACTTCTTAATGGTTTGTGAGCCTTCAGGGAAAGCCCCTTGGTGCGTATAAGCTTGTGACCTACAGTGTGAGGCTGCTAATGCTGCAAACATTATGTCTCTCAAAGCTTTGACTTTGACATTATTCATGCTTTCAAAGCGCTTAGTCTGATCATTGACTCTGGCTGTCTTTCCCATCAACTAACCTGGGAGAGACGACATAGGATAGGCGGAATTTTGTCTCAACACCAGCAAATATTTACAACGGTTGTCATAGTTACATCCTTGCTTTAAAAAACAATTTCTATACGGCTAAAAGCAAATAAAATCTTCTTGGACGATCGTATCAAAAACGAAATAAATCAATCACTTTTGAAAGTTTCAATTCAAAGTTTAGTCAGAAGAGACACTGTGGACTATGATGAAAGGTTTGACAAAAAACTAAATGTTTCAGCCTCCTTCATGCTTTGAGTTAGTCAACAGTTTGTAATGTTAATACAATACATTTTATTAGCAAAGTTAATAGATTCATTGTTTTAAAAAAGTAGAATTGTTAGGAAACTTTTTCCTAACAAGAATTATCAAGAAAAACACAAAAAGCCCAACAATCTGAACTTTTCACTAAACAGACTTCATTCTCCATCTAGAATCCAGTCTACACCCGATCATATTCTTAAACCTGAATTCAAACAAACATTTTTAAAAACACAGATCAGCCTTTGGTTACAGGACTTAGCGATGGAAGAGAAAGAAGTTTGCTTTCTTGTTTGTTTGAGAATAAAGTATTCTGGGGAAGGACAAAAAAATAATTGAAAAAGGAGAAACATTTTTACAATGTTTTTCTGATCGAGGTCAAACAATTCAAATAGAAGCTGAAAGCACCAGGCTAAAAGTGTGAATTAATTTAGGCAATAAATACAAACCAATTAAAAAAAGACAATCAAATGGGTTGAAATTTGCAGATAAATATTAAAAAGACTTACCCTAAATATGCATTGTAAATTGTGAGGTGATCAGAGTTGGCAACTGCCAAAGCAGCTTTAGCCAGGTTAGCTTCCTCCTTTCTATTCATGGGTGTAGAAAAAGGAGACTTCTCCGTCATGGCTGCTGCAATGGTTGCCTGGAACAAATTTTTGGTTATTAACATTTTAAAAAGATTAAACTAATTATGAGGACTGTGCCGCGAAGCAGGACATACAATGGGCTCCAGGCAGCCGAGGATGGCTCCATAGATGAGCATCTTCCCAATCTTTACATTGACAGGAAGGCTTGCCAAGTGATGCCCCAGAGGGGTGAGGGTGTGATCGTTGGGGTGGCACGCACCGATCTTTCTGAGGAGGTTGACGGCGTTACTGACCGACTGAGGCTGAGGAGCATCCAAAGCCCGGCTCAAGAAGTCCTCTGGGGACCCGTACTGGCATTTCTACAAGGAAGAGAATGAGAGATTGTCTTTAAGAAAGCATCTTTTACTGTTTCAAAGCAAAACAATTAAGATTATTTTTATTTACCATTATGTGAAGACAGAGCTCTTCCAGTGGGACTCGCAGAATCTCTGGAATGGAGTAATCCATAAAAGCATCAAACCTGAAAACAAATTGAAGAACAATTAGAAAACAACACAAAATGCGTCTCTTAATCAATATATTTTGATAATGTGCGTCTTTTTTATCCCACAGATTTGCTGTGACCCGCTGGATTCCCCATTAAATGTCATCTCCAGTCCATACTTGTATTTGGGGTAAAGCCTGAAGCAGAAGCCACTGCGGACACGTCCTGCTCTCCCCTGCCTCTGGAGGGCGCTGGCTTTGGAGACAAATGTCTCCACAAGGGAGCTCATCTGGCTGCTCTCGTGGTACCTGAAAAATATAAAAAAGTAAGTTTTTTTTTTTTTAAAAAGACAAACAATCAACTTTTGGTTTTATTTCCAAAACTTGGACACAAGTGGACACAATTTTAATATATTTGCTGAAGAAAAAAAAAGTCAGATTAATTAGTGTGAGCTTCCAGAGCAGACTTAAACTTTTACTTTCTCGTGTTTTGTAAACTGATTTTAGAGCTTTATATTTGTTTCATTGACATACAGAACCTGTGATTATGTCATCTTTTCATTACTAGTGAGATTTAAGAGTGAGGGTTGCTCCTATAAACCTGCAGACCTTCTAAAAGTCTGTTCATCCATACATCTATCCAGGTCACAAAGTTAAAGCTTTCCAGATCTGGCAGACCTCCATCTTCACATAAACTTCTTATAGTTCTGCAAGCACCAAGCCCAGACCTGGCTCCTGGGTGGGATCTGGTTACATCAGTCCAAACGAGTTAGGGGACCCTGTTTTGTCATAAGGAGTGCTTGATCACTTCTTGGTCGGCACCCTGAAGTGCAAATCGCATCACTAAATCACTCAGTCCATAAACATATTAAACCTTTAACAGCTGAGCTGCATCTGGCGATGCTTGAACAACACACATGCTTTAGCATGTGTATTCAACCGTTAATACAATCAGGAGATTCAGAAGCAGAGAAAAGCGGCACAAAGCTGCTTTTCTCTGCTTCTGAATCTGCTGGATTTAAGCTGATCGTGTAACAGCTTGAAAACTAAGTCAAAGAAAATTAGTTAATGGGTTAAAAAGGATGCTTTAATCATAAACGATGATTAAAGAGGCAAAACAAATGATAAAAACACATTATATTTTAGAAACCAAAGCAACATTCCAGAAACCAACATTTTGGAAAACAAAAAGTATTTTTCTGGAAACCAAATGAAATGTTAAAAAAGTGAAACAAAATAAGAAACCAGAAAGGCAGGTATTGAGAAAAATAACAGACTGGATGATGACATTTGAGTTTTAAAGAAGAGGGAAAGCAGAAGGATGTTTTGCCCAAACTACGGACAAGAGTTCATTGAGCAATCACTTAACTTTTACAGTGGTTGATGCGATTTGCACTTCAGCGCCACCGTAGGCTTATCTCCTTGTACCTTTTTTTTGTAGGGTTTCCAGGAGCATTTTCCCCAAACAGCTAGAATAACTTGAGTTCCCCCCAAAAAAGTCAACTGTTGGATGGAATTGGAAAAACAGTGCATGAAATTCTTACTTGTTTTCTTTGGTCTTTCCAGTGTCAATAACAAACACAACATCGGGGATAGTCACGCCTGTCTCAGCAATGTTGGTTGACAGCACAATCTGAAAAGGAAATATATATATATATAAACATAACCTTTATATAAATAATATATATATTTAATATTCTCCAACATTCCCCACAGGATTCAGGATTCTGTATGACGAAAATGAAGTCTTTGCACGGCAGCAGCCAGGACAGGGTAAAGCAACCATGTGACCCGAAAGGGATATAGCAGGTAAATGAATGAATAAATAAATGAAAGCCTTCAAATGTAGATTTTTAAATAAAGCAAAAAATTAAAAAATAAAAAAGCAGAGAAAAAGTTGGAAACCAGATTTTTTTTTCTTTGGTGTAAAATTAGAATTTTTTTTACAAACAGTCAATATGAATTAGATTTCTGTCAAACCCAGCCGCTAGTGGTCACTTGAGCAAGTGCAAAATTTGATACTTCTAGATTTGCTTCAAAGGCCAGAGTGAAATGTTTGGCTTGGTTGAATGTGGAGTCCTAAAAAAAAGCTACTTTTTCATATTAAAAAAGAATTACATTTAAATTTACAGTTAAGTGCAGGACTGGTACATAGGAAACCAGGGTTTGATTACCAGGAGGCAAAATTAGCATCATCCAGTGTAGGTTTTTGGGCAAGACCCTTCACGCTACCGCCCAACTATGTAGCCAGTGTTGGCCACAAAGAGGAAGTAGCATAATATTCACACATGCCTCAACGGATCAGTTAGCCGTTACTAATCAGGTAGCGACAGGGGGCCCCACTCTGTGTCCCCCTGTGCCAGTCCCCAGCCTGGATGAAGGAAGGGCGCAAAAATCTGCTAAAACAAATGTGCGACTCAGTAAAAGCTGATTCGCTGTGGCGACCGCTGACAAGATATGGCAAAGGTGAGCAAGTCTAAAGTCCAGACATGGACCTCTCATACCTTTCTTACTCCAGCAGGGGGCACTTTGAAGGCAGCAGCCTGGTCTTTTGAAGACAGAGTGGAATGAAGGGCAAAAATCCTGTACCTACAGAGAAGGATAATACTCACTCAGAACAAATGTAGAATTTCGTTTCATTTCCACAAAGACGGATCTTGAACCAGATTTTATTATGTTTCTCAAATCACCTGCTTTTGTCCCGGAACCTCTTGTTGGAGGAGAGCAGATCATACAGCTGCTGGATGTAAGCCAGACCTGGGAGGAAGACCAGAACAGCTCCATCCACATCTGCAAACTGTGGGGATTTATCTGGTAAAGACAGATAAATTTTATTCGAAGGTGAAACCAAAACATGTATGATAATGTGGTTTGTTCTGCCTGAGACATTGCAAGTGCTGTTCTGTACCTAGGTAGTCCAAAAGCTCAACAAGCAAGTCCATGTTGATTTTATTGGGGTTCATGTACTGAAGCGCCTGCCGAGTCCTGCTGCTGAAGTGGTCGAGGTCTCGACCAAGGTTCCAGCCGGAGGGGGAGTCTCTAAGAATCACTTCCTGAAACAAAAAGGAGACCAGAGTAAGCAAAAGCACAGAAGCAAAACCATGAGTTTAAATTTTGGTTAGGATGATCCCTCTTAAGGGGGGGATGGTGTCTTGAGTCCGATTTATACCAGTAAGGTCAAAAGTCCCATCCAGTCATCCAGGTTTCTCAAAAATGTCTTATCCAATGGGAAACAATGATTTTAAAGACCAACCACACCTGGGAAATTTGTTCAAGAACTGCAAACAGGAAGTCATATACTGCGAAGAAGAGAACTACCCGCCTGACTGCAACTACAGAAAAAGGTTTGGGGCAAACTGTAAAAGCAGAGCAGTTAACAGTAATACATTTTGAACCAAATAAAACTCTAAATCCGTACAATTTAGCACATTTTACAAGGAAACTAAAGAGATGCCTTTGACAGGTCATATATTCCTTCATTCTAAGCTTACTTTGTATAAATCAGGGGTCAGCAACGTTTATGACGTGCCAATTCAAAATTCTCTCCTTAACAACAGTGACATCACCAACTATAATGTGAACTCTTGTTGTTGTTCACCTTTCGGCGTATCCCAGTTAGGGGTCACAGGATTCACACAGGTGGTTTGGGAGAGTTGGATGCCCTTCCCGACACAACCCTGTATTTTTAAGGCTCAGGGAGACTCAGTTAGGCAGCAGTGTGAACTGTCTTGCCTAAGGACACACACTGGATTTTTTTTTAGCTCATTGTACACATTGTACACAAAACAGGCCAACACCCAGCCAATTATAATGCGACCTCATATACAAAGAAAATACAAAAACATTTACAATATATCTTTAAAAAGTTTATTTTATTCTCAAATAGCAGGTTAAATAGCTTTTTAAACATTTTTTGGCATGAATTCAAAAAAGTGCTTTCAAACCAACATTGCACAAAGGAAAATAGGCCAAAGTTAAAATAGCATTCCAACTATGCTTGTTTAAAAACAAAAAGTACTGCATTTGTGGTATGTCATGCCTACAGCAATAAGATTTGATACGTCAGAACAAAACGAAATAAATATTTCTAAGACCGTCACAACCATAACATGAAAAAATAAGCGTGTTTGGCTTATTTATCTTTTGTTACATTATGAGACAGGGCCTGAGTAACTTAATGTATGTTAATTCTGTGATGGTGCTTTTATGACATGTAAAATTAAATGTTTTTACTCTTTTGTTAGTGTGCTAATAGTATCATTCGTTTTTTTCATCTACAGTAAATGGAGTGGTGATCAACTGTATTATTAATGCTGAAACTTGCTCACATTTCATATTGACATTTGGCAGAACAGAAAAACAGTCTGGCTATATCTGACCTTGTTTGGTAATTATTCAACAAACGGAACTTTTAATTTCATAAATGTCATCCACTGCGACGCTAAAAACATGAGCAAAAAAACAGCCGTGTGTAACAAGTGTTTGGTTTCAGGTAGTTTAATTCCACCAAATTCATGGTAAATCTTTGTTTTGTCAACATTTGTACCTGAGTGTTAGTCTGTCCGAGGGCACTTGAACCCAGCACAGTCACGCAGCAGGTGCCGACCAGACTGCAGCAGACTGAGGGGGAAACACGGAGGGACAATCGGGACAGCAGTGTCATCTTTTGTCTTCTGTTATCCCGATTATAAGAAATTGACTCGTCCAAGCGTCATCTTTATTCACTGGAGCACAACGCAGAGCATCAAAGTCGAACCGGTTCTGTGTGCAGTCAGAAACGTATGCAACAGCTCACGGATCAGATTTGCGCTTTTCGCACTCACGTTCCATCCACAGGTATGTGCTCATATCATCCCACCTGTCATCTCACTGGCAATAGTTTCAAAATACAGGGTCATTATTTCAACGTTTTCTTCCTCCTACGGTGCTCATAAATTTAAACGCCCTGTTCATGAAGACTGATGCAGAAAGTAATGTACATTGCTTGGAACTATAAAGCTTTATTGAAAAAAGCGGCAGTATTTATATAGGTGGTCGCGGTCACAGTAACAGTGCTGCGTGAATGGACCCTTTCCTTATGATGTCACAAGGGACAAAAAAAATTCATTGTGAGAGGAGATTGTCATTCAAACACGTTTTTTTTTTCAAATTCGAAAGACACAAACAGAAGACAGATTAAGTGCTTATTGTTGTCACGTGTGCAACTGCTTTTCCCTCTGTGTGCCAACTGAGGCCCCAGGTTGCCGACCCCTAGACTACATTGTTAACATTTGAGTACATATGTTTGATGATCTTATTTGCATAGATCTGATTCCACAAACCAGCAGTTCCTGCTTTTTCAACAAACACGCTGAGGACTGCGCTCAGATAATATTACTGATGATGCTGGTTTCTATTCTCCAAGCAAGGACATTTAAAACGCATGCTGAAGTATACCTGGTGTTGCAATGTCTTGCCACCTTTTTGAGTGACAGCAACCGAGACGACTTCTTCTTCTTCTTCTTCCAAGATTCTCTGGCTGTACTCGGAGTCCTTCTCCAGCACGTATTCTGTCTGCTCCACGATGTCCTCCAAGTGATACACCTGCAAACAAAACCACAGCAGCTTTAAAACACGTCTCAGTATTGGTCCAGCCCTCCACTTTCTCCTGCTTATCCATGGTGGGGTTGCTATGGCAGCAGTCTAAGCAAATATTCCAAAACCTCCCTCTGAACTTTCTCCAGTTCTGCTGGGAGAACCCTAAAGCGCCTCCAGGCTAGCTGAGACATTGTCCCTTCGCTGTGAACTGAGTCATTCCCACGGAGGCGCTCAGGAGCCATTGGGAGATGACTGAGCCACCCCAAGTGGCTTCTCTTGATGTGGAGGAGCAGTAGCTCTAATCTGAGCTCTCATGGGTGACTGAGCTCCTCACCCTATCTTCAAAAGAGCACCTAGTCACCATGCAGAGTAAATTGACTCCTCTGCAAGAAGCATTTCTTCCAATTTTCTATGATTTTGCAAACTGGGGGTGTCCAAATCCTGGCCTCAAGGGCTGGTGTCCTACATGTTTTCGGACAAACCTGCCTTTAAAGCTCCTTATTGGCTAAACACACCTGATCCAGGTAATCAGCAGCAGATAAGTCAGCGTTTCTGGAAAACCAGCAGAAGGCCAGCCCCCGAGGGCTAGATTTGGACACCCCTGTTGTAAAAAGTGTCGGCAAAGAAGTTCTCCTGAGACATCAAATGGTTGACTAGAATTTCTTTAAGGTTGACTGAAATTCCTTCTCCATAGAATCTCTGAACTCCTCCAAGACCCAAGTTTTTTGCCTCTGCAAATGCTGGGACTGCTGATACCCGTCAGCTCATTTCAGCCAAAGTTTCCTGGTACTGATCAAAACACCTGCTTTACATTCATCTCTGCTCATCGTTGGGGTACAGGTTAAATTCTGAGTAGAACAAGCACAAACACTCACCTCCACCAGAAAAGTTCTGCCTGGAATG
This sequence comes from Adrianichthys oophorus, assembly GCA_036245035.1. NCBI lineage: Eukaryota > Metazoa > Chordata > Actinopteri > Beloniformes > Adrianichthyidae > Adrianichthys > Adrianichthys oophorus. The sequence goes on from BSAI01000108.1 coordinate 8,753,080, forward strand.
TTGACAACTGGACAGCGGTTGAAGTAGCTGGAGAACTTGTGGCAGTCCACCGTAGCGCTCATGAGGATCAGTTGCAGGTCAGATCTCCTCATCACAACATCTTTCAGGATGGTCAGCAGAAAGTCTGACTGGACGCTACGCTCATGGACCTATATGGATGGACGTGAACTGAACGAAAAGGAGCAAAAATGTTTTGTTTTTGTGAGTGAAACAAGTAGCTGATGGTACCTCATCCACAATTATATGGGTCAAGGAGCTGAGATGTCGGTCATGCTGGAGCTTCCTGAGCAGAACTCCAGTCGTGCAGTACAACAGGCGGGTCCAGTCCCCCGACTGATTCTCCAACCGGATTTGGTATCCGCATAACGACGACTACATCCAGCATCAGAAGAGGAAGTGGGAGAGCCGTTACATAAAGAACGGGAAGGTCTCAACAATGACAGCACCTAAGTCTGGCCTCTTCTTAGACGCTACCTTAGATCCTGGCCCGTCTTCACAGCCCAGCTCCTGGCTCACTCTGCAGGCAAGACTTACGGCTGAGATCCTGCGAGGCTGAGTGACCACGATGTTGCAGGGCTGAGCAGTTTTTCCTCCGGTCAGCAACTCCTCCAGCAGAAACTGAGGGATCTGTGTGCTCTTTCCGCTGCCCGTCTCACCTGCCACCACCACCACCGGGTGGCGCTGCAAGGCCTCCAGGATTTGATGCCGATGTTGAAAAACTGGAAGTTGCTCTCGCTCTGCCTTTGAAGTTTTGACATACGTTAAATGACGTGACCTTATTCCACTCACATGGTGGAAGTTTACATGGATTTACCTGCAGTGTGGAGGCCAAAGGAGACTTCCTCAGCTCCAAAAGCAGCTCTCTGGCTACATGAAGGCCTGCTTCTCCTCCCTGTGTCCCTGGACTCTTCTTATTCTTGTCTTCAATTTCCTCACTTCCATCTCCAATATCAAGACTATCCAGGTTCTCCCAGGATTCCTCAGGCTCCTCTTCGTGTTCCCCACTCTGTGCTCGGGATGCCTCCTGCTGCTGCCCCCGGCTCTGGTTCTGCTGCCCCTGTTTGAGCTTGGCCAGGAGTCGGGAGATGAACTGGTCCCGCGGTTTGTTGGCGGCAGTGCGGCTCTCCTGCTGCTGCTGCTGCTCGCTGTCTCTCCATTCCAGCCACACGTCTCTGTAGGTGGGTGGGAGGAGCTGGTGCACTGACTGCACGACAGAAAAGAGGTGGGCAGAGGGGTCAGCACAGGCAGATTCAGGCTGATCAAATGTGACTTTGCCAACACCCACTTGTCCTTTCACTAGGTTGTAGAGCGCCAGGGTGGCAGCCAGATGTTGGGCCTGCATGCTGTCCTCAGTCAAGATAGTTGGACAAACTTCCAGAACATCTTCTGCTCTCTGGACACGTACCCTTACAGAAAAAACAACATGATATTTCATTTCATATTTCAAACATGTGAGGGAGCGGAAAACATATTCCTACTTGCATCTCCAGTATCTCCCTGCAGGAACTTTGTGAAAAGCTGGCGGTGGACTTTTGGGAAGGTTCTTTCGCACCCAGTCGATGAGGAACTGTTTGGGAGACTTTCCCGTCCAACTGCGAGCTGTGTAGTCAAAGTTTCGGATGTCTTTTGGTTCATTCTTTTTCACAACTGTAGAGACAAAAAAATAGAACAGATCGGCATCTGTCTCAGGATTTTTCCAGAACATTCACCTCCAGAATGACACCTCCAAGTCCGGTTAAAGTTTCCTTTATTAAGCATCTACCAGAGCTCCAGTTCCATAAAATGACAGATCATATGGATATTCCGATGTACCTTTCTCTGCAGGAGGGTCTTTCTCAGCTTGCTCAAACAAACTGAATCTGAGATCTTCTTTCTCTTCAATGACTGGAGTTTTCTTTTTCTCGTTTGGAGCTTCTACCACTTTTATGGCTGGGTTGAACATAGGATGGGACTCCAACTGCTTCATTTCTACAAAAGAAAAAAAAATAGACACACTTTTGGCTATTTTTGAAAACGGCGGCTTTTAAACAAACCATGCGGCAGACAAAAGAAGACGAGTGGTCATTCTGAACAGTATAGACAGTCACATCAAGACCACCACCTCTCTGAAAACCTCTAGAAACCTCACCACTCAGTGGCAACAGAGAAGTCACAGATTATCTAAACACCTGTAACCTGGACAATCTCTGGTCTCCATGGACTTCCCAGAATCCACTAAGAAGGAGCCCATCTCAGACTAACTATCAGCAGCATCAACTTTGTCACATATGGGCCATCTTCCATCTCTGGAAACAATGATCAGCACACAAGAAACTAAAAAGAATCTTCAAACCCACTCACACACTGAAGGAAAAACCAGTCCACCTTAAGGAGCAAATTCTGAGGCACAAGATCATTTAGTCTAAGAATTCCAGTGCAGTGAATCTTGTCTGGAACTCAGCATTGGAAAAACCAAATAACCACAACACAGGAGGAGCAACACCTCAGAACCTCAATCGGCACATTACAGTCATTTAAATGACAAAAGACGCTCATTTGAGGTCAGAATGTGAACATTTAAGACAAAGAAGATTGTTTGTGAGAAAGAAGTGAAATAATACATTCATGTTAAAACAGAGTTCTTTTTGAACAGACCTGGTGACACAATCTTTGTCTTATTTATAACACTGCCCTGTCAAAGTCAAAGCAGCTCACACAGCTGCTGGACAGGTGACTGTCCCTGAAGATTCAATGATAACTTAATGAAATGAAACAATCCGAGACTCTAAACTTGATCTTACTACCAACTTTGATTCGAACTAAAGAAGGTCTTTCGATGAGAAACAAAACCTTTTATATTCTACAAGAAATTTAGTTGACAAGACTAAGTTCTAAGATAATGCTACCTGGAAGACTGAGACCCTTCCTTGAAGTGTTACATTACATAGAAGCCATGTTATTTTCTGAAATCTTTCCCTGTCATTTGATCATGACATGTTTCTGCTTTCTGAGTAAGCTGTGAAGTTCATGGGCATTTGGTGATTGAATAACTCACCTTGTTGAATGATGCGTATTCTGTCCTGTGCCATCCTCTGACCCACTTTGTCCGCTTTGGTCTTTGCAGCCGTTGCCGTTTCTTTAGAGTCATACAACTGTGCGGTAAGGATCAAGTACCTGTCATTCTGCAGAACAAGGGATAATACCATTAAAAAAAACAGTAATGCCTGAGTTTTGGCAGACTGCCGTAGTATATAAAACCTCTTACATTTCATCAAAGGAACTTTAATTAATGACCAAATAAAAAAATAACATAAGAGGCTCATTTTTTTAATATGATTTCTTCTTTTGTTTTTGCTATAAGGTATTTTCCTCACCAAAAGTGAACGTTTTCAATAAAAAAGATGTGATCTGCCCAAAAAGGCTGACAAATGCTACAAAAATGTGCATAAAACTAAATGAAAACAAGAAGCACAAAAAGAAAACAAACCTTTTATTGTTTGAGATATTTGTTGAAAATAAGTCTCTTTTAAAACGTATTAAAATAAAACTTTTCAAACCTTTTTATCACAATTTTTGGAGGCTTTTTTAGGTAAACATAAAAAATAAGAACGTAATTACATTAATAAAAAAGGGGATACCTCAAACAAGAATTGAGAGACTCTTGGCTGGATACAAAAAGTGTTTACAAGCTGTGATATTTGCCAAAGGGGGGAGTGCAAGGTACTAACTCTGCAGGGTTCCCAAACTTTTGCACGCAACATTATTTTGTTTTCTGTTATTTTGAAAAGGTCATTGATGGAAATAAAGACAATTTTTTGACATATTATATATATTAAAAGGATGTCTCATCTGTATACAGATGCCTTTAGAAGATTTTTTCATCTTTTCTTGGGTTTTTTATGCACAAAATTATTTGCTAAGATAATCTTTATGATAATCATTTGATTTTAAGGGATTGCATTGTTGACTTTTACGTTTTCAATGTTTTCTGTTTAATTTCATTCTGTAAATTGCTATTCATGTGTGAAGACGGGTTTCTGTCAAACACTATCACATCATTTTATTTTCTGTTTTGATTACCCTGGATGTACAAGACTGTTCTTTTTTTCCAAGTGTAAAATAAATCAAAATCAAACCAAATTTGTGCTTCATCAACTTCTGAAAATTTTTTTTTTTAAAAACACCTGTACTGATATGCATGAATATTAACACCAGATTATTGGGTTATATACATATTTCTCTTTTGACACCTAAATGACAGTGAACTGTTGACAAATTCCATTTAAAATTGTTTTTTTGTTGATAATAATGCTAGCCGCTGTTTAACGACAAATATTTCCACCAGAAAGTCAGCTGTAGAATCACTTACAGGATCAAACTTTTCTTCAAGTTCAGGATTTAAAGTCTTCTTTGCTCCTTCATCCTCCTCCTCCTCTTCTTCCTCACTACTTTGCTCTGCGTACCTTAAGATCCAATCCTTTACAGTTGCAGCTTCATCCTTTTCTGTGGCCTGGCAAACAACAAACAAGACCTACAATGCATCAAAAATCCCTTCTCATGAAGCCTATCTAAACAAGGTTGCTAAAGAGGAAACCTTATGAGTGTCTTTTTGGGTGTTGCTGGACGTTTTGGGGCTTTGAACTGCAGCTTTCTCCTGCAGGGCAAGCTGGAATTTAGGCCGATTCTTCTGGCTCTCCTCCTCCAGCTGCTGGCTGAAACCATCAGGTAACTCCTCTGGTGAGCCATAAAAAAAAAAACAAATCAATCACTCTCTTTTAATTTTCACTCGGTGGTGACCTGACGCTTCAGTTACCATCTTTAAGGTTGAGACAGAGCCAGTCTAGGGCGGAGTGCAGATCGCCTCCGTAAAGGACACTACTCTTCATCGCCTCTTCGATGTGTTCCCTCTTGAAGTTGAACTTCTGGAGAGCCGTGTACAAGTCCTGCAAGCACATGACAATGTGACAATCGCTATAGAAATATGAATTTTGAAATCTACCATCAAAAATGTGTTTGTACCATCAGTTTTTTGGTTGTAAGTCTGCCAGATATTGGCCCTTTATCTCCATTCTCTTGTCTGAAGTCATTGATCATCTTAATGATCTTCTTTTCCAGATCAGTTTGAATAGAAACCTGCATTTTCAGATTAAATATCAATACTATTGTTAGAAGCTGTATCTGCCTGCGTTGAGAACTATGATTTAAACATGAATAAAATAAACATATTAGACCTACGGTAAGAACTGACTTTTCTGACACTCCACCTTTCTCCACCTGGGCTGTGGTGGTTAGACTGTAGGTCTTTGGGGCTATTGTGGAGCACAAGAGCAAAGTGTCACGCGCAGTTTAGTTTATATTTATGACATTTTTTGTGATAAATGCATTTTCACTTTAATGAATCGGTTTTCAAAAGCTGCCACCTTTAGATTTGTTCTCCTTTGCTGGCTTATGCGGTTTGCTGTTGGTCGTTTGCCTTGTCGGCTCCTCTCCAGAACCGGTCCCCGCTGCAGCGCCTCCGTTCCTGCGTTCTGCTGCCACCGCCGGAGCTTGAGCTGCCGACTTCTTTTTCTTTCCACCCATCCAATAAGTCCCCACAACTCGTCCACTTACGTGGAAGAGTCCCTTCTAGGCACAAGAAAAGCTAAGATACACCAAAAAGTTGAAACGTGTTTTTTTTCTTTTGGCTGTTAACCGTGGGACTGTTCGGCTTCCGTAGCGGAACTGTCGAAATAATATAACCTCGTGGTGTATTGTGGGTACATTGCCACGGGAAAGATGGCGGACCTATTCGGAGATGGACTGTTCAACGTTTTTGATGAAGAACAACAAAGTTCGTCTAGCAAAAAGACTCCTGGGAGTGCGGCCACCGAGACAGGGTAAAAGTCATTTATTTAAGCCACATTTTATTGGTAAAACTTTACTTCTGAGAAGCCGTTGCATGATTTGGGTTCGTGCTGTCAGAAATTGTTCGAACTGGAAAAAAGAAAAAGAAAATCAACCAATTGATTTAGCGTAATTTGTGATAAACATAACATCTCTATACTGTTTATAATTACCTTGAAGAGTTTTCCCTTTGTAATTAACCATTTTGTAAGACTTTAATTGGATTTACGTAAATAATAAAATAAAAAATAGACGTTTGTGGTATTGTGACGCTTTAAAACAAGCAAGAAAGCAATGAAGAAAGGTAGAAACTTTAAATACAAATATGTTAATTTTTTTACTTTCCAAGTCGTTCAATATTAACTCCACATAGTGGTGAAAGTTCCATTCAGCTTTTAATCTGAAAAAAAAAGACAGCCAAAACGTTAAGATGAAATATTAATGTGCAAGTTCTGTTATTTCTTGATAATAATAATAATAATCTACAACATTTTGATTGAACAGAGTTTTTGAAAAGTCTTACAGTTCTGAAAGTGTTAGAGTTTTTCTCCCAACTTTATACGCTCATATACAAAGCAAGTCAGGGTGAGCAAACATGAGCAATAAGCATACAATAACAAAAATTGCAGAATTGATATGTTTTTTAAAAATGGATGAGACAAAGCAAGATATGACTGAAATGAACAATAATGTTTACATATTTTTGATCAATAATTGTAGTTTTTTTGTTTTTGTTTGAAACGCCTTTAAGACACTTAAAATATTCAGATAAAGTAAACAGAGGGCATATGTTTTTCCATTTACATGAATGAATCAAGTGTTTGCACAAAATCATAGCAAGATTGATTACATCGGAAACTTCTGGGTCCAAATTGTCTATATAGTTAAGAACATCAGATAAAGAAAAGGTGGGAATATTAAAAAAATTAATATGTGAAAGTTATAGAGATATTTTAGAGGAGATTTTTGGTACATTCTGATATGTATTAATAAATTAAAGCATCACTGCAATCTAAACTTTAATTTGTCATAAGTTAGGAAGACTTGTGATTGCAAAGTCTGGTCAGCACTGCAAGTCCCCTTTAGAGAGGCAAAACCGTTCATCGATGATTTAATGTTGCTTTGTTTTTGTTTTCTAGGAAAGCTGCAAGTAAATATGGCGCTGACAAAGATGCAGGCTCCTCCACCCGGACAAAGAGGGAGGCAGATGATGACGCAGGGGAGGAGGTGGTTTTGGGGAAGAAACCTCGAACCGAGGCGGCCTCAGCAAATGACCTTAAGTGAGACTCGTTATTTTTTATTTCATCACAATGCTTAATAGAGGAACTTCTTTTTTTTAACGATCTTTTGATTTTTAAAATGTCTTGAAACAAGTAAATAAAAGTGTTATGTCATCATTTCTTTTGCAAAAAGTTGGAAGTTTGGACATTTTTTACATTAAATCATCTTTTTGTGGTCCACATATAATTCATCTTGTTGCCCTGTATAATCGGAGTACTATTTTTTTTTTATTCCCCAAGTAAAAATCTTGAAGTCTTTCTCATTTCTTAAACCGTCATCATATTTTATTTTGTAATTTTTTTAACAGTCTTTCAGAGTTTATGCCTCAAGTAAAAGTGGAGCAGGTGGACACAGTGGAAGGATGTTCACATGAGGTAAATGGCATAAATCTGAAGCTTTTTAATAATCGTTTTATGTTACTCGTCCAAATCAATCTAAATGGTTGAAATTTTTTCTATTTAGGTTGCTTTGCCTGCGGATTACGAGTTTAAACCTTTAAAACAAAGAGTTGGGAAAGCAGCGAAGGTATTGTGGTTTAAGCTGTCCTCTCTCAATTTTTACTAGTTTATTCAAATACTTAAAAAAAAAAAAAAGATATTTAACAAGTTTTTTTTATGTAGTTTCTTTAAACTTAATATTTAATTTCTAATTTCATAAATTAGAGTTTATCCCAGCGTTATTCTGCTGGATTTACAGAAATTAACGTTAACAAACTTGTTTTGTGAACTTTGTCCTGCAGGAATACCCTTTCATACTTGATCCTTTCCAGCGTGAGGCCATCTTATGTATCGACAACAACCAGTCTGTGCTTGTGTCTGCACACACCTCTGCTGGCAAGACTGTTTGTGCTGAGTGAGTATCAGCAAAAGTACTTTGAGGAGCCACGTTTATCATTTTAGTGAATTTTAACTTTGACCCATAGATTGGAGTTAGAAAAGCCTACTGAAAAATGCACATTTACCAGAAGCAGCTTTTTCTAAAGTATGTTCTAGATTTTTAAGATAAAGTCATATTTTATTTTAGTTAAATAAAAATATATTTTCATTTGTGTTTTATTATGCATTATTCGTCAATCAATCTGTTTAAGGATATTATTGCAAAATATATTTTTCCAAAACAAAAGAAGAGTTCAGTTATTTTAAGGGAAGAAAACTAATATTTCTTCTGTTTAGATGGGTTTTCCCATCATAACTGTCACAATGACGGACCTTTGTTAGTAAATTATCTTCAGTTGTATTATACTTGTATTTTTTCTGGATCATGAAAACACTCACTTAGAAATCTGAAGTAAAAAAAAAATGAGACTGATCCACAAATCCTGTGCTTGAAAAAAAAAGCCCCTTTCCTTTTTTTCCTTAAAGGTATGCCATTGCGCTTGCTCTCCGAGAAAAGCAGAGAGTCATCTTCACAAGCCCGATAAAGGCACTCTCCAATCAAAAGTATAGAGAGATGTACGAGGAGTTTCAGGATGTGGGTCTGATCACAGGAGACGTCACCATCAATCCCACCGCCTCCTGCCTGGTCATGACAACAGAAGTAGGAAGCAGTTTTGTGCAGAATGGAGACTTTTTATTTATTTGTTTGTTTGTTTAATGCTGCATCTCACTTTCAGTAGAACTCACTTTTTAAAAAGTTCTGTTATCCGTTTGTTCTGACACGGAGAAATTGTTTTTGTCCCAGATCCTGAGGAGCATGCTGTACCGGGGCTCGGAGATCATGAGGGAAGTAGCGTGGGTCATCTTTGATGAAATCCATTACATGAGGGATGCAGGTTTGTACAGACAAAAAACAACGTGGTCTTTGTAAGGTTCAGTTCTGTTTTTATTTTTTTTAACCCACTCGATTTTGGTCTTTTTGACATGTTTCTGTGGAATTTCTTCTGATGATTGAGTACATATATCAAGAAAATTAAGCTTAAAATTGCAGTTCTTTTTTAAATCATAATGAAACAGTAGCAGATGGGGAAAAAAAAGCATTTAAAAAAAGAGGGGTTTTTTGGGACTTTGAAATGAAAATAGACTTTCACACTGACACAAAGTACCTGGTATGAGCTCTCAGCATCAAGGAGGGGAAGGGGTCAGGGTTGCTCCATGCCAGGTAGCTACAGGGGCGGTGCTTGGGGGGGAGGGGCTGGGGCTTGCCCTGGGGGCTGGCCCCCTCTGGGCTCCTCTCTCTTTGTGTGGGGTGGGGGGTGTGGGGCCTGGGGGGTTGGCTTTCGGGCGGTGGGGCCTCTGCCCCGGGGAGACTTGGGCCCAATGCTGGGGGGGGCGGGGGGACGGTTGTTTCATCATCGGGGGTCAGTTTGGTAGCTGTCCCCGACCTTCCCTCCTTCCTCATACGACCACTTATTAGGTTGGAGGGGGGGCGTGCTTGCGGAATACCTCGAGGGGCCGAGCCACTTGGCAGTGGTCCACCCCTCCCATGGTCTCCGCACAGTTTCGCCCCCTTCTCCTGGTTTTAAATGCACCTTAGACACGTAGGATCCTTGGTGGGGGGTGCTAGGACATCACTGCCAGCAAGCAGGAGATGTCCTCTCAGTGCTCTACCCTCCAATTTTAACTGCACCGTAGACATTTAGGGCTCCTTGGTGAGAGGGCGATTGGACATCCCTGTAAGCAATCAGGAGATGTCCTCAGTGCCGTGCTCGCCAATTTTAACTGCACCCTTTATTACACACACCCATCAATCACAAGAAACACACCTCAACACACACACAAATACATTACACAAGGAAGGTGGGACTACTGATCTTCTGTCCCTTACCCCATCCCTGGTGGAGGGAACGGGGCCTTCAGCGGCGGTGGCCTTGTCTCCTGGGGGTCGGCCTCCTGGGCCCGGCGGCCCCCTCCCCGCACAGGGAGAGGGATCCCTTTGTCCTCTGGCAAGTCCACGAGCGGGGGATCATATTCCATCTGAGCCTGGAGGGTGTCTGTGTCCTTGTGGTGCGGGTTCTGGCCCTTACCCTCGGGTGCCGAGCCCCTTCTGGGTCACAACATTAGGAGAGCCTGGTCAGGCAATGTACACCTTCGGGGACCCCCACTGCTCTTGGTCATCCCTTTTCTAGATGGGGGTAGCTGACCCCCATCGTGCTCTCTTCTGGATCTCCGCAGCTGCCTGGAGCTTTGGAGCGGGTCTCCCGTGGGGGGCCCGGGCTCGTACCCGGGGCTGGGGTGGGGGGATGCCCAGAACTCCTGGGTGGTGGTGGGCGGCTTGTCTGGGGTGGTGGGGCTCTCGGGGGTGGGGCCCCGCGCTGGGCCACCTGGCGCAGTGGGAGGGCTGCTCTCCTGACTGGGCTGGGCCTTGCGCTCTGCGCTTCCGTACCTCACTGCACTCGGGTGTTGGGGGCCCGTGTGGCTGTCCTGCGGGCCCTGGTCTGGGTGCTTGGCCGGGCTGCCTGGCGGGTGGATCTCCTCCATTGACCCCACAGTATGGGTGCGGGGGCGGGCCCTGGTCGGCGCGGGTGTCTTGGTGTGGGGATGGCTGGGGGTTCTCCCTCCTTTTTTGTGCATTCCATCATCCACTTCAGCTTAACATAACATTCACCTGAGCACAGGCGTCGGCTCACCTTTGCACCTTCAAATAGTGTGCATGACGGAATGTAATGCTTTACATGTGTTGGTTGGTATGCACAAGTGTGCGTGTGAACTGGATGTGGACAAGTTTGTGAACACTCTCGGAGCCGGCAGGTATGTAACAGCTGAGTGTGTGGACAGGCCCCGCCCATTTTAGACCAACATTCACTATTGCAATGGGTATAAGCTCCAGCATTTTGTTGCCTGTAGATTAACAACTCTACCTTCCCTTCCCTGTAGCCATTCTCTAACTTCTATAATGCACCATCTCTCTTTCCCCCCCTCCACCCCCCAACTCTCTCCTTTTTCCCCTTTCCTTTTCCGTCCGGTCCAACAAAAAAGACACAAATAAAAAATATATATATATTAATAAAGTTTGGTTTAAATTACAAAAGGGGCTTATACCAACATACATTTTGTGTTCGCTATGATTTATAACCCCTGATTGTAAGAGTAAAATCTGTCTAATACAAGAGGTTCTCAGCTCATATCTGTTTGCTCACCTGTTGGACAGGACAAGTAAAAAAAAAAAAAAAAAAAAGGGTTGCTCCATGCCAAAATTTCCTGCTCACAACTCGGAGGCGAATTTCTAATGAACTACTGCTGCTCTGAATAAACAGTCTTAGAAAACAACACAGGTTTTTGGCTAAATTCTACCTAATTGTAATTTAAATACTACTGACAGCACTATAAAATCTATCAAAAGATGATCGGAGTGGGTCTTTAAAGAAACACGAGTTTCTAAACGTGTTTTTATTCAGATGTAGAAATCTCTTTTGTCATTTTTTGTTAAGTTTTTTTTAATGGAGTTATCTGGAATTTGATAAAAGTTTGTGTTGCTAAAGTCAGATTAAAAGGAAGATGGCAAGACAATAGTGCTTTTTCTATTCCCTAATGTACCTAACCAAAGATCTACCACTTCTTGCCTGTTTCAGAGCGTGGTGTGGTTTGGGAGGAGACCATCATTCTTCTTCCTGACAATGTACATTATGTGTTTCTGTCTGCTACCATTCCCAATGCCAAGCAGTTTGCAGAGTGGATATGCCATCTCCACAAGCAGGTGTGCTTTAAATAGTTTCAATTCATTGTAACATTTGGTCCATCCTTATGTTTTAAAGATATAGAGGTATAGGTAAAAAGATGTAATAAAAAAAAAAACTTATTGTCTGTTTGCATTGTTAATAAATTGCGTTTTTATGTCCTACAGCCATGCCACGTGGTTTACACAGATTACCGCCCCACTCCGCTGCAGCACTACATTTTTCCAGCAGGTGGCGACGGACTCCACTTAGTCGTTGATGAGAATGTAAGGATTCCTGAAAGCATAACTTAGATCTTCACAAGAACCAAAAAATATTTCACATTAGACATCAAAGTTGTGTTTTCATTAAGATTAGTTAAGACAAAGGGAATATTTTATCTAATTAATACATTTTTCAAAACATTTGATTGCAGTTAATTGCCTCATTGTACATGTTAACCCTTTAACTACTCAGCCAAGACAAAAATCAGTAAAAACAAAAAAAGTTTTTCATGCCACTTTTTTCTTTGAGGGAGGGTGATTCACACAATCAATCTTTTAATAATTCATTCATTCATTCATTCATTTTCCAATCCGCTTTATCCCTTTCGGGGTCACGGGGTTTCCGGAGCCTAACCCGGCTACTCATGGGCGAAGGCAGGGGACACCCCTGGACTGGTCGCCAGTCTGTCGCAGTCTTTTAATAATATGTTTTCTAAATGTGTTATACTGTTTGTTTGAGCAGGAAGTTAAAGGGTTAATGTGTGATCTTCTTCAGGGGGACTTTAGAGAAGACAATTTCAACACAGCCATGCAGGTGCTGAGAGATGCTGGGGATTCTGGGAGCAGCGGCGGTGGCAAGTGGGACCCGAGAGGACGAAAAGGAGGCACTAAAGGTCTGTTTTTATAGAAATCCATCAATGCAACCAAATCATGAAAACACAAGAATAAATCATTATCATGGGGGCTTCAACAGGTCCATCTAGTGTTTTTAAGATTGTGAAGATGATTATGGAGAGGAACTTCCAGCCTGTTATCATCTTCAGCTTCAGCAAGAAGGAATGTGAGGCCTACGCTCTGCAAGTGGCCAAACTTGACTTCAACACTGGTATGTGCTTTTATGGAGACAGCTACTTTTTACTGCTTTCTTTGGCCCTGGTCCAATTGGGTCCTGATTGATTTGAGTCCTGATCGAATACTATTGTAAAACATAAATAAAATTAACACATTTAATAAACAGATCGGGGGTTTCTCCTATTTTAATTTTATTAACCTTCTTTTATCATTTAACACTTAAACAGGACACTTCTGTGAAATAGCTAAAAAATGAAATGCCTAAAATAGGTGATAATTAGTCCGGTGGAAAAGTTTGATAACTGTAGTTTTTGTGTCTTCAGAACTATTGAACATTTTTGATCATATATGATTCATAAAATTCTTAGAAGTTAATAACATTCTTTTAAAATTGTGGCTGTAGCGTTAAGATGATGATTCTTCATGACTAGCTCATAATAATGTAACCATTTATTTGTTTCTGTTGTTTTTAGCGATTATGGATTTAACCACTTCTTCCCAGAGCTTGCACTTTGTAGACGGTCCCTTGGCAGCAGTCTTACTGCTCTCTTGCTGTTTAATTCTCATTAAAAATAATACAAATAATCTTTTTTTTTTTTTTTTAATCGCTTATGTAGGTTGTTGTTTTCGTAGGTCGTTGTTTGTCTTGCTGACGTTGCTGAACTGTTTTGGTGCGTCTCCTGCTCTGTTTTCTGCAGCAATGAAATGTTGTCACCAGTTTATGATATGAAGACTTCTATTAGAATATTTATCTGTATTAATAAGCTTGAAATATGTTGATCATAATAATGAGAATAAAATAAATATTCAATCCCTGATCGAAATGTAACATTGATTTCGATTGAGTCGTAAACTATGTGATCGGGCCCAATATCTGATGTGATGGGATCAGGTCATCCCTAACTTTTTGAGTCTGTGAGAGTATGACATTCACTTTAACAAATCAGATTTTCTACTTAATCAGGAATCCACCAACTCACCTCCAAATGAAAATGTAACCTCTTGAGATCTGGCATCTCTGTGCATGAACATTTCATTCTGGGTCTTATTAAAACAGTAGTTAATTCTACTTCATGGAAGCAATTGTTTTCTGCGTTGTCGAATGGTTCATGCTTCCGCATTGTCCATTAATTTTTTTTTTTACAGTTTTTACTTTTTGGTTAAAAATATTCTATCTAGAATTGAAACTTGATTATAATGATTTTTGCTGCTGGTTTTTTTATTAAGTCACTATGTTTATCTATTGTAAAAAGCATTCCCAGTGGTCTTTTAATAATGATTATGCCATTTTTAGTCATAATCAAAAAGCCTGTGTTGTTTAATAAGACATATTTTCAGCAGAGCGTCTGGAGTTCATCAGAAATTCTTCTCTAAGTTGTAAGTGGAACCGCTGGCGTCTAAGTCAGCCTACATTATAATCCCCATATCCCTTTATTTACACTCTCTCCTGCTAGCGTACAACACCAAGTTAACGTTATCGTTTCAACAAATAAAAAAAAAAAAGTGCGAGCATTATCGGAGCAAACCAGCCCTACAGTGAAGAACCAGATGGCGGTTTAAATTATTGAAAATGAAGACGTTAATGGATCCATTTATCTGCATGCGAATGCATCAGACTTAGAGCGGAGAGGCAGTAGTTGCATCATAAACTTGAGCGTTTTCAAACATACGATTCTCATCTGCTTCTGATCCAATGCGATTTGAATAAAGAAATACTCAGAAATGTAGTTTTAATCTTAAATTCTTTTTATACATGTCCTCCAGTATGAGTATGTACTATTATTATCTGAGCAGTGATTTCATCTCTTTGCATCTCATAGGCGGGAAATCATTGCACAATTTCGCATCATAGTTTTTAATTGACTCCAGATGATTCGGTTTCCTGTTTGCCTCAAACGTCCAGATAATTTCATCGTTGGGATTCATTAATTAAACTTTTGGAGGGGAAGGTTCAGATGTCAAATTGTTGGATTGAAACGTCTTTATTGTGTCACAGATGTGACGTGTCTCAGTAACTCCTACCCCACGGGCCTCAACTTCTCAGTTGAGAGGTGGAGCGGTTGCTTCAGGAAAGCAATTTTTGTTTGGAAATTTTCCAGCTGTGGAGTGAACTTTGGGTGTTTTACTGCAAAGAAAACATTTCTAAAGAGGTTTTGATGGTAAACATTTTCCTTCCTTGTTTTGATTTGTTTTTCCTGGACATACTAATATCTATCATCACTATATAAACATTTATGTTGTGAAGCTGACGGTTTTTTTAGGGCATTTTTAAAGACTCATTCAGATGACAATAGTGTTTTAAACATGTTCTTGTGGCATTTTTCTGATGATTGAGGACATATATAAAGAAAAATACACTTAAAATGGCAATTTTGAGTATTTATTTACTCAAATTGTTGGGAATAAAGAGCAGGCGAATAAATCCCGATTGAAAATTAGCGTAGTTATGACAGAAAATACGCTGGGCAGGCCACAAACTCCCTGCTCTGAGCTTCCAGCAACGGGGAGGGGAAAGGGGGGTGGGATTGTACCGCCCTAACCGTCCTGCCCACAACTCAGAGGTAAATTTCTAATAAACTACTACCACTCTGCAGAAACTGTCCTGGGAAACGACAAAGGTTTTTGGCTAAAAACTGCATAATCATAATTGAAAGACCACTGGGAACGCTTTTACAATGGATCAAAGAATGACCGGAGTGGGACTTGGATATGATTCAAGGATTTGATTGGAAGTTTTAACCTTTTCAAATCATTTTACTGCTATATATAACCAATTATAGACATTTTTAAAAGACAATTGAATAAAACAAATATATTCCTCCACTAAATCTTAAATTTCGGTTAAATTTCAGCTCCAAATGTCCCCAAATCCTAAAAAACTGTAACCTATTAACTTTTTGGCACCAGATCTCATTTTAAACAGCGGAAAGTCCTCTTCATCATTGATGTGTGTTTTCTCCTGTGTGTTTGTGGGCCAGTTTTGATAAGGAAAAGGAGCCACGTAGCTGATCTGGTTTCTCCTTTCAGAAACCAGCTGTGACTCTCATCATTTCCTATATTTTTGTCTTACTTTTTTCATACACTTGTCGGCTTCATGCTCCGTCAGGTTCTCTCTTGGCTGTGTTAATGCGAATTGAGTTAAATGGAGAAAACTGATGTTAAAACACATGAGTTATCCAGATTGTGGCAGTCTTTCTTTAAAAACATACACACCTGTCATGATCTGTCATTAGTTCAAATAAATGGTTATAATTTAAGTGGCTTTAATTATGCTCAAAGCTACATGTGCTGGACTGATTTAATTCATGAAAGGGACCAGAATGTGTGCTGCACATCAGGGGATGAGTTCATTGCTCTTGGTATGTAGGCTGGGGTTGAGTGTACTGTTACTGCAGAGGCATCCAGGGGAAACTGAATGAAAGTCAACTTTCTTTGGCGAACAAAGCCAGAAAAAAAACAATTTTCTGATTAAAAAATATTTTAACAGAGTTTGGATCAATCATCACATGGCACCGCTCAACTTTTTTTTGGAAGTGATCGGATCTGTCTTTATTTTGTGAAATTGGCCCAGTTTGTTATCATATTTTTTTGTGAATCAGCAGCCCGTCAACCAAATAAATTACTTTCTGTTCCTTTTACTATCGCTCCTCCATAATACGAAGTTGAATTTCCTAAAAAAACAATGCTGCTGTACAGGCCAAGCAAGATGAAGTACAAACTCATGATCCTGTGGGGGAGCATGGCCTTCCTTAGTGACCTTGGTCCTTTTTGTTGGTCTGAGGAGCTCAGTCGTGGTGCAGCTGACATCACGCACAGAATGTTCTGGCTGCAAACAAACTTTGGCTTCCTGAAAGAGAGGAAAAAGGACTCAACACTTGGCTGCTTCACTGTGGCGCTGGATTGAAGAAAGGAGTGTTATTGATTTAAGGGACGATTACAGCGACGGATGTTAGTAAGAGCAGGTCGGACATCCCATCAGTTCTTCCACACCGGGAAGTTTGACTACATTTGGAAAGATTGGTAAAAGAAGCATATGTCCAGCTTGTTATACTTAGCGTATACTCAACAAATATTTGAGTTTTCAGAAAAGTCTGCGTTTTCCTTGAGGGCGAACAAAAATAAAGACGGTCCGCCTGCACTTCATTATTATTATGCTTGTAATGCAGCACAAAGAGAATTTATTCTGGCCTGCAGCAGTCCTGGACTGTAAGAACTATATTGTTTTTGCAATTCTCTTTGCCTAAGGCGCTGAGCAAAAATGTTGCCCCACCACATATTCAAACTCAGAAATTTGCACACGCCTAGTGCCCAGGGAAAAATAATTTGGGGCATAGTGAACAACCCCCCACCCCCAAAAAATGATGACATCACAGCGGGCAAAACTGTCTCATTAATGAATGTGGCCAAAATCTCCTATGGGGCTTTAAAACATTTAAAATCCACTTACAAAACCAAAACAAACATGTCAGGAATGTCCGAAGGAAATTTCAAAATTATTATGGGATGGTCACTGGACCAGGGGCTTGGCGGACGTTTTGTGGCAAAGTGTTAAATCTGGTAATTTTCACATTTTCCCACAATATGTTAAAAAAAAGTTCGCTTAAACAATCTTCACAAAATTTCACACACATGGTACCAGCTTTTTTACAACCAGAACGGAAGTTTTGTAGGCCTTTGACCTCAGGAAGAGACCACCGTCACCTTTAGGCCAAGTTTAACTTTCTTTCTTGGGATTTAAACCCATCACCTGTTAAATCATTGGGAAGCTACTTAGGAAAAAATGTTGGTTTTAGAAATTGCAGATTTTGAATGGCATGCAGCTTTGACCAGGGTGACTGGGGCAGAGGGGGAGAATAAGATGCGTTAGCAACTTCCCAGCCAGCGAGGCTGGGTCAAAAGCAAGGGCAGAATTTTTCTGTGAGGGAGGATTGCACAATTTAGAGAAGCTGTTGAAACATTTTGGCTACAAAACCAACTCTGCATTATGCAGAACTTACTCCTTTTGTGGTTTTCAAACCCCCTAATCTTCCATCTTCTTCCATGGCGCCATATGGATGAAGAAAATGTAGAAACATTTTTTCAAATTTGCTCAAAATCCAGCAAACCTGGGATGCTAGGAAATGCCTTTGTGCTAATGTTTACCCAACGTGTTTGTTCCAGATGATGAGAAACGTCTGGTGGAAGAAGTCTTCAACAATGCGGTGGACTGCCTCTCAGATGAGGACAAGAAACTGCCTCAGGTGACTGTTTTGACAAAACTATCCAGTAACAGCGTTTGCGAATTTCATTTCCTTTTCTCTATGAGGGGAAGAGCAGCCTGATCTGAAGAAGCTGCTAAAACTCCTACTTCTACTGCTGTTTTACTGAGTCATTTCCTTCAAATTGTTGTTATTTTGTGGTTAAACTGTTTGCAGAATCATTACCGCTGGAAATGTAATGACACGTTATCCTCATTGAGTTTCCCTCTGTGTTTTTAATGATTATGACTCTGAAAACTGTCATATTTACAGGTGGAACATGTTTTGCCGCTGCTGAAAAGAGGGATAGGTATCCATCATGGAGGTCTGCTGCCCATTCTGAAAGAAACGATAGAAATTCTTTTCTCTGAAGGTTTGCTCAAGGTAATTTCAGCTTTATGTACACAGAGCAGTTTTTGTCCCATTTTGTCCCATTCAGCAGAATGTGTATATAAATCTGTTTTCAATTGCAAGCTTGAAACTCATATTTCAAATAGAATCATTGCACACCTTCAGCATTTTTGTTTCATGAGTGGTTTTATGAGGTTATTATTAGTATTTTTCTGTATGTGGCAGCTCTTTACTAAACAATTCCAGCTTCAGTCCACTCCTTGTGATGCTCCCTAAATTTTTTTAGGTTTCCCTCAAATCCCCTTAAGCTTGTGTTGTCCTTGTAGCTGGTGCATCTTTTCCTATCACACTTTTTCCTCCCACTCAATTTTCTGTTATAACATTTTGATGCAGCACTGTGAACAAGCAGCTTTTATAGCAATAAACTTTAGTGGCTTGCCCTTTTGTTAGAGGTGTTGGTGACTGTTATCTGGACATCTGTAAAGTCAGAAGTCTTGATTGATCCATGATTGTGCACTGAGCATTGACAGTATATGAAAACTGGACTGAGTCACCCCTCCCTCCTCACATTCAAAAGAGGAAATACCTGCTGGCTAACTTTTTTAACACATTCTTGTTAATCCTTTTTTTTTTTTTTTCTCTTTAGTGCAAGCCAGATTTCGCAACAACTGTATGTAGTCTTGTGCTGAACGTTGGAAACGTTTTCTTTTAAGTGTAGGGATGTGGACTTCCAATAAGCTCACTCCTGATTGTCGAGAGTGGTTGCCATGGAAACATTGACTCAGACCAACTTTGACCAATCACTGCTTGTTGATGTCATCTGACTCCAACATGGTGATGTCCGTGTAGCTAAAAATTAGGACTGAATTGACTTCATTTGGTTGGAGCCAGGTGTAAGCCATTTTCAGTGGGTGGCGTCACACTCAGTTCTCACATATAGTCAGTGGTACTGAGCCATACTGAGACTATTTAAAGAGTGTTTGGAGTTTCTTTTTTTTAATTCATTTTCTGAGACACTGTAATTTTAGTTTGTATTTCTCTGTTAGGGACAATCTCCAAAATTCGACAGAGTATTAGGGACACCAAGAAAAAATAGAAAAAGGACAATTTACTAGTTTTTTTTCTCGTAAATGTACGACTTTGAATCTCATAAATTTACCAGTTTCTTTTCTTGTAAATTTACGAGATTTAAAGTCGAAGTGAGCGAGCCTACAGTCCAGTGAGTGAACGCCATGTATATAAGCAGACCAACTAAACTGTTAAAGCTTCTTGGATTTGAAGAGGAAAGCTGAATGCTTATAACGTTGCAAATGTTTGGAAGCTCCTTTGTTTGATCTCTGCAATATCCGTTGACGAAGCCATCAGTATCCCTGCAGCTGTCCATTTCCGTTCTTCCTCCACAAAAGACAAGATCTCAAAGCTATCTGCCTGAAAAAGCCCAATTTTCTCCATTGTCAATGTTCTAGTGCTAATGTAACAGACTATCTTTGTTGTTTTGTTTTGAAACGGGACGTTTCATTGGGGGGTATTTTTCTTCCTCTTTGGTGTTCCTCCTGTGCATGACAGTTACATGGCGTAAGGCGACGAATGGAACTCTACATTACTGACACCAAACCCCAGAGAGCCAGCCTCACTTATAAAATTTTGATTTTGAGTTATCAAAAGGTTCAAAAATTCTTGGTTTTGACACTGATCTGGAAATACAGCTTCACAAGACGCTCCCCGTCTGTTGTCTTCGACCATGGCTCAGATAAACAAACAAGTTGTTCTTTTCTCGTAAATTTGACTTTCTTTCTCATAAATTTACGAGATTTAAAATAATAAATTTACTACTTTAAAACCTGTAAATGTACAGGAAAAGTCATAAATTTAGCTTATGACTTCTAAAGTCATAAATGTATGCCTTTGTTCTTGTATTTTAACAGTTAATACGTTTTTCTTGTAAATTAATGAGTTTTAAAATCATATTTTAAAAGAAAAAAAATGTTTGTAAACTGGCCCTAATAAGGTTGTACCAAAATCACAAAAAAATAATGGCTTTTATTTTTTTTAATGACTGACCAAAAAATATAACTTTTTCACTGTGTTTTAATTTTTTTTAACTGTACCTGTAGGACTTTTTTTTTTTTAAATCGCAAAATATTTAGCTGATCATAAACCTGCTGTGTCGACGAATCGTGTCAACATGACACACCAGTCATCAACACGGCTTATTTTGCGTATGAGTGAATAATCTTCCCTCTTCCTCATTTCAGGCGCTGTTTGCCACCGAGACTTTTGCCATGGGCATCAACATGCCAGCTCGCACTGTGCTCTTCACCAGCGCTCGCAAATTTGATGGCAAGAATCACCGCTTTGTAAGAACACGCTCATTTCATCCGTATCCTTGTTAATAATTTCTCTTTCCACTTAAATCTTCTCCATAAATTTGAAATGAGGATGTGATGCGTTGTTGTTATGGAAACAATCCCATCAAGTGACAAGAAAAGCCTCCAGGCTTTTGGTAGGTCAAAATGTGGCTACATATTCTAAGTATTAGCCAAACAAACAGGCAGATGAGTGACTTCCTATAATCTAGTTATAATACTATGAATTATAAAAGTTGAATAGTCTTATTATTGTGCTTTTTTGTAATTATAAAATGTTATTTTACTGGACTAAATTTTGCCGCAGAGACAGTAACCTCATCCAGGTTCATTTGTTTGCTCCACGCCAGAGTTCATGAGCTTTTCCAGCTTCCAAAAATGGTAAAGTGCTTGATGGGGCTGAGAGATATCATTTTTTAAGTCTTTGGAATAGAAACTGAAACAAGCTGTTAAAGTGAGAGTCTTGGAAAAAGAAAACTCTCCCTGTATCTTCACAACTCTTCAAAAAAAAAGGTTAAATCTATCTAATCAGTGCTTTTATCTCAGAAGGGCTTTGGTCCGTGTGCAGTGACGCCTTTATAAGGTTCTCCAGCTCGCATGGCCACGTAAACAGCCACGTATTGTTTATAAGCGCAGCGTCTGAAGCTGTCGTCACTTGTGAAACATTACAGACTAGGAAAGGTGGGTGGGGGGGTGGGGGGGGGGGGGGGGCTTCCAGCAAGTTCATCAGAAACATCTGGTCCTCCTGTTGGAGCCAGAGCTCCACGCAGGCACTGGCTCATCAAAGCTGCTGCGCTTCACATGGAGATGTGAGCAGTGGGAAACCTGAGATGGCGAGCAAGTAATCCTGATGTTTCTGTGTCAAATAAACTGGTTGTAATGGGATTTTCATGGTTATTGGGATTGTATTTTTGGGCACATATCCTTGTCAGACAAAGAGATGCACCGATAAGTGCCAGGAGAGAAAATAAAACATATTACTTTCCTCTCAGCAATACTTGTTTTGCTTTTTCTAGATCACGTCAGGCGAGTACATCCAGATGTCTGGACGTGCTGGAAGAAGAGGAATGGACGACAGGGGGATTGTTATTTTCATGGTGGATGAGAAGATGAGTCCTGCTGTGGGAAAACAGCTACTGAAGGTGCTTTCATGGTGTCAAATGCTCTGACTCCTCATTTCAGACCTCTGTTGTGGCAATTCATGTTGTCATCATTGCTTCATGGTGAAGATCATTGGGTCTTTTGGTGCGCTGACAAAACTGATTGTCTCTGAGAAGCATTTTGTCCTTTATTTTACAACCCTGCTGCTTTAAATAAGTAGTAACATGGCTTCAGAAGGAAGTTGTTAATGTTTAGCTTTTTGAAATTTGCTTTGGACTCTGTTACTCATAAGGCAATGATTATTCAAATTTACCCTAAACATTAAGTCTGCAAGTCAAACAGCTGTTGATAATAATACCCTGTGGTGGGTGGTGTTATTACTTTATGTAGTTCATACCTGTATGCGTTCTGAGAATGGATGGAAATTTGGCTTTCTGGGAAGAGAACGGAGCGAGTTATTTGGTTTTTTTATCAATAGTGTTGTTTGTTTCATTAAAATGGTTATTTATTTCCTTTTCCTTTTACTTTTTTTCTGTGAAGATCCCAGAAAGAGATAAAAAATATATGGTTACGTGGGGCTTTCTAGAAACCCAAAAATGCTTACCTTTTGGCACACTCTTTACATACTGACCCTGGCCCCACAGCAGAGAAGAAAGCATGTTTTGTGGCCCTCACAAGAAAAAGTTTGGGAACCACTGCTTTAGAGGACAATGACAGAGCATCATCTGCATATATTCAGATTTACTTTATTGTCGCTAGTTGGAAATTGCATGAATGGAAGCTGCTTCTTCACATTCACAAACTAACACACACAAACTACAGGTTATAACTCATAGGTTAACACAGGGATAGGCAACTTCAGACTTCAAGGGCCACAATGTCTGCATGATTTCCAGATATCCAAGCCTTACTCATGACTGATTACCTGGTTCAGGTGTGTCCAGCCAGTTAGAACATGCCAGAGCATGGTATGTTGGAAAACGTGCAGGAATGTGACCCTTGAGGCCTGGAGTTGCCTATGCCTGGATTAACAGATCCTGTAGTTCCCACAATCTTTTAAATGATGGTGTATCTGTTTGCAGGGCTCAGCGGACCCTTTGAACAGCGCTTTCCATCTGACCTACAACATGGTGCTGAACCTGCTGCGAGTGGAAGAGATCAACCCAGAGTACATGCTGGAGAAGTCCTTCTACCAGTTCCAGCATTACAGGGCCCTGCCCGGTGTGGTGGAGAGTGAGTAGAGCAGATCTTCTATGGTTGAACCTGAAGGCTATGTTTACATGACAAGACTTTTAGGATTAAGTTGCTTGAGTTTTAGTATGCCCGCACAAACACAGCTGAAGTTGACCCAAAACAGAGCCTCTGGGGTGTTGTTTTTGAACAAACACACCAGTCATAGTCATCATAGCAACAGGTGACTGTATTTTCAGAAAAAAAAAATAGACCTCATCCTTTTTCTGTTTTGGCTGTACTTCTCCCCGTATGAGAAAGCAGCGGTTACACACGGTTTGCCATGACTGTGTAACACCCCCTCCCTACGCCCAGCATCACACTCAAACTTTGTCAATCCTTTCACAACAAAGTGTAATCTGGGAACTTTTATTTTCTGTTGTGAAAACACAACAAAGAAGAACAAGAAGAAAACTCCTTTAGAACCACACTCTACCGGTTCCACTGTAAAAAAATGAAGCCACTTACCACATTTTTTGTTTCTATTTCTCTAGAAATTAAGAAGTTGGAGGAGCAGTACCACACCATCGAGATCCCGAATGAAGAGAGCGTGGTCACCTACTTTAAGATCAGGCAGCAGTTAGCCAAACTGAGCAAAGAGATACAAGAGTTCATCCACAAACCCAAATACTGCCTGCCCTTCTTGCAGCCCGGACGGCTCGTGAAGGTACATTTCTACCCCCTCCACCTGTCAATCTGATGTTATTTGAATGAACACACTGACCGCTTGGCTTTGCTGGTTCAGGTTAAAAAGGACGATGCTGACTTCGGTTGGGGCGTTGTCGTAAACTTCTGCAAGAAGACAAATGTAAAGGTAAGAAAACCAGTTTTAATTGCACATTAATTCAGTTGTAATCATCTTTTGATGTTTTTTAATTGGTATTTTAATCATGCTTATGCTGTTTTTTTTTTTAGCTAAAATAAAAAAAAAAAAAAAGTTTTTTTTTTTAGGACAGTTTCTGGAGAGCGGCAGTAGTTCATTAGAAATTTGTCTCTGAGTTGTGGGCGGGACCGTTAGTTTGAAGTAAACCCCCCCCCCCTTTCCAGATGGAAGCAGGAAGCTCATGTCCCATCCAGCGTATTTTCTACATCACAAATACAATTTTTTTTTTCAAACAGCATTTTTTTCTCCTGGACCTGATTCACAGTAAACACATATCGGAAAATCTATTTTAAGCTTCATTTTCTTTATAAATGTCCCCCGTCATCAGAAAAATGACACAAGAAAATGTTAAAAACACCAAAAAGACTATTTTCATCAGAGTGGGTCTTTAATGAAACAATGCTGTGAGTAATTGATTTTTCTCACTTTAGGCCAGCACAGACACGGATCTGCTGTATGTGGTGGAAGTTTTGCTCCACTGCAGTAAGGAAAGTATGAAAAATGCTGCGACTGAAGCTGCTAAACCTGCTCCACCAGGAGAGACTGGAGAGATGCAGGTTGGTGACTCAAAGACCATTTAGATGCATCGACGATGCAGAGCTTGTAACAACTTTTTCTTTTCATCTCCAGGTGGTTCCAGTGATGCTCCATCTCCTCACATCCATCAGCTCAGTTCGTCTGTACATCCCCAAAGATCTGAGGCCCTTCGACAACAGACAGCTGATGCTCAAGTCCATACAGGTTCAAGCAGCAGCCATCAAGAATGCAAAACAAGTTCAAACTGTGAACAAAAACCCTCAGTCATCACTTCTTTTCTCATCAGGAGGTGCAGAAACGCTTTCCAGATGGAGTTCCTCTATTAGACCCCATCGATGACATGGGCATCAAGGACCCCGCGCTGAAGAAAGTCATTCAGAAGGTGGAGGCCTTTGAGCACCGCATGTACACCCACCCTCTGCACAGTGACCCCAACTTGGAGTCGGTTTACTCTCTCTGCGAGAAGAAAGCTCTGGTGAGAAACTGTTTGAGAGTTAAATGTCAGACGTCAGGAAGTCCTTCCAAATGTCAGACCTTCCTTTGATCCAGACGTACAATAGTTGCCGTTGAAATCTATTATGATGCCCTTTTTGAGCTGCTTTTAGAAAATAATTTGTTACTTTATTTTTCTCCTAAGAGATTTAATAAGAATTAAAGGTCAGAGGGTGGAAAGTTCCCTCATGAGAGCAGGTTGTTTTTCTTGAATTTTGCAGCTCAGCAAACACTTCGTTTCTATCACATTTGGCAAGAAGCTTTAGACATGAAGTCCAGCTCTTCAGCAAAAATGAGCTCTTCATGCTCAGATAGCATGGATTTCTTTTGCTTCCTTTTTAGTTTTTGGAACACTTCATAGAACCTTTTTGTGTTTCAGATCGCCACAGAGGTCCGAACGGCCAAACGAGAGCTAAAGAAGGCTCGCACCGTCCTGCAGATGGACGAGCTGAAATGCCGGAAGAGGGTTCTGCGGAGACTCGGCTTCGCCAGTCCCTCCGATGTCATCGAGATGAAGGGGCGGGTCGCCTGCGAAATCAGCAGGTAGGGAGAGAACATCCCACCTTTTTATGAGCCTCAGTTTTTTGGGGGGCCTGAGCTATTTTTAACGAGAGCGACGCAGTCTTTCCTGACCACCAGGTCTGTGTGTGAATATGTGACCACAGAGGATATGAGGCTCACCGGCTGAGAAGGACAACTATTTGTGACTTTAATTGTTTCACAGCATGACCTTTCAGAATAATGTTCAACTACGATTGTTTAAAGATCCACTCTGAACATCTTTTGAGCTATTTTAAGAGCTTTCCCAGTGGTCTTAATTATAATTATGGCATTTTTAGCCAAATTTAAAAAAACAGTCATTTTCTGGGTGCAAAGCTGATTTTTTAAAATAAAAAAAAAATCAATCTTAAGTGATTTTTTTTTTAAAATATGTCCACCATGACCACAGAAATGCTACATGAGCATGTTAAATATACCAAAAACACAAAGTTTATTGGAGTGGTCCTAAAACTTATACCACAAATATTTTATATAAGTGTTTGTTGCTGTTTTTTGACAGTAAACCTCTACTTCCACTTAAAACTATGATGTTTTAAGAAGTCAAAGATGTTTTTGAATCTTTCTAGTGGTGATGAGCTCCTCCTGACAGAGATGATGTTTAACGGACTCTTCAACGACCTGTCGGTGGAACAGGCCACCGCTCTGCTGTCCTGCTTCGTCTTCCAGGAGAATGTGAGCAAACGCACAACAACTCTCCAAGTCTCCAAATCAAACGCCTGATTCTCATTCCCACACGCCGAAGCCGGAGGGGCTTTGTTTTTGCTCCGATTTCTTCACTTGCAAAAACAGAAATCTGAGGTTTTTGGAAGTTTGTCTGGTCTTTTCAAGGCCGCAGTCCAGCAGCGTCGTTTGTTTGAGGAGGTCTTTTTCTCTGGCTCTACACCAGCTGTAATGTTTCCCTCCCTCCTCAAGTTGTCCTCAAACACCCCGTCAGTAGAAGAGAACAATGGAAAGCAGCTGCCACCTCTGCCAGAAAAGATCAGTGTGCAGCTGCCAGTAAATAGCACCAGCTGCTGCTTTTGGAAGGAGGATTTCTCATCCAATCTGTGTGGAATTTTCTCAGCCTCTTCACATCTCAATTATTTTGATTTTAACATGTTTTATCTATTACTTACTGATTTGTTGTTAAAATGGCTAAAAAGAGAAGTTCCCCCACAAAATCTAAACAGTAGAAACCTCAGTCACCTATTTACAGATGTGAGCTTCTTTCTGCTTGAAGAACGAACATTTTGCAAATTTTCAAGTAAAAAGAAAGACACTACAAGTTTGTAAGACACAAATGAGGAGCTTTCTCTTTGTTAAAGATTAATGGGAGTAAAGCAGGTGTGCTGACTCGTGAATACAGACACAGGTGTCAGGAGCAGAGAGAAGCTTTTCTGCAGAGTCGCCTTTTGTTTCTGTACTTTGTCATTTCAGGTTTAAAAATTGTATTTAAAACAAAAACTTTACCGTTAAAGAAGCAAAAAATACAAGATTTTGAACGAAGGCCATTTAAATTTAGAGCAAAAGCAACTACTAGTCAAAATGAAACCCTTTCTTGGAAACTTTTCTTTTTTAAAAGGTTTCTGCAAAGATTTTTAACTTAGAAAGCAGTTTTTTTGGCCTCTTTGTTCTCCTTTGGTTTTGCCTTTTTGTGTTGGTTCGAGGCTAAAGAGCTAAAAAAAATTACAGAACACCCTCTTACATATTAAGTTACCGAGTGGTGAGCTCGGAAGATTTAAAAAAAAAAAAATGCTCAAGTGTTTGATTTGACAGTAAAATGTATAAGGGATAATGTCTGACCTGAACTGTTCAGGCTTCCACTTCATCCATTCATTTCTGATAATCTTAAAGGGCGTGATCCCACTTTTTCCATTGGTCGCTTACTAGAGAAATACTTCTTGCTATTTTTAACGTTTAAATCGCTTTTCACAAAAAGTGTACTATTTGACACATTGTGTCGTAGTAATGGCTAGTGAGCGTGCACCGACCTCGCTCTGCAGCAGCTGGTGTATGAGAACTAACCAGCGGAGGAAACCTCATGCTAAGTGAAACAAATTATCAGAGGGAAAATTCACCTCTTACCGCTTGTTTTTGTCCAGATAATAAAACAAAAGTTTGTTTCAAAGAAACAAAAATCCATAAGTAGCTTCCTAAATCGCTTTTATTGCAAGAAATATCCATAAACTGTAATCATTACATGTGTATCAACTATTTCTATCATTTTTTTATTATTATAATTATTTATCAACGCGTATTTACTCAGAAAATAAGGTAAGCAAGACAGAAAACTGACTATTTAAAATTAAAGGCGATAATTTGATAGAGAGATGAATATGTCCATCACAGAGCCATTTGAAAGACAGATCTTTTCTACTGTCTTGCTGTTGGGATAAACTGGAATAACGTACGTCCACCTATGTTGCGAGCGTTTGTTGCTACTGTTACCAACTGACGTTTAGGCTAGTGCAGTTGTAAAGAACATTCAGCTTATGTGATCTGAACTTTTTTTCAGCTGTGCATATTAAAAACTTGCTATGAAGAAAAAAATATAATGAAAAAAACCGTCATGCGAACACTACAAATAAAATGTATGAATTTAAAGAGTTAGTTTTTTTTACTTTTGTCTGCAGCTGTCTTTTTTTTAATCTTCAGAAAGGATTTTGCTAATCCCAGAAAAATCGCAGCTTAACGTATTTGTCTTTCAGGCCAGCGAGATGCCCAAGCTGACCGAGCAGCTGGCCGCGCCACTCAGACAGATGCAGGTGAGACGACGGGAAACCTTTGTTCCTGTTCGCTTTCAATCACCTAAATGCCGCCGCCACTGCTCTCACTTTTCAGGAGTGCGCGAAGCGCATCGCTAAAGTGTCAGCAGACGCCAAGCTGGAGGTGGACGAGGAGACTTATCTGAGCCAGTTCAAATCCCACCTGATGGACGTGGTCTTTGCCTGGGCCAACGGGGCCACCTTCTCTCAGATCTGCAAAATGACTGACGTCTTTGAAGGTTCGATACAGAAACAAGTGGCTGAGTGTGAAATGACATGGTGCTCATTAATAAAGGAGGTCTTAAGCACATTAGGAAAAGAGAAGTAAGCATTAAATCATAAAAATCTGCTATCTTAGGAGGCCAATAGGAGCTAAAAGCCCCCTGAAATAACTCAGAAGAAGAAATCTAAGTCAAGGCTGAGCCTTCCATAATTTGAAATGCTCAATCACCTCTGGTTCTTGAGTGGACGAGAGGATTAACAACTAAAAACTGACTTTAAGATCTAAGTGAAGGGCTGTAAAACTCTGAAAGCTCAGATGAAACCTGAGCCTGGCCATGCAAAGCTCTGAAAGGAAGATCTACAAATGACTGGTCATTTTCAGACATTTAGACACCACAGATCTCCACTTGAAAGAAAATCACTGCAACTTCTAATGTAATAAAGCTGTAGACTAAATACACAAGTCCAAGATGACGGAACGAGTTTCTGAAAATCTGACTGAAGCTGTTTATCATGCAGGAAGCATCATCCGCTGCATGCGCCGTTTAGAGGAAGTGCTGCGACAGATGTGCTCAGCAGCCAAAGCCATCGGTAACACAGAACTGGAGAACAAGTTTGCAGAAGGTGAGAAGCTTGAAGATATTATAGTAAACTTTATCAGTTTCACGGAAAGCATATCTAATCAGAAATTGGCTCAAAGTTCAGTAATGCTGCTTCAAATCTAGTTTTATGATTACTTCCTGATTGAGGAGGATAAATGAGTCCTTTCTGGAAAATTAATGATCATGTTAAGGAGCCAAATAAAGAAACAAGAGCTTTAGCTCATGTATTCATGATGACGCGAGCTTTTGGCCACATTTTATCTTCCAAAGGTTGTATCCTTTTAGACCCACTCTGATGATAATAAGTCTTTTTAGTTTGTTTAACATGTTCTTGTGGCATTTTTCTGAAGAGGGAGGACAAATATTAAGAAAATTAAGCTCAAAAATGCATTTTTTAGTATTTTTTTTAATTCAAATTTGTAGACGATAATATGCTGTTGGAAAAAAAAATCATAGAAAATACGCTGGGTGGGCCACAAGCTTCCTGCACTGACAGTCCTTTTAAGATGGATCAATACATGATTGGAGTGGGACTTTAAATGTTCATGAGCTGCTGCAATCCAGGACTGTTAAGTTCAGGTTTTTAAGGTGGATTGACATGTTAAAAAATCTACCAGTTTTTTTGGGTAAGTAACCATTTTCAGTCCTTGACATCTGAACAAACAAACAAAAACTCATTGAGCTTAAAATGTTTACATTTAAAAAACTAAATCTAATATTTTAAAACTGTTTGACTGTTTCCTTCATTTTGTGGTTTTCTGTCTGTGCAGGTATAACGAAGATAAAGAGAGACATTGTCTTTGCGGCTAGTCTCTATTTATAGTGACTTTCATTCACACCATCTGAAAAGTTTTATACGTACACTTCTCTACAACATCAAACCTGAACCGAGGTGTGCCATTGAGCTTATTCTTTACTGGAAGCTCTTTGTTTTGATAAGATTTTCCTTTTTATTATTATTATTATTTTTTGCTGGCATGAGCAAACCGGAGCAAATCATCACAGAACAAGAAAGGGTTTCACTGTTCACAATAATAAGTAATATGGCTTTATTTTTCCTGTTTAGACATGTAACATGTTGTTTTTTTCAATAAATGTCTGTATGGTGATTAGCATACAGATGATACAAAAGCATGTCTGTCTGCATTTAATACACAGGGAGCTTTAATAGCAGCCACAGCA
Organism: Adrianichthys oophorus; assembly: GCA_036245035.1. Lineage (NCBI taxonomy): Eukaryota > Metazoa > Chordata > Actinopteri > Beloniformes > Adrianichthyidae > Adrianichthys > Adrianichthys oophorus. Next base: position 8,783,398 of record BSAI01000108.1, read on the forward strand.
GTCCAGCAAAAAGGCATGATGGGACTCTAATTGACATTCTGTTTCACAGCTGTCTTACTGCAACATCAGGTAAAACAGCTGGGGGGTGGAACAACAGTGGCCCAGAGATGGTGCTTCCAGATGTGCCTGTCCCACCCTCTGATCTGGGATCAGCTTTTAACTTCCAGAGAGAACGTTCCCATCTTTAGCCCTCTGATTTGCTTCGACCTTAAAGCGGAAGCATTCCAGACTCCTCTGGAGGCTCCGAGCTGACCTCAGATCAGATCCTCGAGCGCACCGACCCCAGGGAGGAGGAAGCAGGGTTACATTCACAGGTTTTCTAACCGTCTTCTTGGCCAGTAGTGGTCAGACCCTTTAGTGTGCACATGCAGGAAAGCCCTGCCCACTCTGCCTCTGCAGATCATGCTAAATGATTCTCTTCTAAAATCAAGAGAGTGTCAGTCCCTTCGGTGTTGCTCTCTCTGTGGAAAAGTGCTGGAGGAGTGGGCAGATCTTTATCTGAACTCTTAGCAGGGCATTTGTGGTTCCTGGAGTTCCTTTAGTCAAGCTTATGTTTGAGTCTGATGGGTTGAACAGGAAGTTCATGCTGGGTTTTGCGTAAGATTAAAGGCTTGAAAGCTTGAACTTTACAGTAGAAGTCCTCTGCTCCTCCTTTAGCTTAGTTGGGACTCTCAAAGTGGTTTCCGCTGGTGGGCGTTTCCTGCAGGGTGCTGTGAGGAATCTCCGCCTCCTTACTGGACTCTGGACGCACTTTGAAGAAGTCTGAGACAAAGAAAGCCTGCAGGAGACGCAAAGCAAGCTTGTATTTCTTAAAGAAGACAAAAACAAACATTCTGACGCGATGAAAAGGTTAGCTGAGCTCTCACCACCAGCAGAGCCATCAGCGCCCCCTGCAAGAGTCCGGTCAGCACGTCGCTCCAGTGGTGTTTGTAATCGGACACCCTCGACAGTCCCGTGTACACGGAGGCAGCGATGAGAAAGAACTGCAGGGTTGGTCTCAGCAGCCGCGCCCACTGAACCTGGAGCCGAGCCTGCAGGTAAAGCTGAGGAACAATCCATGAAATTAATAATCTGCAAGATGATTCAATCTCCACATTTAGAGTACAAACCAGGAAACAAACTCCACTTTTCCCCCCACGCTATCATCTCTTTTCTTCCTGCTGCTCCAGTTATGACATAAATCCTTTCATGTAAATAAGAGGGTTTGTCATTTCTGAGCACAGCAGAGTGAAGATAAGGGCTTGCTGCCAGACCTTTGTCCCTCTGTCTGTCTATAGCCGCTCCTATGGAATGAACCAGCAGCTTATGTTTCTCAGAGCGCTGCAGTAAAAGAGCAGTGATTACTGATCTGACTTCAGTGATGAAGTACAGCTGCTCACAGGTGATGTTGCACCTTCTGCTCTAAACTACCGTAACATAAAATAAAAGGTCAGAACCCACAGACTGGTTTGTCCTGTTTCTAGTAATTTACACCAAACTAAGCAGTCTCTTTAACTGTCAGTGTTGCATAACAACTAGTCAAGAGTGAATGGAAGTCAGCTGGTTGGAGGAACTTACAGCCAGAAACAGCATGCAATACATGGAGAAGGAGGAGTGCCCTGAGTAGAAGGACAACCTGCAATACAAAGAACAAGCATCAGGGTAATGTTTACAGCAACACAACAGGGCAGCAGCTCCCATGAGCAATCTGAAACATTCCAGCCTGCAGGTACAATCAAAACGAACCAATTTCAGCTCCAACTGTTAATATTTACTGGACTAAACGTGGCAGAAAGCTCTTGGATCAATGAACTCCTGCCACTTTGCAGAAATCATGTCATAGACAACAACACTTTTTTTATTTTTTCTATTTGGGGTAAAAGCAGCATAATCATAATTAAAAGATCACGAGGAACGCTTTTAGAATAAATCAAAAGTCGGAGTGGGACTTTAATATAAGAATAAACTAATTCAGTAAGATGGAAATAGTTTAAGACAATAAATCTTAAATATCTAGTCATTTGATCTGAAAAATGTCTTATTTTTAAGCAAAATCTCAAAGAAGTGTTCTTTTACTTTAAACAATATTTCTAAATGGAAGTTATATTAGTGATGGTGAGTAGTCTTATTTAAAGAAAAAAACTTGCTTGATTTAGGAAAACTAGGAAGTCTTATTCGACAGAACTTACTGATAATTTTTCTTAAAATATGTAATTCTAGTCTTACTTTAAGGTGATAAAGAAATAAGGGTACCGTAGTAGGACTGATTTAGTGCCTAAAACAGGATACATTTGAGCAGAAAAGTGTCTAAATATATCTATTTTAAAGAATTAAAACTATTCTTGAGCAATAAACCCTTAGCAGTTCTTCAGTTCTTTCCTAGAAGTTGTATTGAAGTGTAATGCAATCATGTTCCAGAGATGAAACAATGTGAGCAATGTGGAAACAAATGAATGGTTTAATCAAGCCTAATATAAGTAATTCATATGAGCTAACTCTTGATGGGAAAACCATAACCCACCCTGTCCAAGTTGATAATGCTTTTGACAAAATTTTCATTGATTCTGTTCAAGACCTTGCCTCTAAATTTCCAGATGACAAGCTTGATTATAACAACATTGGCATCAAGTAACAGTTCCTTCTATCGGAGAAGTAGATCAACTAGGGTTGATAAAAGCCATACAAGACGTTAATGCTACTTTCTCTAAGGAGATATATATACCATAGACACGATATTGATTAAGAAATAAATATGTCTTCAGCCAGCCATTGACTTGTATTATAAAGGTTTCTATCAAAACTGGAAAATTTCTTGGAAAAAAACATGAGTCAAACCTATCTATAAGTCCTGAAGTACCACAGACATCAGTAACTATTGACCAATTAATCTAGTTCCGGCGATGTCAAAATAGTCCTACTTAAATGAGTGTGTGTCCTGACATGGGCCCTCAGATGTATGCTGACGACACTGCAGTTTATGTGTCTGCTAAAACCCCTGATGCTATCAGCAGTATTCTGACGAAAAAACTTCAGAAAGTTTCCGCTTGGTTGACTAGCTCCTCTTAATTTAAAGAAAAGGAAATCTCTTTATCACTATTGTGTTTTAAGTATTTTAAGGTTTAAAATTGTATTAATTTTATCTACTTTAGCCATTTAAAGCTGTTTTTTAACATTTGACTGGACTTGCACATCAGCTGCTCTCTAAATTTGTTAATAGACTAGAAACTTCCTGATCAACGAGAGCAACTACAAGTGAAGACTGTAAAGTTCTGTTTCGTAGAACATCTTTTGCTCAGAATGCTTTTTCAGTGAAAGGGGCCAATCTGTGGAACAGTCTTACTAGTAATAAACAATGTTTAAGAAAACTGTCCATACTTAAAAAACAAACTAAATCTGGGTTTATATAGCATCAGCAGTACACCCACGCTGCATAAAATATCCCGTGTTCACATGAAGCATGTAAATGAGTACATTGTAAAGTCATTTTTTATTTTTTATGGCTGTATTCTCTTTTTATTGATCTTTTATAATTTCTGTACAAGTGTCACTAGGGACTGGTGCTGCAAATTAGCCATGGCTATAAACACTGTTGCAGACATCAGATTGTTTTAATGTAATGATCTTCTTTTTTTGTATTTGTCCCCATCAAATAAAATTAGAAAGGAAGAAGCAAGGCAGGACGCCCTAACCTCACTCTCCTCCTGCAGTACTTCACTGGGTCTATTAGTAGGGCATACCACACACACACACACACACACGGAGCAGATAGAAATATAATAAGCCCTGACATTAATCCTAAAAGCTTAGTTATCTGCCTTCAAAGCCAGACTCCTCTCAGACAGCTGAGAAATGTTTGCTGCCTGACTCCATTAGAAAAAGCAGATAGTATGGCTCCAGAAAAACACCAGCAACTCACCGCGCCCTTCTAAATGTAGAGTGGACGAAGAATAAGAATAAACTTATTTAAAGAGAATCTATGGGTCTGACAATACGGGGCAAAGCTGAACAAGACGCCGTTCACACCCTTTATAATAAACGCCAACTCTGTTTTCCTCTGTGATTGTGCCAGTTCCAGAATGAGAAAAGGAAATCCTCTCCTCCCGTCATACTTCCCTCTGCTCTGCGCAGATAACTGACCGCAATGAAAACAAGCTGTGCATTCCTGCATTATTGCTCAGCTCTAATATCTCCGCTCGTGTGTGCTGGAACTGCTCCTCCACCATTTCCTAAAAAAATCAAAATAAACACCCAAATCCTTCCATCACTTTTCACCTCCAAACTTTCATAATGACGCGTCACGTTTTATTCAATTCTTTCAAAAAACGGAAAATCCCCTGTTTGTTCAGGTGGAACATAGAGAAAATCCTAAACTGTGAAATTGAAAGAGTTCAGTTCAAACCTCTGGTCTGTCATGAGACCATTCCTAAACATTCAGCTATATTTAGAAACGCTCCGACTCGTGTATGTCACAAGAAAAATCCACTTTGGGAACAAAGAGTATGGAAGTCGCAGCTGCTGTGAAAAGTTAACTTCACCCCTTAGTAATCCATGGACGAAAAACAATTTGCTGCACAACAATAGATGTTTCATGTTGCAGAGGGGGACTATAAAGTTGTGCAATCTAACTTATAACTAAGCCATTCATTCACCCATCTGAAATGATAAAGAATCCACTCCTGCAGTTAAGAGAAAAAGAAGTTTCTTGGACATTGACTTTTGTCAAGCTTCCCAGGAAGTAGGGCAGTCTTGGTGGTGGAGCTGGTGTTGCCTGAGCAGGTGAAGTTCTCTGCAAAATGAACACTGAGGAGATTGGTGCTCTCGATGATCAACGGAAAGTGGAGATGGTCATTTTTTGCTCCGCTGAAATCAACCACTATCTCTTGTCTTGTTGACGTTCAGAACCAGGTTGTTGACCCGGGTGCTAGCTGATAAGACCCACCATGGTCATGTTGTAATTGGGTCAACAAGGTGAACAACAGCGGACTGAGTACACAGCCCTGTGGAGCTCCAGAGCTCAGGGTGGTGCTGGATGTTTCTGATCTAGATAGACTGATAGACTTTTGGAAGGCCAATTGTTTCAGTTTCCTGTGTTTGTTTATCAAGTTCTTTTTGCAGCGACTGGCCCAAAAAGACCCAACGGTTCCCCATGATAGACATAAACTAACTCAGTTTGTTTATTTGTACAAGTCTCTTGCCCTAATATAAACTTTATTTTGAAAGGTCATTAACACGATGACCTGCCTGGATGTCGGCCACGAAAAAACCTAACAACTGTCCTTCAAAAACCTTAAGAATGACTGTTGAAATGTTACAATGTTGACACATACCTGCCCTCATTGATCATTTTGGTGTCACCGGTGCAAGTGAAGGTTTCAATATAAACCCCCAGGGAGCAGTTGATGTTCGTCCAGTTGGGTTTGCACACAGCCAGGAAGTGAGGCCTGAGCCGGCCGATGGAGTATTTGGCGATGTCTGTCAGAGACTGACTCATGGCGGCCCCAAAGAGGAAGGTACCGACGGTTTTGTAAACACGGGCAATATAGCTGCCAAAGGAGGACTTGGATTTGAGGCGGTTCAGGTAAACCAGAAGGCACTCGCCAATGATCATCTGCAGGAGGAGAAAAAAAATGGCTTTAACAGCTAAAAATGGAAAAAAGCAGCTCAAGAAAACCAGAGTCCAAATCAAGAAAACTTAATCTAAAATTTAAAAGAAGAATACTTTTGGGAATAATTAGGAGACAGGAGACCACACAAATAAATAAATACCAGAGTTCAGAGTAACAGATTTGACTGAATAATTCTCATATTTTTTTCCAAAGCAAATTTTACTAAACAATAAGAACGTTTTCCAGAAAATAGCACTTTAATCTAAACTAAAACCTCATCAAAGTCTTTGTATTAAAACAAGCAGTTTGCAGGTCCATAAGAAATTACATTAAATGCCTGTTTGTTTTTCAAAATAAAAGTCAAACGATTTTTTTTTTTCTTTGGCCGTTTACTAATTGCCAAATTACGCAGTTTCACTGGAGAAACTTAATAATATTTAATAAAGTAAACATTTTTTACTTTTTGCCCCACCATTTTCTAAGTTGTCCATAAGAAGGATGTCCACTTAAAGCTTAAAATAACAACCATATTGTTTTTTTTTTCATCTGTGCATTAACTTTCACTTCTCTATTAAAGTAAAAACCTTCCTGCTCATGCAGACGAGTTTCCATCTTCTGACCACAGCAAATAAAAGAATTTCCTCATGCTGATCTGGTGATTCGCTCTATGAAAGATTCAATGTTCTTGTTTTAACAGAAAAAGTCAAGAATCAATTAGTTTTTGAACTTTAAATTCAGTCGCTGTAGAGTTAGTATGAGGAAAACTGTTACTGACATCTTTTCTAGGAAAAAGTCCATTCTTTTGGGATTCAAGTGGCTGAACTTTCCCCTGGTCTGCTTTGAGGAGCTTCACATCTGCCGTGTTTACAGTCTCTCGGTGAGCTGTTGCTGCAGCTGCACAATCATTTAAGGCAGAGAAGCTTCCAAGGGTAAACTACTTTTACTTTGAAACATCAGGAAAAAAGGACTGCTCGAAAGTTATCAACAGAAAACATGCACACAGGGTTAGAAATGAAAATACTTCACAACAAATGAACAAAAAGGTGAGAAAGGCTAAATCTGAAAAGTAGGAAGAATGATTGATTGAAAATACAGAAGTAGTAAACAGAACAACCCAAAACGGTTATCAAAAACCAGATGCACTTACAATGAGAATTGTGACGGGAATCATAACGGCTCCTAATAACTGATAGGAAATGGTGTCCTCTTTAAACGGGTACTTGATAGTATCGTCATTACAGTAAAAGCCCCGGTGAAAAGGCTTGTGCCTCAAATTGAGTATTGCAAACGGGAGTCCAACTAGTGGGGAAGCAACGAGAGAGAAAGAACATAACAGGTTAGCAAAGAACAAGACATCTTCCCATCATGCATTAGTTGTGTGCCTAAGAAAAGGAGAAACCTGCAGCCAGGTGAGAGGGGAAAAAAAAAAACCAAAACCCCGCTGCGTCCTCTGAAGGTGTTCTGGTCGGCTTTCAGGAAGAGCAGCGGCGTTAATGTGGACGGTGATCTGTTAAATGTAGGTTAGAAGTGGCAGCAGAAGACATTTCGGAGGAACGAAACTGAGAATAAAAGTGTTATAGTGTTCTTCAAGCTCTGTCCTGGCATCACATTTCTGCAAACCAACTTGAATTATTCATCCATCTGTTCAGATGACTCCTCTGCTGCTGACATGACTCAGCTCCAAATTCCTGCACTGTCATTCCCAGAGCCCATTAAAGATATTTCCTGTTAAAACTCCGGTTAAGGGGATGAAAACAGAAGTGTTGTTATTTGAAATGCCACATATATCACTAACTGAAGAGTTGAAGCTCTGACACCACAAAAGCAACCCGACAGTGGTCCCACACAGGAAACGTTTCAGCTTTTCAGTTCCACAGCAGCTGGTCTGAAGAAAATGCAGGTGAAACAGCAGCTTCTGAAAAGTTAATGAAAAGCTCTAAGAACCCTGGAGTGAAGGTCAGTGATTCTACCATCAGACTTGTTAGTAGTTTGGTTTCGTTGGGTAGACGACCGAAATGAATATTTAAGGGTTTTTATCGGATTACTAACTCTAAACTTAGAGGAACCCGTTCGGTTGTGGAATCTGTTGTTTTAAGTGGACATCCTCCAACTCTGAAGCTCTGGATCTCCTGGTTGCTTATCAGCCCCAAAAGACCTTTCTCACAGTGAATATTTTGGCTTGCCAGCGAAGGAGGAGGGATGAGTTTCTCTGATAACAAATGTTTTGAACGTTTTTCCATGAAGGTGTGGTCGTGAACCCACACGAATCATTATGCCTGCATCTAACAAGTCCTGCGCTGCCTGAACAGGGCGCTGAGCGTGCTACTTACGCAGGTAATGGGGAGGACGAAGCCCACAGTGTAGAGCACCGTGGAGGTGACTGTGCTTTCGTGGAAGGGGTACCTGATGCTGTCATCGCTACAGAAAAAGCCCACCTGATAAGGGCGGATCTTACCCAGGTTAAAGACTGCCAGAGGCAGACCTCCTGTGGAGGAAAAGATCGGGCGAGGTTAACCACTGGAAGAGCGCGGAGATGCAGAGAGAACACAAAGCAACATGATGGAATATGGGATTTCAGAAACGGGCTTCTGAGGGGGAGGACAGAAAAGCAGAAACAAGTGCATTCAAAGACCCATTCCAACCATTTTTTGATCTATCTTTTTTAATTATGATTACACCGTTTTTCGCCACAATCCACAAAATCGGCCATAATTTCTGCTGAGCCGCAGTAGTTCATTAGAAATTCCGTTCTGAGTTGCGGGCAAATTTCTAGCTGGCGCAGAGCAACCCCGCCCCCTGTCCCTCCCCATTGTGGAGCGGATATATGGATCTTATCGCCCACCCAGCGTCATTTCTACGTCACAAATACACTCTTTTTCAAACAGAATTTTTGAAATCTGCTCCTAATTCACAACGATTTGGATAAAAAGATACTCAGTAATCCAAATTTAAGCTTCATTTTCTTTTATATTTCTACTTTATTGTTTTATAAAAGCAGAACAATAAACTAAATCAGCCAAGAAATAAGACTATTTCACAAAACTGGTGGCATGAATGGTCTTCTCCTTGGTGAATTGCTGAGACAAGCTGATGTGCTAAGGATCTCCAGACAAGAGCCAAGCACTCCCTTTCCATAAAATTCCATATAGATGAGAGATTGTGCTAATTCGCTCCTGAGTTACAACAGTCCTGCAGCCACCAGGGATTCACTCATCCTTGCATTCTCCATCCAGTCATTTTAATATCATGTGTTTTTTTAAGCCCATAAAGGTTTGTGTGTTCAGTTTGATTACCAAAAAATCTGTGGAATTAAAAGGAGGAAACGTGACTCTTTTTAGTCACGCAAACAAAGTAAAACCCATGTATGTTCCTTTGAAATGCAACTATATTGTTTATTATTTTTGGAAAAACAGCATTATTTGGTATAAGAATAACACTTTAATTCAGAGCAGCAGATTCTAACAGTGGCGCATGATTTTCATTATGCAATTCGGCACAAAAATGCTATTCAAGTGGCTTAAACGTAAACAGGAAGTGTTTCAGTGTGGTGAATCTGCAGCACAAGATCCCAATCTAAATGAAATGTTAGTGCCAAGGATTAAATCTGATCAATCATAATATAAATATTGAGATTTTCAAAATAATACTTCAGTGTGTATCAGAAGAAAAGAAAACAATGGTCTAGATGCAGATGATAGTTTAGATGGTAACTGGAGCCCAAGTTCTGAGCTGATTTTCAGATCCGGTCTGAGCGACAAATGTGGCTTTGGTTGCCAGATGATGACAGTTCTGGGCTGGAGCTTCTTTAAAATACAGGTTGAGTTTAAACTGATGACACAGTTTGAGATGTTCATCATGTTATTAACAGAATCTGGACTATTATCTACAAAAATTTGGGTTGTATTTTCCAGCCAGATTACAGAAGGAATTAGATTGTGTTCACAATCTAGAATAATGAATTATGTTGTATTCCATTCCATTTCTTTTTCATTTTATCGGTAATTTAAACTCAACAAAAGGGAAATTCTTAGTGAACATGTTCCGATTTTCATATGATATTAAATGTGACTGAACAGGAAGACGTAACAACAAGAACATTAACTGGATATAGCAATATCTGCTTTAAGTGGGTCATTTAATACCATTATTTTGAAGGAAACATTTAATTATTTTACATTAAAGATGGAAAAACTTCCTTCACGTGATGGCAAACAGGATTACATGCACTCGCTCACAAATCGGCTTATAGGAAACGGCAGCAACAACCGTTTCAGGACGTACCGAGAACGAGACAGACTATGTCGAGCAGCACCAAGGGGATTCCTCTCGCCTCAAACATGTTGGCTTCTTGGTGTTGAGTCCTCTGCTGCAATAAAGCTTGGGGGTGAGGCGGGGAGAAGCTGCTACTTCCAAGTGAGTCACATTCGATGTGGAGGAACGGTGAGAAGATCAAATTAAAACGACCAAAACGGGGCGCACGCGGCCAACTACGCTCACAAAAATGTCCCGCTCCGGCTATGGTAGTGTCTCCTGGGCGTTGGTGGAAGGCTGTGTGCCGCTTCCGCTGCGGCGCTCATGATAAAACCCGAGACTGACGGTACTCTTTATAAAAGAACAACAAACGATGATGTCACGGAGGGCCGGCACTTGTTCTGAGGCCCTGCTTGTAGAAATATGAGCAGAGGAAAACGCCGAGCGGAGTCGAGAAGTTCCGAAGACGGAGCGGCGTCAGAGCTTCGTGCTGCGTCCAAGCGCTCACATAAAAGTTTGTAAATATGATGCACTTTGATTCTTTTACCAATCGGCGAAAAAAAAACGTGTTTTTAATTATATGTTATTTAATGCAGTACAATTAACGGGGGAAAAGGGAAAGCGAGTAGAAAAACAATTTATGAATGCTTCAGCTTCCCTAAATTCATTCACCACTCAGTTGTTAGCAGATTAACAAACAATAAAACATGTATAAATAGAATATTAAAACAAATATTTTACCAATTCAACTACCTAACAGTTAAAATGTAATGTAAAATAATCAACAAACAAAATCAGTCAAATCTTAACCGAGTTTCCATCTTTCAAACATTTGTTCACTTATTTAATTCATTGGTTCTTTATTAAACAACCTCAAACCAAAAAATTTAAAAATGTTTTACTCCACTCCATCTCTCATTAAAATCATGTATCTCCATAAGAAGGGAGGCGGGCTGTTCTTCTTTTACATATACTTGTTTCCGTTTATTTTGCCACCAGCACCACCATCCTGTTTTAGACATAATTAAAGTTCAATAAAACACATCTGAACCCTTTCTTTATTTAGAAGACAAGTGAGCTTTTTAAATAATTTGTAAAAGACTGTAATCAAATCCAAAAACTATAAGTTATTTTAGTTGCTTGATTAAAAATAAAAATAATCACAAAGAGGAGTTTCGGTGGTTGATTTGATATTTTTGCATTAAATAACTGTACAATATGACATGAACTTAACTAAGAAGAACAAAGAGATGAGAAAGTGATTGATCTGAGCTGTCTACACCCCCCCTCCAGGACCAGAAAAACTTCCAGAATATATGCCTGTCAGCTAAAAGAGTAACTACATACTTTTGAAATGCACGGTCAATTTGGCAGCACCTACAAATTAGAAGGAATGTAGCTGATAGTTGTAGCTTTTCCATGTGGTTTTTTGCAACTATATACTTATAATTACAGAAAAATCCTTTTGCTATTATAAAGTAATACGTTAGAGTGAGTCTCTAAACACAATTCCTGGATAAGATTGTTGGTTTGGCCTTGCTCTGAGGACAATGGCGGCTTACATGGAACTGTGTTTACTATCCTAGTTTTTACAGTTCTTGGTCTTACTGTAAATAAAAATGGCCCCCCTAAAAATGAGTAAAAAATTATTAAAATTTGAAAAAGTTCTCTAAATAAGGAAAAAAATCTGTCTATAAAGGAAAAAATGTCTTACCAAGAATTCTCATTTTGAAAAAAAAAAAGAAATTTTCTAAGAGTAAAATTAGTTTTCTTGCAAAACAGAAAAATAGCAACTTTGCAACAAAGGTCTTTTTATTTTAATATTCACTTTTTGCAGTGTGGTTTCAGGAGTTATGATCTAACATTAACATCGAATTGGGCTGTATTAGGCTGTGCATAAACGTTTCTGCAGAAAATGACTCCTCTGTTCCATGAAACTGGTTTCAAACAGAAAGAAAAGTTGCTTTATCTTTTAAAAAGGAAAAACTTTGCATTATTCAAATGGCCAGCTCAGTTGTGTTTTTTAGCTTATGTTTCTGCCACTGAACTCTTCAAGAACCGCAAGCACACAAGCTCTTGAACTCAATGTTCATATTGAAACATTTTGTGTTGAGGGGCATTTAAACACCTAGAAAGTTTACATCATTCAGAAAATGATGAAGATCACCTGCAATCTGACATGGAGCAAACAAACACTTTGCTCCACCTGAAAAGCAAGTTTCCCTGCAAATGAACCCTGATGCAGTTCAGTAACAGTGTGAATATAGAAAAACTATTCAGCAGACCAAAGCTGGCCTTAGCACTGTGTAATAGAAAGCACAAATTACAAAAAAAATGGTGTACGTCCCATTGGCAAATGTTGCATATGGAGGAGGTCGAGGTGTTTATCACTTTTTGATAGTGACTATCCAGTTTTCTTTTGTCTTTGGTCCTTTTTGTTCTGCCTGGTCAGGTAATTTTACTATCAAATGAAGAGCTGCCATATTCATTCATTTTCCAATCCGCTTTATCCCTTTCGGGGTCACGGGAGCCTAACCCGGCTACTCATGGGCGAAGGCAGGGTACACCCCTGGACTGGTCGCCAGTCTGTCGCAGGGGCCACAATCACACACACTCACATTCACACCCACGGACAATTTAGAGTAACCAATTAACCTATGAAGCATTCTTTTGGACGGTGGGAGGAAGCCGGAGTACCTGGAGAAAACCCACGCATGCACGGGGAGAACATGCAAACTCCACACAGAAAGGCCCCCCAGCCAGGACTCGAACCGGCAACCTTCTTGCTGTGAGGCAGGAGCGCTAACCACTGCGCCACCGTGCAGCCCGAGCTGCCATATTTGCATCCCTAATATGCAGTTTGGTGCGTTCACAGCAAACCGAACGACCAAACAGAAAAAACCCTAATTTTTTATTATTATTTGTCTCTATAAGTCTTTAAAAATGTTAATGATGTATTTTTTTCTATTTACACGACAAAAATAAAACATTTTTGCAACAATCACTTGAGTGCTTAACCTTCAGGACTACATTTAAATTATTCATTTATGTGCTAGAAGTTCTGTCTTCTTGATATCCAAATGGAAAGGATAGCTAGATGGCTTTCTGCATAAATAAAAAATAGTGTTCTGATTTGCAACACGCCAACATTTCTTTAAAATCTGTGCTTTCAAAAGCCAAACAAACTTATGAGTAAAGCAGTGAGTCATAGATAATCAAAAGGCTAAATTATATATATGATTGTATTTATGTATAATTTATATTATGTGATGCTGATTATTTGAGCCAACCACAAAATATTGAAGCTTAATAGAATTGAAAATGAAAGTTTATTAATAACCAATTTCTTTCTTCTTTGTTTTCAGTTATTTTCTTCAAAATATGTTATCTTGTCTTTTTAGTGAAACATTTTGTACTTGAACAAACAGGTGTTAGGCAATGAGAAAATGCTTAAAATCACAAATTACCAAAACAGAGAAGTTTTTTTTTTTTTTGGTAGTAAAAAAAAATTGTATTGCAGTTGCAAAAATCGAACATATCAATAATTTGTCTTTTTATAGGTCATTAAAAAAACAAAAAAAATGTTTATTTGTTTTAAAATGGTGAATTATTTCTACTGGAAAAACATAAAACTATTTTTTTTAAGTTTTATTTAGACATAAACTGATTTTTTTTAAAGATATTTGTTTTATAATTGTAATGCTACTTGTTTGTGATGGTTTTCCTTTTCTTTCAATGGTTTCACCTAAATCTGTAAATATCCTGTATCATTTGATTTATCACTGAACAACACATATAAAAAATAATCCAGTTTAACATAAGATTATGTTTTCTAATGAGCTTAACTGATACCTTCTGGTTGGATGCTTGCTGATACTTTTGAGAAAGTATTTACAATGCACAAAATGTTTATTTAGCTCATTTACATACAGTAAAAACAACAACTTGACAAATACAAAGAAAAGTTTTGGACTTTTGCATTAAAGAGTTCATGGAAAAAAATAAAAACTTGAATTAAACAATGTTTTAAAAAAAACTTTCAGTCATTAAAAAAAAAACAGATTAATTTTTAATGTGCCCCTGCGACAGACTGGCGACCAGTCCAGGGGTGTACCCTGCCTTCGCCCATGAGTAGCCGGGTTAGGCTCCGGCAACCCCGTGACCCCGAAAGGGATAAAGCGGATTGGAATATGAATTAATGAATGAATTTTAAATGTTAGAAAACATTAAAAACGGGAGGAATTCAACAATAAAATAAAACTGCTGACAGTCTTCTAAGTAACATTTTAAATTGACAGCTCACTTATTAGGAGAAAATACTTATTTTTATTGCACAGAAGATATTTTAGCATATATTTTGCCAAGTCACACATATAAAAATAAACCTTTAAGGTCTAGTTCTGACTTATGTCATCGTCGATAATGTCAAACATTTTGTTCATATTACCCCATGGGTCCATAACAAAAAAATGTGCCAAAAACATAAAACTATTCTGCCTGTTCATGCTTTTGCTCTGAAATTAAACATTTTTACAACAAAACCTTAACCCCTTGATGCCTGAATTTCTTTCCAGCCATGAAAAAAAAAGAATTCACTTATGTTTTTGCAATGTATGTATTTATGTAATTTTGGAGCTTAAGTGGTTTCTTGCATATTTGTATCAATAGGCCTCAAGGGGTTAAAACACAAAAAGAGGAAAGATAATTTTACTGTCAAATATCATAAAACGATTTCTTTTTCATATGACTGCTCTCTCGATAGTTTTCACAGAAAGTGAAAATGCTGATAGTTCAGTTGAGACTTTACGACTTTTGTCAGATGAAAATAAAATAAATGTAAAAATAAATAAAGAATAAAATGGTGTTGGCTTAGGCATAATGCGATAAAACACCCACAAAAATTAGGGATGCTGCAATGATTGCTCATTCACATGATGTTCACCTACAATCCACCAGGGGGCTCTGTTGCCCTAAATAAAGAAAGTTCAGGTTCTGTTGCAACACTTTCTCCATCACATAAGGCACACCATTTATGAACTGTTACAGCTGCAAATTAGGCAACACATTTTTTTTAAATCAAAAATGCCTTAATTTAATTAATTACAGGAACATCGGCTGAGTTGTGGTTGTTTAGATGATCTCAAAAGTAAAGTCTTCATCTTCTGATTTCCTGCTGCAGATGCAATTGAATTTATCACATTGTTTTTATACAGGATGCAGTCCTTAAAAACCCCATCCTCCTCCAGTCTTTAGGTCTTTTAGGGGTTTGGCTGCTGCTTCTGCTTACGGAGATGAGCTTCGATCTCTTGCCTGAAGAAGAGCATCCCCAGCTGGCCGTGGGAGGCCTCGTTCATGGCTTTGGACTGCATGCACATGCGGTACTGGTCGGGCGGGAGCTCATCATCACAGTGCTTCTCGTGCCACAGGTGGAACAAGCCCCGCGATGGGGCTCTAACCACCAGAAGGTTGCTGTGCAGGTACTTCCTGTAAAGGTGGACGTCTTCGCCGCCCCAGCCTTTGATGTCAATGTCGAAACCTCCTGACAGAACAGAGGAAAACACAGGATTTGAAACCACTTGGCACAAACTCTTTACTGCAGCGTTTACACTGTTGAGTCCACCACGCTAGCCAGCCCCCTGGCCGACACTCATCAGTAATCATTCCAGCCTCACTTAGGAGGCAAACTAAACTGATGTAAATCAGTCTGGAGAGCAAATCTTCCTCGCTCTGTGGGCAGATGGAGAGGACAGGGAGATGCTAATATGTGCTGCTGCTGCTCAGAATTGTTTCGTGCAGAGTAATATAATAAAACCTCCTCTCTGATATGAAAAGTAATTTGATAGGGAGCCATTTGAGGCCTGATGTTTTCCATACTCATTAAGCTACGACACAATTAGCACAGCAGTGAGCATATTTTACTGCAATTCAGGAAGCCCGTTTTGAAGGGTTATGTAACATTTCTACACAGATAATTAACCCACAGGAGCCACTATTTATGATTCTCTGCATTAATAAAACAGTACATATTACTGCAGTGCATATGTGAATGAGGGGCTGTTGCTGCTCTGGAAATACACCTATGTTGATGAAGTCGGATCGATACTGGCAAGTCATGCCGAATCCAAAGTCCCTCCAGAACCCGGTGTCTTTCTTGATCACCTGGGAAAAGAACAAAGTGGTGTTGAATTCACAGAGACGCTCGCTCAAAAAAAAAAATACAAAAAAAAAGGCGGGACATGAAGGAAGATAGAACTGTTGTGATACCAGCTGTTGCTCCACAGTTGGGATGTGATCTGGACCTCCGTAGATCAGAGACGGGTTGTACTGGCTGAACAAGACTGGGTAGAAGACCTTTTTACCTGCAGAGACGGCAGTGTCACATTACCCCGGGATGGGGGGAGTATGTGTAGTGGCTGCTGTACCATTAACTTCAGCTGATTATCTGTCACAAATCCAATAAAGTTCAAACCAACAACGACGGCGCGCTTCCCTTTTGTTTCAGTGGAGACAGTTTAAAGACACTTTCTGCTCTTGATTTGGCTGAATATGATGAACAATAAAGCCTTAAAGCCTTGAAATTACTATACTTTTAATGCAACTTTGCCTCCAACTTTGAGAACAAAAGCTAAATAAAATAAAGGTGGATTATTTTTAGTCTCAAGTGCAGTTATCAAGAGTGAAAAAATACTATAGAAGATCCACAAATCAGATGGTTTTGACTGTTAAAATAAACCATTTGAAATTTTACCAGATTAGAGACACAACTAGTAACAAGGCCCTAAATTTTACTTTGTGAATTGCACCTGGTTCCAGTTATTCATATTTTAAAATGGGTTTCAATCTGGAAGTAGATAAAACAGTTTAGTTCAAACTCATCTACCAGAAAAATAAAATCCCAACCCACCATTTAATGACATGAGTTAACTCTTTAACACCAGAGCTTTAGCTCCAGTTTTTGCATTATTTTGACTCACCTTTCTCTTCAACCGTTTAATAATTTAACGTAAATCCAGCGGATTCCGAAGTGAAGAAAAGCAGCTTGATATGCAACACTTTACCGTAGCAAAGTGTTTACACAGTCAACGTAAATCAACTGATACTGTCACAGATAAAAGCAGCTTTGCTGCGTTGTGCAACACGTGTTTGTCATGTATTGCAGATCAGTGCAAAGCCTATACGAAAAGTTACTTTTGTCAGCAACAGGTTCACGTTGATCGCGTATACGGTTGGAGAGAGTGGATCATTCAGGTGACATTTCTGATGTTGGAGGGGTTAAGATCATTTTTGAGTAACCCCAAAAATTACACTTACTACAGTTGGACAATTTTATAACTAATTTTTGAAGTCTTAAAAAATAAATATCAACTTTCAGTTCATTTAAAACAAGCACATCTGAACTGAAAGCTGTTTCTTCCTCTGACACCCAGAACGACAGTGTTACTGTCAAGAGTCACTAAATCTATGAGGAGTTCCTCTTCCTGAGATTCGCTGCTCATACAAGATTGTTAATCCAAACTCAAATCCATTGTTTGCTTTCCTTTCAAGCCAGGGGCCCTTCTATACTTAGACAAATATTTATTGATATTCAAAACTAGATGTTGAACAATACTTGTCTTTTTTGAGTAGTTTGTTGAGTAGAGTAAAACATAGATTTTGGTATTCTTTGGCAAAAAATCTATTGTAGTAATGACAATGTAGAAATATGCATAGGTAATATTTATAACTTAAACTTTTATTGAAGTTTTATTTATTTTTTTAACATCAAGACAAAAATATTTATTGTTACAAGTTGAAGAGAATTGTAATGAGTAAGACGTGTCGTACCTGGCTGTGTGTTGATTCGGCAAGTGTTGAGGAAATCAGCGTTGAAGTAGATGTCTACATCACAGAAGAAGAGCAGCACGTTGCCCGCCTTCCAAGCTCGGGCCCCGACGTCCAAACCGCGACCTCTGGAAAACTCTTCATCCAGCTGCAGCAACGTGTAGTTTTTAAAATTGACCTCCCTGAAGGCAAAATGCAATGTTTGTGAGAAAAGGTTTTTTCAACACATGAAAAAAAACTCTTGAAGAGTTTATTTAATTGGGTGTACGGTCTGGCGACAAAATGAATCTTCATTTGGTTCTGCTGTTCTTCTAATTTTCTTGATGAATGTTCTGCTCTTTCAGAATAGAAACTCTTGTATCGTAACAGTCGTGCATGATCTGATGAAGATGAAAAGGTGAAGCTCTTCTGAAGATGATCTGTGAATTACAAAGGCTGCAAAAATAAAAGGTGAGTTGCTGCTTTGCAAGATTAAAGAAAAACATCTGGATCCAGATGGGCGCAGCGGTGGCTTTCAAATCAACCACATAAATTCACACTGTTGGTGACTAATCCCTTACTCATGCGTCTGCCTCAGCAGAGCTGAGGTGAAGGATAGCGAGGGTAAACTGGTTCACACGTCAGAAACAAAACAAACTGGAGCAAACTTCCTGCCTTAGTCTGGGATAAAACAACACATGGGATGCAGCAGATAGATGTTTGAAGAGGAAACCAGGATGAGCACATGGAACACTTTACATCATGACTCCCACAATGCAGTGTTTCTGCTCGGTGTGTTTTTATCTGCTTTTCGTCCACACCGGCATCCTGTTTTTTTATTCTCTTTGTCTGGCTTCTATCTCCATCTCTTGGAAACACGCTTCTGAGCTACCTCAGTTCCCAATAAACAAACATCTCTGTCATTAGAAAAAGCCAAATTTTCAGTCTGAACAATAACTGTAGTGCTATATTACAAATACCTTTGCTCCCTACAAACATCAGAACACTTCCAGATACAAGAACCTGCTATATCTGCTGCTGGTTGGTCAAAATGTCAGAGCACATTGTACATGTGTGTCTGTATCTAAACAGAGTCCATCTGTTTCTGTGCTGAGATTGTCCCAGGGGAGGAGAACACTGCTGCTGCTGCTACTGACCCGTCCACAGATGGCAAAAAGCAGCTGATTTACTCTCTTCCTTAATACGGCAACAAAATAACAGAAACATGTAGAACTGATAAAGAAAACCCTACATTACTTGATATGTCCTGGATATAAACCAGATTGGAGTTATGTGTACAGCTATGGTCACACCGCCCTCAGCAACGTGTGTTCACGCGGCCACTGTCAATGAAAAGTCTATGTAAACGTGTGTGTGCGTTTCAGGCTTTTGTGCGACATTTCACACAAAGCCTCTTCCAACTGTAGGTGGCAGATACGCGCTGGCAAACAGAAAAATAAAGAAGAAGAAGAAGCAGCTTCCTCCTTGTCCAGTGTGAACAGCATTGGCATTTAAAAGTGTGCATCAAATGCCCGGTAAGAGAGTGTCAAGGTACTACTTTCTGTGTTGGGTTGATCCTCCAACTGGTAAATGACCTGTTAAAAACCCACTTTGATTGTCTTTTGATCAATTGTAAAAGCGCCCCCAGTGGTCTTTTAATTATGATTAAGTTGTTTTTAACCAAAATCATAAATCCTGTGTCCTTTTCCAGGACATTTTAGCCAGGTTTTAGCCAGATGCCAGCTCTGGTGAGGAAAACAAAGACGTACACATCACGATGCATCAGAATGGAGCAGGGAGCTTGTGGCCACCCAACGTATTTACTATATGTCACAAATACGGTCGTTCTCAAACTGCATTTTATCGTCTGTTCCTAATTCACAAAAACTTGAATAAAGAAATACTCGGAAAAGCAATTCTAAGATTAATTTATATTAATATATGCTCTCTATCGTCAGAAAAAGGCCACAAGAACAAAGAATGAACACTCAAAACCCAATTTTTCATTCACTTTCACCTAAGACCCTTGCCTCTGTTTATATCCAATTTCTAGTTTGATAATTTAATATGACTTAGATAAATAATCCATTCCTAATAAGCAAAAATCTAATAGTACTAAAAAAATACTCTATCATGCTGTATAACAAGATCCTAGTAGTTCATTGGTGAACTGCATCTGAGCTTCATTTTTAAACAGGCTTTTCATTCCTGAAGTCAAAAGATTGCTCCTTGAGGAAAAATGGTTTCTATTTTAGGGTACTGTTGTTCAAATGTGTCAGATTTTCCCAAAACAGACCAAAACTTTCATATTTATTCCTCTGCACAGAAAAAGAAAGATATACCAGGAGAGACTTTCCGATTGTAAAAGTGTCAGCTATTGTACCATTTACCCTCAAAATGTGATGTACCCATGACAATACTGAAACTACATTTCCTTACAGAACAAATCCTAATTCAAACCCTGTCCTCGCAATTCTGGTCACCATGGTAACCAAACCAATATCTCCACACAGCCGTGATATCTCAGAGGGTAAAGGTTTGGTTTCAGGGACAACAAATAACAATAACAGTTGAGCCGACTGTAAGTTTTAAGGTTTGAGTCATTAGAGGTGTGTTAATGCATTTTGTCCACTAGACACTCCCCCATTAGAGCAAGGAAACAAACATGTTTTTGTGTGTCAGGAGGAAGACATGCTAATCCTGCAAAAATACCCCTGCTCTTTTTTTCTCTTCCTCTTCACAGATGTCAGCCTTCTTTTCATGACCTAAAACAGTCAATTTGTTTATAGTAGGCGTCATGGCGTGTTCCTTGTTCCAGCTAAAATTGTGTCAGAATGAGAAGCCTGTGAAGACGGATCCTGTTGTGTCTCAGCAGTGGGTCTGATCCTGTTAGTTATGCTAAGTCAGGAGAGGGAGGGGTAGACTGCCTGCAAACAACATGCTGGTTCAACACAGCTTTTACTGTAAACTCTAAATCTGTGGCCGCATTTGTGTTTCTGTTCGGTTTTAACACTTGGATAATGGAAAAAGCAAAGCTTTGTTTGATAGTCATGCAACTCGCTTTGATTTCTAAAGAGCGAATTCAGTTTACAACACAAATTTAGACTCTGTAAACTTCTGATTTTATTAAAAATATTTCTTCAGAATGAACAACCTGCAAACTTCTGCATGATTCTAATCAGTTTCTGTAAAAAATGGCTTTTGGAAAGGTTTTGTTCCATAGTATTCTTAAACAGATTTGGGAAGGATCCCAAAGTTTTTCCTGCTAAGTAAGTGGGACAAACAAGCATGAAAGGTAAAGTGCAATCATTGACTGTATTTGAGAACTGGACTGAGTGACCCCTCTCCTGATCACGTTCCAAACAGGAAGTACTCACTGGTCCCAAGAAGCCAAAATTCCATAGACTTTTATTGAGAAATAAACAGCTCAGTCATTATATTTTTCAGACTAGCCATTCTTGCCCTGATACTTTTTTTTTTTTTTTACACGTTCTTGATAATCCTCTTTTTTCATATTTTTTATATAGTGAAAGTTAATTCAGTTGTAAACTGACCAATCAAATGCCTCAATAAATGTATGTGGGTTTACGTTAAACATTTGATTGGCAGATTTCTTGTAGCATGTTTTCAAGTAGTGGGGTGTGGATTTCCAAAAGGTTCACTCCTGATTAGCTAGAGTGGTTGCCACCAAAATGCTGACTCAGACCAATTCAAACCAATCACTGCTTACTGACATTGCCATGGCTTCAACGTGGTGAGGTCTGTATCGCAAAAAAATGGCAACTGAATTAATCTAATTTTGTTGGAGCCAGAGGCAAGTCTTTTTTAATGGGTGACATCACACTGACTCGATTCAGATCTCATTAACAGTCAATGTGTCCAACTTTCTAAAGATCTGTGTAGCCCACTTTCAAGTGGAAGGGGTGTGAACTTTCAACAAGCTCACTTCTGATAGGCTTGAGTGGTTGCCATAGAAATGTTGACTCAGACCAATCACTGCTTATTTCTGGTTCCAACATGGCAACAAGCATATTGCAAAAAAATGGGGACTGAATTGACTTCATTTCATCAAAACCGCAAGTAAATAATTTTCAATGGATTACATCATACTCACTCAGTCCAGTTCTCATAAGCAGCCAATGGGTACAATAAAGTTTAGCTCAGTTCAAACTGAAGATAAAGTTCAGCCACATTGGCAATAACTGTAAAGAAACTAGAGTATAAGCTTGTCTTGTTTTGGTTAATTTGCACAAGAGTTAATTGTCTTTTGTAACAAGCCAAGTGGTTACCTAGTGAAATGACGTGACACCACCATCCTTTATTTTTAAACAAGCTTCAATCAGGAAGTCAGGAGGTTTTCTTTTGACCTTGATGAGGCAAATCTGGGAATCTTGGGATTTTCAAAGTAAAAGCTGGAACAGAGGATCTGACGTAAATGTTCTTTGGCTGGCAATCACAGGTCTCATTCAAAGCAGGATCATTAATCAAGCAAAACGCAACCAATTATGAAGACATATTGTAGAAGATGGTTAAAGTTTTGGACTCGGCTTTTGGCAATTTATGCGAATATTTCGTTGTTAGTGATACAGATGTTGGATTTTTAGGGATCTAAAATACACTGGTTCATAGAAAAAACATTATTTTGGCTAAAACTCAAAAGTTTTTAAAGAGAACAATAGTACAACTGAAACAACTTCTTAGCTTTTTTATCGTTTATTTATTGAATTTTTTTCTCTTCTCTCATGCTGACGTTCAAACAAACACATAAAGCTACACTCCCTGGTATTTTGTGATGCAGCAGAATTTGATATCATTTCACAGAGACAGGGGCTGCACGGTGGCGCAGTGGTTAGCGCTCCTGCCTCACAGCAAGAAGGTTCCCGGTTCAAGTCCTGGCTGGGGGACCTTTCTGTGTGGAGTTTGCATGTTCTCCCCGTGCATGCGTGGGTTTTCTCCGGGTACTCCGGCTTCCTCCCACCGTCCAAAAACATGCTTCATAGGTTAATTGGTTACTCTAAATTGTCCCTAGGTGTGAATGTGAGTGTGTATGGGTGTGTGATTGTGGCCCCTGCGACAGACTGGCGACCAGTCCAGGGTTGTACCCTGCCTTCGCCCATGAGTAACCGGGTTAGGCTCCGGCAACCCCGTGACCCCGAAAGGGATAAAGTGGATTGGAAAATGAATGAATGAATGAATGATTCACAGAGACATCACTGCAGGGATTTCTCAATGACTCATGTTTAATGGCTTTCATCTGCACTGGTGCAGAGGAGGCTGGTGTTATCTTTCTCTGCGCAGTAGTGCAGATAAAAAAAAAAAAAGACGTTATTGCTGGTGTTGTTGTTTCAGAGAAGCAGTTATCCATGCATGTAATGGAAAGGTCAGAGCAGCCTGTTAAATATGTAGTCATTCTGTTAACGTCTCAGGTTATGAAATATGGTGTCTGTGAGAAATCTGAAAAGGGACATCCTCTCATCAGAATGAATAAAATCCAGATTTCAAAGTTTCCATTTTGGATACAGTTAAATAACTTCTGTGTTTTCCTTCTTCCTCTGAGGTTTCAAGGTTTCCCTGACAATGTGGAAACCAAAAGAAATGCTTTTCATTTTTCAAAGACAAACTGCTAAAATGAAAAAAAAGAAAAACATGAGGCTGACAGACTGTCAGCGTGATCTCATTCTTTTTCCCCTTTTATCTTCGTCCAGTTTCCTGCATAATGCTCCGAAAGACGGTTGAGTTTTTTTTTTCTGGGTTGTTTTTTTCAAGTGAGCTCAGTTTTCAAACCTTCTCCTCAGTCTTGTCTCCTATTGTTTCGCCTCTAGCATGAACTCTTCTCTGTGTTCACAACACAGTAAATTATTTATGTGTATCAACTGTGTCTAGTTATAAGAGATCTCTTATTCTCCTTTTTTCTGTAAAAGCTCTCCCTTCTGCACTTTATTTTAAGTGTTTTGAATCTTCTTGTGAGCCTTTAGGTCTAAAATTGAACCAGCCCCCCATTCACTTCACCCAGGGGAGTGTGCTTGAGGCTTTGATGGTCTTTGAAAGACCTGCTCTTAAAAATACACGCCAGGAATAGGTGTTTGGAACAGTGAAAACGTTGTTTTGCCTCGTTTTTGTCTGCACTGAATCTGACTCGGCTTTGGATGCAGTGGAGCTGGTTTTACACGCCCTCATTTCTATCAACCAAACACAGATGAAGTCAATGGAGGTTTGCAACAAATTGAAACTTGTCCCAAGGTTCGTGGGAAATCTCAGTTCGACTGCTGGGCTTTATGCAAATGCATGTGGAAAATTGAGTGAGCGCATCTTACTGTTGAGCTCCCTGCTCAGAACTGTGACTGTGAGTCTCAAGGAGATCAATAGCTGGAGGTCATTTGTGAGTTGGTGCAAACGAAATCAGTTAGTGGAGGTGAATTAAGTTTGTGGGGAAGAGTTGCACGGGATTTGATTGATCTGAGACTTTAATGATGCCGACACTGCAGCAAGAATTTGTTGTGTTTGTGAATTAGGATGTGTGTGTTTCCAAAAAAGAATCTCTTAACAAAACAGTTAAGGTTTTCATTTTTACACATTCAACCCTATTTCCCAAACTCTAATTTTTAATCTTAAACCAAACCGTACGTTGCACCACTAAACCATATATATAAAGCAAATTTAAATGTAATATTTCTGGGAAAATAAGTTATTTGTTTGGAAAGTGAAGATAGACACCTAAAGTCAAAATGGTAATGCTGAAAAAAAGTATTTAAATAAATAAAGTTTATTCATAGAGTGAAAACACATTAAAGTTTAGGTAACAGACCTGATAAACAATACTGTATAGAATAAGGGATTAAGCAAAATGGGTAATTAGGTTCTAAAAATGTAATGGACAATGAGTTTTCGATAATAATCATAAAATAGAGAGACCAGAATACACATTTCTCTTAAACAATAGTGACTAGTGCTGGATTAGAACTCTTGCAAGAACACGTGAAAGGGCCCTGGTTCAAATCCGGGTTGGGGCTTTGGTGTGTGGAGTGTGCATGTTCTCCCCGTGCATGAATGGACTTTCCCTGGGAACTCAGATTTTCTTCCTACAGTCCAAAAACCTGCTTCATAGGTTACTTGATGACCTTTAAATTGTCTGTATGTGAGTGTGTGGCCCTGCGACAAACTGTAGAACTGTTTTGGGTGTCCTCAGGGTTGCTGTCCCCAAAAGTACCACATCAACCCTGTGACCCAAAAAAAGGTTTCAGGTTCAGAACAACAGAAAAAAAATGTGTTGGCGTAACAGACACTTTTATGCAATAATTTGGATAAATAAGTGTTTTATTTATTGCATTAGTTATCAGTTAACTAATGTTTGTTATTCAACCTAACTTGATACATAAATGTATTTTCTTTCAATAAATGAAAAATCTGTCAATGAGATAAGAAAGATAGTCTTACCAAGAATCCTTATTCAGAAAGTCAAATCTCATCATTAAGACATCCTTTCTTAAACTAATATCAAGTTTCATAATAAGACATTTTCCTTGCAGGACAGAAAATAAGCCAACTTTTCTTGAAACAAGAGTCTTTTTACTTTCTTAAGATTCAGTTTTGCAATGCATTGGAATATAGAAGTTGTCAGTTTATTTCTAATTAGTTTTTTTCTTCCTTGGTTTTTTCCACTTTTACTTACATCGTAAAGCTGCCTCATTTTACCTCCAGCAGAGAGACAAAGAGTCTCCATGTGATACTGGAGATAGTCTCATTCAAGGCCGCACGCAAACCTCCAAGGCTGAGAAATTGACAGGCGTCGCCATAGCAACCCCTCGGGGAATCTGTGCCTCGATTCACACCGGACCTGACTCCTGATCAGCCAGCGGCAATCATCCCTAGAGGAGGTGTGGGTGTCAAGGTCTGTGCAAGTGGGCAGAGTGAGCCCGACATGATTACAGGCCTGCTGTATTTCATCCCTGTTGGCTGGGAGCTCCTCGGCTCCTCGGCATGGGTGGCACACTGCTCCATTATTTATCGGATGGATAACCGGCTGTGGCAGGATGCCGAAGCAGGAGGAGTGTGTGTTTCGTGTTGGTGCACTTTTGTGAAAAGGCGCAGTTTAAAAGAGAGGGAGGAGGCTTTTGTTTGGTTGTAAAATGATTTTTCGGCATTCGTTTCTGCTGGACTTAAGTTTCTGGTCTGTGATTCGAAGGGCTCCTCCAGTTCAAACCCACCTGGACGTGTTCTCCAAAGTGTTACGGACTTCACTCATCTGCTCCTTCCCAAAATACACCACAGTCAAATGGACCCGGCCATCCTGACGCACACAGACTTCCCTGGAAGCACAAACACACAAAGGAAGGGTCATTAGATGAAAGCACAGAAAAGGCAGGAGGAAGGAAGAAAAAAAAGGATCACACAGAGAGTTTCAAACAGCAGGAAAAGCTTGTTTGGTTTTACTGCTAGTCTTAAAAAATGAGTTTAACTCATGAAAAGTCACCATATCATTAGGATTTCTTCAATTTAAAGGCATAAAGTTTTAGGTTTGATATAACCCCTTGATGCTTATTGATGTTAATATTGATGTTAATATGTATCAAACCACTTTAGCTACAAACTCACCTTGAATTACCTTGCAAAGATTTAAAACCTTGTTTTCCGACATTTAAGATATTTTCCAGGTTTTAGGTTGTTTTAACTTCTCTTTGCTTTCCACCTTTCCAAGCTTTTCTCAAAATTAGCACAGAATTTTTTATCCCATTGAGAGCTAGGATCAAGAAATAAGGAAGT
Organism: Adrianichthys oophorus; assembly: GCA_036245035.1. Taxonomy (NCBI): domain Eukaryota; kingdom Metazoa; phylum Chordata; class Actinopteri; order Beloniformes; family Adrianichthyidae; genus Adrianichthys; species Adrianichthys oophorus. Next base: position 8,809,794 of record BSAI01000108.1, read on the forward strand.
TCTTATTCAGATAAGTCAAAACCATTTAGCTTCATGCTTTTGACTGTAGAAAAACTTGATTTAAGACTCAAAAAAACTCAAATTGTTTGATTTAAGAAGACATAAATGTATTTTATTGCACAGAATTGCTTAATAACATGGAAACTACGTGCCTGTTTTGGTCCAGGTGTTCCGCTCCGAGCACTGAGCCAATTCAAACTGAGGAAAGTCAGAGCGAATGGAAGTTCGGTCCGATCGGAAACAAATCGAGACCACCTCAAAAGATGGGTTCGAGAGTGGTTCCTGATCGCTGACCAGAGTCCGCTTGGGTGTGTTCAGACTGAAAATTTGTTCCGGATTACCGGGGGAAACAAACCAAAGGCGTTCAGTCTATATACACCCTAAATCTCTAAGATGGTAACATTGAACACAATTGTTTTGACAAAAAGTTGGTCAAACCTAAGATTTCCACAGAAGAAGTCACAGACAAGTTCATTGAATGTTGGCAGGTTCGATTGGCATTCATAATATGAATATATATATATATATATATATAATATAATATAATTCAAAATATGAATTATCAGGCTGTATAACAATCAATTTGAAACACCCAGTTTTTACTTTTTTAGCTCGTGTTTATTTTGAATGCTTGTATGGAACTTCTTCTTTTAAGATTTTTATATCTTATTACAAGTTTTCTGGTTAAGTGAAAGCTACTCACTGCATGGACAGATCATTTTACTGCTCTCTAGTTCTTCTTAAGATTAAAGTTCTTTTCCTATTTTTAAGCTACCTATCTAACACTTTTAGACTGCTTCCACACATGCACACAACCTCCTGTTAAAAGGCAAAAAAAAGTTTTTTGTTATGTTTAAGAGGCATCATTGCATAAAACTGCTTTTCCTTATGCAAGTAAGATTAAATGAATAGATTTTTTGTTTCTAGGTTTTAATAAAGCTTTTACCACCCACTCAGACAGTCAGAAATGATCTGTCCTAGTTAGTTTCGTTTGTAAAATGAGTTAGATCTTCACTTTAAAAGCCTCAAAACCCCCACTTCCCCTTCATTTTGCTGAAAGCTTGGAGCAGGAAGCTTTTGACCCAACCAGTGTATTTTTGACGTCACAAATACGCTCTTTTTCAATCTTCATTTTTCCGTCGGTTCTTGACTCAATGACTTGAATAAAGAAACACTCAAAAATGAGGTTAAAACTACATTTTTGATTTTCTATATGCCCTCCATCATCAGATAAACGCCACAAGAACATGTTAAAAACTTCATTTTCATTGAAGTGGGTCTTAAAACATGTAGTACAAATGGTGACATATGCAGTTTCTCTCGCTGCATCTTTTATGAATGAGAGAGAATGTTTACTCAGCGACACCCCCCAACCCAAATCTTTTAAGTAAGTACACTTTTGGCTATGCCGTATATCAGCCACTGCAAATCTGCCTGGACGTTTTTAATGGGCTGCTACATTTCTACTAAGCAGGATTTACTGTGTAAAAAGAGCTGCGTTAGGCAGCGGGAGCACAATAAGTCACTGGGATTAAAGAGACTGACTAACTGATGCTGATGGACTGGGAAGATGAAATCATTTTGTCTGTAACAGATGTGTTTTGGCTGCTGGTCCCATTATGACTGTGGATCTGTACAGAAATTACAAATGACCGTCAGGCACTTTGCAGACATGGTTTTATCTAAAGAGGCCCAACAAGTGAGGAATGACATTTGTGCTTCAGTACAGCAGGAAAGGGCTGCACGGTGGCGCAGTGGTTAGCGCCACTGCCTCACAGCAAGAAGGTTCCCGGTTCAAGTCCTGGCTGGGGGACCTTTCTGTGTGGAGTTTGCATGTTCTCCCCGTGCATGCGTGGGTTTTCTCCGGGTACTCCGGCTTCCTCCCACCGTCCAAAAACATGCTTCATAGATTAATTGGTTACTCGAAATTGTCCCTAGGTGTGAAGGTGTGTGATTGTGGCCCCTGCGACAGACTGGCGACCAGTCCAGGGGTGTACCCTGCCTTCGCCCATGAGTAGCCGGGTTAGGCTCCGGCAACCCCGTGACCCCGAAAGGGATAAAGCGGATTGGAAAATGAATGAATGAATACAGCAGGAAAAAAGCATACAAGTTCAAAGTATTTAAATCTGTTTAAATGAGAGCAGAAGTGCAAACGGAGTGCACGACAGAGACACGTTAGGTGTTAAAAAGTGTTTATGCTAAAGCAGAGATTATATTTCTGAATGTATACAGGGACAAGCAGTCTTTGAGAGGCTTTGCGTGGTTAATTTCACACGTTTTTGTAACCTTTGCACAGCTTTGATGTTTTAAATTTTGACCAGACTTGAGATTGACTTGAATTTTTGAAAAAAACTTGTTAGAGGCATCCCTGCTTCTACCTTTTCATATTTTTTATTAATTTTAGTTAAAACTTGTTCAGTTTTGGATTACTGAGCTGAGCTTTTTTCACTATCTATTTTCTACAATTCAGTGCTTTTATTTGTCACTAAGAAAAACAGAAGTGGAACAAGAGCAGATATTTTTAATCCATTTGTTTACAACCTCCTGATGACCGCCAACACGAAACAAATAAACCACTTGGGAGAGAAATGCTCTTGTAAAATGTTTAGTCCACTTTCTTTGTCATTTTTTCTCCATCTCCTTGTATGTTTAATTGATTCTTCTACTTAAATGTGAAACTGGATCAAAACAACAGCCAGGATGTCCTATTTAAGCTTCACTCTAGTGAAAATTGTGTTTTTAGTAATTTTAGTAAGACATGTATATTGACAATTAAGCTTAAAATTGCATTTCTGAGTATTTCTTTCTTTGTAATCGTTGTGAATCAGGAGCAAAAGAAAAGATGCAGTTTGAAAAAGAGTGTAGTTGTGACGTAGAAAACATGCTGGACGGGCCACAGGATCCCTGCTCCGAGCTTTCCTCAACAGGGAGGGTAAAGGGGGCGGGCCAACTCCATGCCAGCGTTACCATCCAAAATCTCAGGGATGAATTTCTCACAAACTCCTGCTGCTTTGCAGAAACTACGTCCTAAAACAACTTAGATTTTTTGAATCCCTAACCCTATTTTAAGGTAAGGAGAGCATCACCTGAAGTTGTGCATGAACTGCTTGAACTTGTCGGTGCGTCTGGACAGCGGGACAATGACGTTGATGAGGACGTTGGCCGTGTCCACCCTCTCGTTTTTGACCTTTATCAGCGGTCCGAAAGGCCGGAAGAGGGTCAGACGCTTGAATTCGCTGGTCGACTCCCCTCTGAAGGTCAGCTCGTACAACGTCCCTTTGTCCTTCTCTGTACGAGTGATACCTGAAGGGTGAGGCACACAGTTATGAACATAGTCGTTCAAAAGCTGTCAGAAAGATGTCTTTTTAACGAGAAACTTCCTGGAAAGTAAATTAAGAATCTGAGAGCAGTTTTGCAGCACATTTTACAGTTCTAGCTTCTTTGTCATTCTTCTTTACTTTTCTTGTCGCCTGCAGGGAAACCGCTGTTGTTCAAAGCCCTAAAAGATTTTTATGTCAGTCATCCCTTTTCCTAAAAAGTAAAAAAAATAAATAAAAAACTCTCACATGACATTTTGCTCCAACATCATCTCCACTTCTAATTTTAACCCTCAAAATGACACTCTAGTTGTGGAAAAGACAAATGAGATCACACCAGATTTCTGCTGAAGAGTCATTGGACTCCCAGAAAGAGAGCCCACTTTTGTCCTCCAGACTCATTTTTAAAATTACGTTCTTACGTCAGCTTCTTCCCCAAGAGACAATCTATTTTCCAGTTGCTTTGCCATTGCTGAGAGTCTCAGTGACCAGCTGATTTGAGGTAAAAGTAAAGAGGGTAACTTTTAAAAGAAAGTGAGAGTGGAGACGTGAGAAGCAGAAAGAGAGGACAGGAGGCATGTGATCGTCTGAGAGATGGAAACAGAGCCGACGGCCAGATAGTTAAAAATCCTTCTTCAAAATGAAATGAACTACAAGTTGGGCCATGTTGTTTTGGTAGTTTTATGATTGTTTCAATTAAGCGGCAACATTGTTGTGAATGTGAAATATTGTTTTTATTTTGCTGTGGTTAAACTAATGGTGATCTAAAAAAGAAAGAATAGAGGAGTCAGAGGAAGGAGGAGAAACAGAGGGGATTTGTGTGAGCAAAGATTAGCAGATCTGCCGCAGCCTGAATTAAAGCCTTCTTGCTAAAATGACCAACTTCCTGCGATGGAAGGCTCCTTTTCCCAGAGGGGCACAACAAGCTTTCATTTACTAAATATGTTGAACAAGGCTAAATGCTTTCACTTCCTGTCTGCCTCTCTAAATGTCTTTTTCTGAGGACTCTCTCAGCTCTATTTGGCTGTTTGTGTGCAGCTTTAACTGCTTGACTGTCCATAAAAGACGCCTGTGCTGTCATCTCCACTGCATTTTCTTTGGTTAAAAGCTTCTCATCCAGGGTTAAACATAAAAAGATGTGGATTCCAGCTGAAGAAATGTACACACAGATGTATGCACTCGAACATGCATCATTTGCGACTTTTTCGTTCATTTCCTCCAAACCAGGAGCCCCCGGCTGCCCTTAAACACCGTCCACCTGCTCGTATGCTGAAAACAGTGATTTTCAAACACTCCACGTTTGAAGAGATGCTCTGCAGAGAGAACAGGGAGCAGCTGCTCTCATTTCCTGACATTCTGATTGGAGATAAACAGCAAACTTAAAGGATTTCCTGTTTGTCATTTCACACAAACACAAATGTAAGCCCTTCCCTGTGGATTTGAAAAAACAAAACCCTAAACCAAATTCACAAAAGTAGTTTAAAAGGCAAACAATTTACATGTTAAAGTTGTATTTCTTAATAAAGATGTGTCTTGTACAATATAATAATTTAGATTAAATTCATTTTTTTCAATTCATTTATTATTAAGTCCCACTCCGATCATTTTTTAATCTATTTTAAAAGCATTCCCTGAGCTCTTTAATTATGTTTATGCCGTTTTCAGCCAAAAATGTGGGTGGGGCCGTTGGTATGAAGCAACCATACCCCCCTCTTCCCTTCCTTGCTACTGAGAGCTCTCTGTTTACATGCTCCCTTGCTAGCTTACTGCCTCAAACACCCTCAACCTAACATTAGCATTGCAACAAAAATTGAGGGTAATATTGGAGTTATTCAGCCGTACAGTTTTGAGCCAGGCGTCAGCTCGGATGAGGAAAACCAAGACGTACACGGAGATCAAGTTGTCTGCATGTGGATGAATCAGAATGGAGCGGAGCAGGAAGCTCGTGACTCACCCAACGTTCTACGTAACAAATACAAACTTTTCAAGCAATGTTTTTTTTCTTCTCCTGATTCACAATTATTTGAGTAAAAAGCATGCAGAAAGACAATTTTAAGCTAAATTTTCTTCATACATGTCTTCCATTAGCTGAAAAATGCCACAAGAACGTGTTAAAAACACCAAAAACACATTTTTTGTCAGACTGGGTCTTTAAAACTGAGAGCTTTTTAAATTATTTCCTCAAAATCTGCAGCCCATAGTTTTGTGCAAATAATGCATTATTAAGTAGTGTCCAAAGGCTCAGCATAAATCAAATGAAAGGAGGCCTCTTTTATCTCCTGAGAAACTCTTGGGAGTTGAACGTTTGAGGGTTTTGGAAGTTTAGACAGTTCTTTGAGTTCATTTTGGTTAAAGCTTCATGAAGCTGTCGACCTCTCAGAAGAGGTAGAAATTACTAATTCAGTTAAAAAACAAAGACATTGCCGACTTCAACATGAGGCAGGGAAGATGATCCTAACTTTAATCTCTTTGTGGGTGAAATCGAGTTCTTACCTTCAACGAAGTCGGACGGTGTGTAGACTTTGCTTGTTTTGTGTTTTTCTGCTTCATTCCTGGTGTCCTGTGGCGATGGGGGGGTGTTTAGGCTGTGCAGAGCCACCTCCAGAACCTCCCCCAGGTCATCTCTTTTGTCCTTCCGCACAGGTTTCTCCTCGGGGTGACGGGTGAGCCCCATCTCCAGCTGGTACATCTTTTGCAGGGTGAAGCTCTCGAAAGGCACCACCGCATATTCGCTGGGTAATCTGGTGCCTGATAGGACTTCAGCCTTTGACAGCTGGCTCCTCAAAAACTCCTGGAGGTCAGACTGCTGGCTCTTAACCCCCTGAACGTCTCCATGGCTCCCTCCCTGTGATTCGGTACCCGACTCCTTCCTCCCTGTTGGACCGTCTCTTTTGAGGCTGTCCTGCACTTTTTTCAGCTGCTCGCTGCGTTCTTGCAAATCCTCTTTCAGCTGGGCTATCTGCTTCTTTAAGGAGGAGATGTAGAGACGGTGTTGTGCGTCTCGCTCTTGCAGGAGCACCTGGTAAGAGTGGGCTCCCGGTGGACTTTGGGCAGCCCCCAGGGCTCCCCCCGTTTCCCCGGTCCCAGCTCCAATGATCGGGCCTAACTTGGCGTGGTTTGATCCAGCGTGAGGTAACACATGAGTCAGTGGAGGGTTGTCGGAATGTGGGGGGCTACACGTCAGGATATAAAGAAGTGACAGGGAGCAGCAGAGGACCACCAGCAAACCTCCAACACGGGACACCCATGTTAGCATCCCTCGCCTTAACATTTCCACATGTAACATCAAACCTCACACTCAGGGAAAAATCATGTGACTTCACACACTCCAGGCTCATGGATAAGAGTCCATATCTGAATATGTTCCATCATCCACGGTGGGGGGGTGGGCTGCCTTTTAGCGTGAGGTCATTTGTTTGTAATCGAGTCAGTTTCCTGAAAATGTAGCTGGTTTTGTCCTTTTTCATGTGGATAAAAGGCCAAAATGGGGTTTAAATCCAGCGTTTCGCTTGATCCATTTAGTCTCATGGTCTGCTTAGGGACTTAGTTTTCCAGACATCATTTGTGACTCATTTGTGAATCCTCTGCTTGAATTCCTCTGACGGTCCCAGCCTGTCTGCATTTATCTGGTTGGAACCGCCACATGGGCCTGAGTGAATGATGCCTGCAGGAAAAAGAATTTCAGGGAGAAACCAAATCTTTTCGGTCAGTGTGGGGGTTTCAGGCTGTTTCTGTAAAAGAAGAAGAAAGAACAAAGACAGAGAGGTTTGCTATTAAAGACACCATCGTTCTTCACAGCCAAACATTAAAATGCAGCAAATCTGAATCCTGCTGGGACGCTTTGACACGTTAGTTTTAGGGAGGAGAAGAATAAGCCTAACTTGGCTAATTTAAGCTTTTGAGAAAGTACTGCGCTCAAGCTGAGAGGTAGAAATTATATTCTTTGGTTTCACAAGATGGGACAAATAAGTGGCATATATTCATGAATTTATGAATGCATACCAACTGTGCACATTATGGTACAAACCAATTAAAGGAGACTAAAAATGTACAATGGGAGTCATTCAGTTCTTCTAGAAAACATATTTATCTTCTTGAAACAAAGCTATTGTCCTTGAAGATAACACACTTTGTAGCATTTAACCACACCGTGTTGCCAGATTGGGCTTCTTTTGAATTTTTATTTACCTCTAAAATAGTGTTATTGCTGTTTCTGAGAATTAGCTCTGAAAAAATATAAGAAAATGTAGGGAAAATAAAAATTAAAAGTTTCTTTTATGTCACAAAAACAATTAAATCCTTAAAACATTCCAGTAAACATACTTTTTCCTCCCAATTTGATGATAATTTGTTTATGTTGAAACAAAAATAAATGTTTTTGTACATCTCAACAGCAACTAGAGCGTGTCCTGATTTAGCTGGTTGAGAAAATGTAAGGTTTTTTTACTGAATAAACATAAACAACCAGCAGATGTGAAAATTTTGTGCGAGGATTGTGAAGTTAACTTTTTCCATGATGTTTGGAGGTCGTCTCTATTCACTCCAGGTTTATGTGAATCATCCTCCACAGATGTCTTCATTCTTCATTGTTAAGTCACCTGATTTGTCACCTTTCTGTTTCTTTGTAGGCTTTTTGTCATGCTTTTGCCACCATGCCTTGTTTTCTACGTATTGGGTCCTACAACAGTTCTTGACATCCTGTTTTCTGTTATTTTTTAACTATATGAAAATGATTCCGGTTAAGAGAATCTCCCTTTTCCAAACTAAAATTCTAAAAGCAAGTGTCACTCATTTAAGTGTTTTCTTCACTTCACCTTCTCCACCTACTACCTAAGTTAGTCGCAGATGACAAATTCATAAACACATTTTTTTCAATATGGCAGCTTTTCTGTTGGTTTTATCTCCATAGCAACCATTTTATTTTCTGGTCACCTTGGGGTGACGAACATGTCTATGTAATTTTTAGAAGAGAAAGAAAAAGTAAATTTTCAAATCTCCTTGGCAACAGGCATTTTTTGGTTAACCACATTCTTAGTATTATCATACCATATGTCATTTCGTTTTGTTCAGCTTTAGCCAAGAATCCAACTATTACATTTTCACAACATTTCAGCAAAAAATGCGTGAGCAACAGTGAAACTAGGCATGGGCTGATATCATTTTTTTCAGGCAATACTGATAACCGATATTTCCCCTGCAACTGTGGCCGATAGCTGACATTGTGTTTAGCATAACACAAAGTTTAGATTTCATTTTTGTTTCTTTATCATAAATGCATAACTTTTCTTTTACTGTACAATCACGTTGTTCTTGACCTTTTTAACATACAACAAGGCATCTCATAGGAACAAGAATCACTTTAAAAAATATATCTAATAAAACCAGAAGCTTCCCAGGGCCAAGAATCTATTAGGAAGCACATGTATCCCTATCAAAAATAAAATATACCTGAAAACAATCAGAACAATTTCTGTGAAGCCTTGATTGATATTGATTGAGTGTTTTGAGTATGTGGCAGGGGCTACATTTTCACAAAATTGCTGTAAGAAAGAAGAATTGCAAAAACAATATGGTCCTTTCAGTTCACAGAATAGTTTACTTAGCTGATAACTTATCTCGGAAAAAAATGTTTTAGCCTTAACCTAGCTTAGCTGACAGAGACGGTGAAGGACAAATTATTCCACATTATTATCTAAAATGACTTGTAACTTTTTCAAATTTATTTCAAGTCTTGCATCCACAAAAATTGTCTTTACAATGCCAATGTTTAATATGTCATAAAGAATTTAAGATATAATGTTAATGTTGACTTTGTGAAGCACTCTGACTTTCCTTAAAATGTGTTTTAGTATATCAACACTCTTATTGTGGTATTTTTAACAGAGAGAAAATTTACTTTAGCATTTGTAAGTCATTTGTAAGTCATTATGGCTCATTTTCTGTACATTAAAATGCTGTGATCAAATCCATAACAAATAGATATTGTCATAGATGTACTCGATATAGATTCTGGATGTTCCATATGGTAAGTACACACTGAGTAAGTGTACTTGGAGATGTGAAGGAGACTCTTCTGTCTGAATACATAAGCATATTTTTGTTGGAAGCCGCTTCATGTTTGAGTTGCTGTTTGCATCTGTAAATGTATCTCTGTGTATCAGTCTCTGACTCTTTGGACTCCACACACAGTCCGCTCTTTGACACAACAACCTGAAGCCGGGGCAAATGAAAGGATTAGTCTGTGGCACGAGTGAATGCTGAACTGTACTTAAAGACATGGCTGCACCAGGAGAAACAGGGCACCTCTCCAGCAGGACCTCCACTGCTGATTCAAGCTTGTTTGAGAAGGTTCCCATGGAGAACTGGGTGAGCTGCTGCATTCTTTATTTTCTGCTTAAGATCTTTTTTATCAATCTATAAAATCTCAGAAAAATATGCCAAGATGTTTTTGGAAATTTAATTTAGTATACATAACAACTTTTGTTCAATTAAATCACTTCTGTAGATCTCTTTGACTTGTGATTTCACAACATTAGCTGTGCACACAGATAAAAGCACTTGTTGACATCTTTTGAAGGTCTACTTGCCTATTCAGTTATAATTGTTATTCAATTTTACTTTTAATATTCTTGTTTTTTTTCTTGCACTGCCTTTAAATTATTTTCATTTCCAAATGTTTTTGTAATGAACGTTTTTCTAATGTGAAAAAAATGATAAAAACTAAACATTAAGCATCAACCACATTGGACTACATTATGTCAGCAAAACAATAAACCAATAACTTCCACTATAATAAAGAAGACAACATTTGCAGGCATCAGACTGGTATTCCAGTGGGGGTGGTTTTTATACAAGCTGCTGTTAAAAACCCAAACTGCCAAGCATTTCACAGAAACAATAGCAACATAAATCAGCCGAAGTGAAGCAATCGTTCCTTTATGTGAGGTCATGAAAAACAGATATGCTGCCAGAAAGGGAGCTTGTGCATGATCGAGATTTACGAGAAAAGAATCCACAGTCAAACCACTGAGCCTCACAGAAATGATGGGGGTTGATTCAGCTCCACTTCCCTGACTTCCCATGAGGACAGGCATGGCTGCAACGCAAGAACACAGGCAGCTAAATCATCGCGTTTGATTTTACAGGTGGGAAATGCCTGAACAGGCGTTTGTAATTTCCTGTTACCGTTGCTGCCTTACTGTACCTGTCCAATACTAGGTTCAGCATTTGTTGAAAACACAGAATGCCAGAAACATGAATTTTCATGAGTCAGAGAGTCACCATATTACACCAAAAGTCGTAAGCAACATTCAAGCAAAACTTAAGGTCCCACTCTGATCATCTTTTATTCGAAAAGTGTTCCCAGCGGTCTTTTAATCTTGATTATACCATGGTCCGGGTAAATGCTTGATTCTGATTGGATGCTGGGTGTGGATTAAAAAGTGATAATCTACAGTGATAATGTACACTTAAAAAAGAAGTTCCGGTCACATAGCCCAAATGTTCTGTATCACTGCGCAGGCGTCTTTAAAAAAAACTTTTGATTTATCATCTGGACAAAAACAAGCCTTAAGATCTGAACTGAACTATGAACTGATGCTTCATTTAATCTATCAGCATATATATTGCTTTCCTTTTCCTTTCCTTTACAGTTGAGGTCGGTGCCAGTTCACCCGTTATCATGACAACGCACAGCACCACGTATCAAATAGTCAATTTTTTGTGAAAAAGCAACTTACACCCCAAAAAAAAAAACAAGAACAGAGTACTAAAAATTGAATAAATATTTACTTCTTTTGTAAGAATAACCGGGATAATGCCCTTTGAAGTGTGCATTATCAGAAATTAACCCGCTTTGCGTCAGACGGTTTAGGCTTCCGTGTTGTGCATTAATTTCTGACAATGCAGATCTCTTACTTTTGCCATTTTTGGTCAAAATGGTAAAAATAAAAATTTAATGTCATTTTTCAGGACATAGTTTCTGCAAGGCCGCAGTAATTCAGTTGTGGGCGGGACCATTGGCGAGGAGTGCCAAAATAAAAGCTGAAAGATATGTGACAACTCTAAAATTTAAGAATGCTTAGAGATATGCTTTGAGGTCAAAAAGCATTTGGTTTTAATCCCACTGTTGTCTTCTAAGCGCTGTCTTGGGTTGTATCGGGTATCACAGGATTGCTGTTTAGCTACTAAATCCTGTGGTGTTTTTCTGTTTTTTCTCAAACTCTCCATGCAGAGGGAAACTCAGCACAGCTTCAAACCTCCTCACCAGAAGATGAGCCCTTTGTGCAGCCTACACAACACAATTAACCGAACGAGCTTAAGAGCTCAGCAGAGTGGCATTTGCATTTGGAAGCACCTGGACTGAACTTTAACAGAAGCAGACACAAGCTCCACATTCAATTATAATATTAAAGAGGCTTTTGTTACAAGCCGACATTGTTTCAAAATTAAGATAATAAAAAAATTAGAAGCATAAGCAATATCAAAATCACACTTCTGTGTATTTTAAGGGGGAACAATAGGGGAAAGTTTTGAAATAGACTTGAATAGAAAGCACAATTTTTGATTGTGTTAAATTCTGACTCATAAAACTCAGGAGGTTTGATGTTATCCAAGTTATATAAAAGTAAAAAAATGATAAGGATGAATGTCAACCAAAAATGGATTAAAGTAGAGAACAGAATGACCGTGTCAACAAAGCATTTATAGATTCAAAAATAAACAATCAGGATGCTTATTTCAGTTCTTATCATTTCCTGCTTTAGCTGTTATTGCTAAGAGCATTTTGGGATGTGGGAGGGGCCCACCGTAGTCCCAACAGCCTCTTGAAAACTCTGAATGCAATAATGACTTCATGTCAAAGCATCCAAAAGGTTTACATAGTACAAATGTGTTGCTTAATGAAAAAAAAGAAAACTTTACAGTTAGAATAAAATACTCCAACACATTTGGACACTTTTTAAAGATGATCTTTTATCTAGAGCCCTACCAGGACATTTATGATGTAACTTTTACATCATATCACTGCTTATTTCAACAGCAACAAAACCCACAATGAGACTGCCATGCAATCCACCACAACAGTTCCTCTTTTCTTTGTGAAGCAGTGAGCTCTCCAAACACGACCTTGTAACGGTTTCTGAGTTTTTTATCAGTCTGTTTCGGACTGAATTTATATCAGAGACCCTGCAATCCTGCACCAAAAGTAATAAGCACATCATCTCTGTGTATATAGGTTTGTTTTCCACCACAGCAGCAACACAGAGAATACATTTCCTCTACTTCCATAACTGATAAATGTGTTTGCTCCCCTTATCACATTTTCATTTTCACATTGCAGGAAATAGAAATACAGATGCAGGGATGAGAGTGCCAGAAGATCAGTGAGAGAGATATGAAATAAATAGTCCTGCTGTTGTTCAGAAAAAGTTACATTTATTATTTAGTCACCAGAAATGTTTCTAGAAAATGAACCAGCAACTAAATTTTTTTGTGCAATTTGCTTTTTTCTTTTCCTTTAACAGGTTTCCTTCAAAATGTGATTTAATTCATATTTGCAGCTCAAATATCATCATTATCCTTCAATCCAACACTTTTTGGAAAGTGCCGGACAAGAGAGATTTTTTTTTCTTTACTTTCATTAAACCAATTATGTCAATTCAAAACTAACTCTTATTTAAAATGACAACGTGGACTTATAAAGTATGGTTTTGGACTCTAGGAGGAAGTGCAAAAAATCCACCTATGCATAAGGAGAACATGCAAACTCCACACAGAAAGAATTCAGCTGGGATTTGAACCTTCTTGCTTTGAGGCAGAAGTGCCAACCGCTCCACCACAGGGCACCATTTCACAGACTGAAAGTCTTCCAAGTCAACTAGCAGTGCTGTGTAGTGACGGTTAACACTGACGCTGCAGATGTCACACTAAGGTGACAGGTGATATTTGTTTGTGCGTTCTTCTGCGAGCTGCAGCGCTTACAGACAGGCCGACGAACGCCTAAGGCATTTGAGAATCAACCCTGTGACCCTCTCAAACGTGACAAATGTGGCATCTCATTCTGCCTTGAAGAGGACATGGCCTTTGTTCCTCTGTTGGTGTTTAAAATGAAAACTAGCACCAAATGTGATCAGCATGTGATTCTTTTTTTCATCATTTTGGCACTGAAGAATGTGAGACAAACATAGAAATGTGTCTTTTTTTTAAGCTTTATTTAAGTTGGAGATGTTTGGTCTTTCACATTTCTGTGCTTGTGAACAGAACAGCTAGTTCTTTCCCTATTCTGTGTAAGCCTTTTGACTAAAGCATGAGTTGATTGATATTGTTCAGGACAGGTCTGTGCGGTCTTTGGCAAGTTTCTGCTCTTTTAAGTTCTGTCCAAATTTAAGAAGTTTGAGACACTGAGTTGGTTCTGATGAAACCTTTAGCATGAAAATGTTAGTGTAGTTCTCTGCAGGTGTTTAAATGCATTTATGTCCACTCCGTTGTTGTGATAAATAGTTTTCCTTCAAAATTCAGTGGTTATTGACCAAAACCAAGCTTTAATTAAAGCCGACGGCATTGTATGACCCACAGACACCACCCACCCCTCGCCGCCTACTTTTAACCTGCCCAACTGGGTGAGCGGCGGCTACACGTCCCTCATGTCCTCCTTTTGCCCCTGCCACCCTGGTCAAAGCTGAAGGTGTCAAATTCATAAAAAATCAATCACTTTTTTTTAAATGGCGGCTTTTTGTTGGTTTTATCTCCATAGCAACCATTTTATGTTTTGATCGTCTGGGGATGACAAACATGTTTAAGTACGTTTTAGAAGAATTTGCAAAAATAAATTATTGGATTTCCTCAGCAACTGAGGCTTTTTCTTAACCTCGCCCACATTCCTAAAATGTTCATATTGTATGTCATAATATTCAATTCAGCTCGAGCCAAGGATTCATGTATTCAATTTTTACGATATTCTGGCAAAAAAAATAAGCGGGCAACAGGGGAGTGTCACTTTTGCCAACTCTCTACGCTAACGTGGTTAAAATATACAACTTCTAAAACCAATCATTTTTGCCAAGTGGCTTCTCAATTATGCTTGAAGAGTTAGGAGAACATTCCTAGAAAGAATTTACATTTGTAGGTGGTAGTAAAGTCAGGTTTTTATGGAAAAGTCAAGATGGCAGTCTCTTCCCAAGGTCATTGGTCAACAAAACTTCGGTTGGGGTTGAAGACTTAAACTGGCGGGAAATTTTGTGAAAATTACTTAAACAAAAGTTTGTTTGTTTTTTTTACATATTGTAGGAAATGTGAAAATCGCCAAATTTTGCACTTTGTGGCCAACCCATAATAGTTTCCAAACTTCCTTTGAAATTAGTTTTGGTTTTGTTTGTAGATAATGAACATTTTTTTGAGCCCCATAGAAGATTTTGGCCCCATTCGTTTTTTATATGGTTTTGTGATGTCATCAAAATGAATTTTTACTGGGTTCTAGGTGTGTGTACGATTTGGTGAGGTTTTTTTTTTTTTTTTGCATGTGAGGGGAAAAATCTTCGCTCAAACACAAAGAAAAAAGAAAGAAAGAAGGATTTGGAAAATTAAATATTGACCTTGCAGTCTAGAAATATCTCATAATGTCACTTTTTTATGTTTTTTCTTGTTGTTGCAGATCCCCTGTGGTTCTAGTTTTTTGCCATCTCTTAGTGAGTTCATGAGCGGAGGAAATTATTTTCTGTTTTCTTTCCTATGTTTTTGTCGTGCATTATAGACATAATTTGTTTGATTGTTATGACTTTTATTTAAAAATTTTTTTGTGTATAAGCAAAACTAACATTTCTGGGATCTGACATTTCCCAACGATGACAGCTAATTATGAGATCATGCTAAATGTTGAATATCCAAGTTAGCATGATGACTAAAGCAGGGAACTCTTTATATTACACACAAAATAATGCATGTAACTTTATTTAAACCAGAATCTCACAGCTAAATTTGATTAAAGCTCAATGTCTCTTGGGACGTAACATTTTCAACCTGCCACATATTTGTACGGCGGAAATGTACACTTATCTTTATGTTAGGGAGCCCATCCTTCCGAGAACACCCACCTTCTTTATGTTCATTACAAACAGCCCGATAAACCACAGCATGATGAATGTTTGCTTTACCACATGGAGCTATATGTCTGCCACATTTCCCTCCTGCTGAGACTTCTACATGTTGTAAAGGATGCTCATGTGGTGTGTGCATCCTGGTCTCAGAGGCTGTGAGGACTTCTTCCTCAAACTGCTGCTCTGCCTGAACACGTCTCCCCGCCCAGTTATCTCCACTATAAAAGTAACACATTCCTTCTGGAGGGAGGAGCAGATTAATTAAAATAAAATAAAAACGACGAACAGGAACAAAAATGCGCTCGGTTCAACCGTCAGCTGCCCACAGATCACTGGAGGGAAGCTATTATGCGAACAGATGAGATACACGGTGCAGGCAGAGAATGGCGAGATGAGAAGTCAGCGAGTGCGCATGTGGGAGGGAAGAGAGGCAGGAGCGAGGCTCCTTTTGATGTCTCCTGTCCCCTTAGGTGGTTCCCCCTCATTCATTAGAGGCCAGTTTCCTCAGATACTTCCTCTGAATGTGCCATCTGGAAAGCCCTTAAAAGAAATCCTTAACTTCACGACAAGAGAGCGCGACTAAGATTGACGGCCTTCTCCATGTCTGCCCTCAAAGTTTAAGCCTTCAAAGTTAGGGGGCATTTTAGCAGGTACATTTTAAGACAGATTAAAGCAAGAGAGACAAGAAAACATGGATTCATTTACAAGAGAAATGCTCTGTTTTCATCCTCATTTGTTGAAAACCCACTCCAATGAAAATCGTGTTTTTGGTGTTTTCAACATGTTGGTAAAATGTTTGTTTTTCTGACAATGGAGGACACAAATTAAGGAAATTCAAATTAAAACTGCTTTTTTGAGTATTTCCTCATTCAAATTGTTATGGATCAGGTGCAGACAAAAAAATGCAGCTAGAGAAAGATCATGTTTCTCCTCGTGAACACATTTGTTTGGCGCCTCTGTGTTTAGCCCTTTGCAAATTGTCTATTTGACAGTTTAAAAAAAGTTTTACATCAGGATACACAAGGTGAAGCAGCTGCAAAATCTGTGATCAGTTGAAACGGGTGCATTTGTGGTTCAAACTAATCCAGTGAGTTAGGCAGAACCCTGCTGAACCTGCTAGCACCGGCGGCAGCAGCAGCCAAAAGAGAAAAGGCTGTTTCCTCTCAGGAGAGATTCCCTCCGGATTCAGATTGTGCAAAAAAATCAACTTTTCAAGGTAATGCAGCTTGATATTATGAATAGTAATGGAAATAAAACAACAAAGCATCGCCATCTATTCATCCATCTTCTGAACATGCTCAATCCCTTTTAGGGTCATGGGGTTGCTGGAGCCTATGCCAGTAACTGTTGGACAAAAGCATGAGACACCCTGGACAGGTCGCCAATCCAATGGGACGGCCAAACAGTAACACACGTTCACATCTAAACACAATTTAGAGTCACCGATCACCATGTTTTTGGACTGTGGGAGGAAGCAGAGGAAACGCACACATGCATGAGGAGAACATGCAAACTTCAAACAGAAGGGACTTAGCTGGGATTCAAACTAGGACCTTCTCTCTGAGCCGAGAGTGCCAACCGTGTGCCCAACAAAGCAAGGGTGGAGAGGTTTTTTTTTATAGGTTAGTATTTTTGTTTTAACCCCTAACTTTGTGTTTTTACTGAAAACATTTGTATTTACGCTACACATTTATTGTCCCCTTTTTATTTTTCATTTTATAACAAAATCCCATAAACATGTGTTTATGACTATTGATAAAGAATAAAAGAAACTGTTTTATGAGTTTTGTTAACTTAAGAAAATGAAAACAAACAAGTTTGTTCCTCAGTAGCAACATTTTAATAAAATATGTTTTTATTAGATGAGGAAAAAAAATCCCTGAAACATTATTTCTTTCAACCTGACTCATAAATCCAGTCAGAAAATGACTTAAAATTCTGAGGTTATGAATCAGTCAGCGTTGTTTTCTATGTTAAAAAAAAAACAAGACTACACCGCTTGCCAACCTGTAAACATTGATTTGAGCCTGTGATCATTTAAAAGATGTAAAAATTGACTTGTGCTGTAGATCAATGACCTAAAGTATCTGGATGAACGCGCTGTGGAAGCAGGGAATAAAAACAATAAAAATCCAGAATCTCTGTATGACTCTGAGACACCTTGACTGCATAAGGGCACCGGTTCTGACATCTGCTAACTTCAGCCATCAACCTGAAAACGGAAAACATCACTTTGATGATCCGCAAAACCAGTCCCTGTCTGTGCTGTAAACTGTCAAACCAGACTGCCAGAGCAGCATTAGCAGAACAGAAGCTTTTCAGAAGTCACAATGGATTTTAATAAGCGTTCCTGAACCACCCCCCCATCTCTGCTGTTGATAGCTGACACTGGTTTACGTAAGTGAAACTGTCAAGCGCCCCTAAAGGCAGCACAACCCAGTGTGCCAACTGATTACATCTCCATTTGTCTCAATGGAGTTCAACAAACTGGCATCATCTAAACAGGCACGGAGCGAACAGAATTTCATCAGTGGTGATTAGTCGATTTGCTGAAGGGATGTCACGCCACTCAAACGCCACCGTGTCCTGTTGTGATGCTGTGATGGTATCTGCGAAACATGAGAAAGCATGCAGCCTGCACGGCAACAGAAAGTGAGAATGCACACATTCTCAGGCCAACACATATTCAAGCGGAAAAAAACAAAACAAAAACAAAAAAATGTTTCAAATGGGGCAGTTTGATCTGGAGGGCAAAGGAAGCACATATATGTCACAACATATTACATCACCAGTTTCACATGCATGTGTTGTAATTTCCCCCCTTTGGCTCCATCACTCTCGTTATCTGCTCCAAACAACCCAAAATACCACATAATCTCTTGTTCCGTTCTGCCAGTGAGGGAAAAACAACTCAACCAAACATTTCAGGGTGCAAGGTGCTTGTTAGTGAGAGCATTATGCAGGATTAGAGCACAAAACCTTCAGTGCTGTCAGTGTGCAGGGATAAGGGGGAGTGTGATTGTGGATGCTAAAGCACTCACACTCATGTGAAGAAAAAAAATTATATATATATATATTATATGATCTGGCTCCAATTTCCAGGAATGATTGCATTTTATGCAGCATCTGACTTAAATTTCTAACTACATAAAGTCCGGTTTGAAATTTACAATGTAAAGTTGCATTTATAATAAAGGATGATTATTAATAGTTTATATTTTTTATCTTCATTTTAATGAGGTCGTTTCGGGGTTTTTTTAAGCTTATCACATTTTTTGCTAAATAAAGTGCTACCTATTTGTCCTGCAAGTCCATAACTAAAGTTGTGCCCATTTATTAAATCATTCCATTTTACACGTTAGCTAAAGTCATCCATTGAAGTTAAACAGCGGAAACAGAACAGTTTTAGATCACCTCTCGTTACGGAAGCCGTTGGCGCCATCCTCCTGGAGCGATGGTTTTGGTTCCGTCCTCGTCTCGGTGCGCCGCGTGCGTCTACCACCGATTCCAGCGGACTCCAAGAAGCCGGTTGGAGCTCTGGAGCGTTTCTGGGGGAGCGTTGTGAAGCGCCTGTGGGTACTCAGACGACCGGAAATGGGAATGCTGCCTTCAAAATAAAACTACAGAAATGAATGAATTCATTCAATCATTCATTCATCTATTTGTTTTTTCATTTATATTATTTTTTCATTCGTTTAATTATTTGTTAGTATTCGTTCATTTATACATCATTTAATTCATCAATTTATTTATTTTAGTATTTTATTTATATATTCTTTAATCATTTACTCATCCATCCATTCATACTTTAGTGATTTATTCATGCATTCATCCATCCAATTATCAATTTTTTTGGTTTACATTCGTTTATTTATTCTTTAATTCATACATACATTATTTCATTTATCTATTTAGTTGTTTATTTAATTTATTATTTCATTCACACATTCTTGATTCATTCACTCATCCATGCATATATTATGTATTTCTTTAGTTATCCATCCATTAATATTATTATTTATTTAATTTGTTTGTTTATTTTTTATGTCGATATTTGTTTACTCATAGTCATTAGTAAATGTATACAATATTTTTTTCATTCATGGTTCATTCACTCATGCATTTCATTTAATTCATAATTCCTTCATTCATTAACCCACTCATCCTTTACTTTTTTATTGATTAATTAATTAATTAATTAATTTACTTACTTATTTGTAACAACTGTTGATCATCTTTGGACTCAACTATCACCACACAGCATTAATTGTACACAATTTTTGTATTTAAAAAGAAACATCAGAAACAACCGTCTATCTAATTGGTTTTCTTTGTCATTTTTTTTACATTAAAAATATACATCACACTTTTAAATCATGTAACAGTTGTACATTTCAAGAGGTTTTACAGAAATCAAGATCAGAACAGAAAGAAATGCTTTACTCCTATCTCAGCTGGGATTGTGTGTTGTTGCCATGCTGAGGTTGCCTAGCAACCTGCTGAAAGATGACACAAGTTGCTCTAATAGCCCAATTGTCAGAGCCAAATTGGTCAAATGCCACAATAATATCACAAAACCTCTACATCAGACAAGGAAAAAAATGCATCAAGCCAGCGTCTTATTTTAAAGGGCCTCAGCGGAAGTCTGCCTCACCCACCTCTAAAGCAGCTTGATGGAAGGCGCTCGCCCTGTAGGTCTGTCAATCCGCCCAGCTGTCCGCTTCCCTCCCTGTTCTCACATAAAGACAGCCTTGTTGGTTGACTCACTCAAGACTCTGTTACAGCAGAGAGAAACACTGCCGCCTTTCATTTGTAAAAGCTAACAAGAAGTCGAAATGTAAAGGTGAAATCTAAAGTTACCTGCAGGGTTTCTTTAGATTAGGCTGCATGCTCCAGGGAAGATTTTAATTTGCTTATTAACATCACAGAGAGATGCTGCCAAAGTGCTTTTCCCCCACCTTTAGTGGGAGGCCGCTGTAAACAAGTCTGGAATTATAATATGAAAATATGTATTTAGAATGACCTGCTTTAGAATAAATTCTCTCAAAGAGGACACAATATCACTTTCACATCCAGCAACTTTTCTTGTAGTATTTTTAACATTCGAAGTTACAAGTTTTTATACTTTTTAACATTTGGCCATAATAAAATGAAAATTACATTTATTTAGCTGTGTTGTTCAGTTACATGCAAAAAAAAGATGAAGATGCTGAAGATTCAAAAGTAAATTTTTGTCCTGTGTGCTTTTACAAAGTAAAAGATGATGATGGATGATGCAGATTCCCAAGGATTTCCTCAGTTATCATACAAAGAGACTCTTATCTTATCTTGGAGAAAAAAAAACATCAAGATGTTTGGTAAATGTGAAGAGAAAGAAAAAAGATATAGCTGGCAATGGGTGGGATGCATAATCATCTCTAGTCGCTATGTCTTACTCATAATCTCTGAATATTTATGCACATCCAGGTTTCACGTGTGGTCAACCATTTAACTTGAATGCCCAAAGGCAGCATAGATATTAAATTGAAGAATAATGGTGGAGGATATCAGTCGCAGTCAGGCTCTAAAAATCCATCTACTTTTAAAGGAGTTGCAAAACAGGAATGTGGCAGAAATCAATTTCTGCAACTGCTCAGAAGGTAGACTAAATCAAAATTTGTTTTTTAATGAAATATTTAAAACTTAGCCTCACTAAAAGAAATATTGAGGAACAAACTCTGTGTCTGTTTTGGGAAATCCTACATTTATCTTTGCTTTGTCCTCAATGGGCAGATCTGAGAATGCAAAGCCGTGACAGAAAAGCACAGAGGTGGAACTCTCATGATATGGGGCTTTGTGAGCACGTGTATTTTTGTGAACAGCTCTCTGATATGATGGAACAGGATCGAGATGTCCAGAGTGATGCCCCTGAAAAACTATCACTGGTGCACAAAAGATAAATGTGGAGAATAGAAACAAGACTGCAAAATATGTTGGCAAAGATCCATTTATAGACAACCCTATGACTTCCTTTAAATACACTAAAACATTGGCTGGCAACTTGACACCAAGCCTGCATGAGCTTGTCAGAAAAGGAATTTACCTTTATGAAAACAGGGCCCTATTGAAACTGTTCTTTTTATTATCATTATTAAACTTCTATTATGGGTGAACATTTGTTGGGCATATTGAATTAACTTTTGACCATTTTTTTAATTGACAGATGAGGGATTCTGTCTTTTCTTGACAGTGGCTGAATTTCCTTTACAGAGATTTTATTAAAATACACATTAAAAAATGACTACCTTATCATTTCTTATTTGAAATGTACCTAATCTTAGCTACAGGACCCTAACCCATTTCCTTCTAGCTCAGGGCCGCAGTGTCTGCATAATTTCCAGATATCTAAGCCCTACTAATAACTGATTACCTGGTTCAGGTGTGTTCAGTCAGTTTGAACATGCCAGAGCATGGTATGCTGGAAACCATGCAGGAATGCGGCCCACGAGGCCTGGAGTTGCCTATCCCTGACCTTTACCATATCAAATCCAACTTTGTATGTATAGCACTTTTTTTAACTTCTGTTACTCAAAGTTCTTTACATAAAAAAAATAATCCAGTTTTAGAACCCAAAAGCAAGAGATTACACACAAAAAAAATGTATAAAACCCATACGAACAGCAGTCTCGACAGGGATTCTTCACACTCTTTTTGCCAATGGGAGAGGAGGAGCAGACTCTCCCTTTGACCCTTTAACACTGTCAGCTAACCATCTTAATGAAAGGTTCTGTATTACTGAACAACACAGCATTAACACTCGTTTCCATGCTGATGGTTAACAAGGATCTAGCTGGAGAGACTACGTCTCTCACTGGCCTGGGAATGGCTCGGGTCCCCTCAGAGGAGCTGAAAGAAGTGGACTGGGAGAGGGAAGTCTGGGCATCTTTGCGTAGACTGCTGCCCCCGCGACCCGGTCCCGGATGAGCAGAAGAAGATGGATGGTGTTACGTCCCCAGCCATATTTGGATTTGTTTTTTCTTTATATTATGTATTTTATTTTTGTCAGAGTGGGACCTCTTTATTTTTGTGGATCTTTGTGGGTTTCTGTGTGTCTTTGATTTGTTTCAAGTGTAGTGCTGAAGGTGTGGCCCTTTTGGACCCAAGCTGATGGAGGCAGCCTTAAAAGTGGACGTCCGGCCGGTGAGAAGGGAGCCTGGCTTCAACCAGTCTCCACTGCAGCTTGGTGCTCTTCTTCACTAGATTATGTTGTTTTGCACTTTGTAGTTTTGAGTTGAGGTCCACTCTGTCTTTTGTTTGGTTATGTTTAAAGTGAAGCTGCAGGGGTGAACTTTAGTACACCTTTTCTCCTATTTCTGTTCGACTAGGCAGGTTAGATTTTTGTCATTGTTTTCCCATTCCTTTCATAAACCGGTGAGAGGTTTCTGATTTCAGACAGGTGGGGGTTTTGTTTGTTATTTTGGTTTTGGTTCACCCTGAAGCCTTTTGCTTCTCTTAAGTTATTGTTGGTGGTTGTTTTCTTGTAAATACATTTATAATTTTATGGAGACAATAGTTTGGTGCTTTTTGTTATACATGCTTAATAGTTGTACTTATGTTAAGCTCCACCCTGCCCCAGACAGAAAGGGATGTAAAACTGTTAGATTCCCATCACTGACAGTTATGAGGCAATTTCTGCAGCCATTCATCACAAAATTAAATCATGTGCGGAATGTTTTTGTGAAAGCTAAAAAAAAAAAAAAAAAAAAAAGGAAATTAAAGAGAAGGATGTGAACATCCAAACATGTATGACGCAGGACCCTCCCCTTCAGGAAAACAGGAAACTTTAGCAAAAGACAGGTTTTCTTATTTTTTTTCAAGGAAACCATCCATCATGAACGAAGTTTTTTTAATTGGAGATAAATAAAATTAAGTTTTCTTACACATTTTTCTGAGGAGATGAGATAAAATGAAACCCTGTGCATTGATTAGTGTGAATGCTAGCGACACGATAAAAGTAGTATTTCTGGTTAAGCATGTGACTAAAGCAGCACTGAAACTATTCCAGTATGATTTTTAAGGGGGCAATAGATCATGGGTTACAATGTACGGATATTATGCAATAAAAGCAGAACAAAGCAAACTTGCAAAAGAACAATGCAAGTCATTTGGAGTACAACCACACACCAAAATATGATCAGATAGATTGGTCAAATGATAGAGGAAGCATTCAGTTGGGCTTATATTCCAACAATCCTAGACCTGCCAGTCACTGAAGCATGCAGGGCCTTTGGTTTGGACTTGGCTCCTTCCATCCCTTGTGATCACATCACCGTTCCTCTTCACGATCACCAATGTGGGAATTCCGGTGATCTGGTAGCGGTTGGAGATCTTCCTGTAAAGACAGAACAGAGATCAAGTTAGGAAAATGATTGTTTTTTCACTTGATATTAGTGTAAAAAGGTTTGCATGTCATTTTCCTCTTTCCATCTATGCTGATGGAAGAACTGACGCACCCTTATGGAGATAAATTAGTATCAGTCCGATTTGTGCGTGCGTAATTTTGATTCGTGCATAACTTTAGATTTGTG